>ML685791.1:2691316-2763753 GCA_007922175.1 Pelusios castaneus
AATTGCGGGTGCCGCGCTCCAGCTGTTTCCCTAAACCGGCCAGGTCCTGGGGAGAAGGAAGCTCCACGTTCCCTCCTTCTCGCCTGGACCACTCAGGTGCCCCACGCTTCCTTCTCCCCAGGACCTGTGCTCCAGCTGCGGCAGCTGGAGCGTGGGTCTCGGGGAGAAGGGAGCCCCACGCTCCCCTCGCTCCCTTCTCCCCTAGACCGCTCAGGGGCTTGCTGCCCCGGGGAGTGCCAGTACCATGTGGGGCTGGCTCTCCCTGGACCGAACAAGTCGACTTAGAGAATCCAGTGTAGACTCTCTAAGTCGACTTAGTAAGGCCCCCATTAAGTCAACTTAGGAGTCCAGTGTGAACTCTTTAAGTCGACTTATTAAGGTCGACTTCTTTAAGTCGACCTTAATTCCCCAGTGTAGACATAGCCAAGGGGAGTGATCTTTAAACAGCAATCTTGTACAAGGCCCAGAATATGCACTAACAATGGTTGCCTTGTGCTTTGCTTGGGTTTCAGCACATCCTCCATACGTACAGAGAGGCTGTTGCAAATTAGAAAGCAGAAGAAGAGAACTCATGACGATATATTCAATGAGATAATTAATGTCTCTGGGACAGCTGACATAAAGCCAAGAGCCTAGAAGATTTCATTTTCTGAAAAAGTGGACATGGATAGTAGTCTAAGAGCATAAGCATCCCACACAGGATGAAATGCTTTGGATTATGACGGGCCAATCAGACATGTTGCGGCACAGGGGTGTCACTACCATTGGGCACATGAGGCACGGGCCCAGAATGTCCCAGGCAGTGCCCTGAGCTTCGAGCCTCAGCACATGCAGGCACAGGTAGCTTGCCTGCCCTGAGCTCCACCACATCTGCCTGAGAGGAGCTCAGCTAGGGCTGGCAGGGGCTGGCCCTTTTAAATCTCCCACCCTGCAGCACATAGCTCACGTATGTGGTGCAGGGCAGGAAAAGAGGAGGGAAATTTAAATTCCTCCTTCCCAGGCAGGCAATGTGTGTGGTCGCAGCAGTGGCTCTGTGGGATTTAGGCCTGCCCTCTTCAACTCCACCAGAAAGACTGGACCAACAGAGCACATGGGTGAGTACTGGGTCCCTCACTGGGCAAAGGGGAGGGAAAGGAGATCTGGGTGAGGCTGGCACCAGGTGAGTGGGCAGTGGACTCGGCTCCTGAGCCAGGGCTGGCGATGGCGTGATGGGCAGTGGGTCGGTCTGGTGATGGAGAGCTGGAGCAAAGCAGGGAGGTGAGGGGGGAAGGTGAGGCAGGGCGAATGTGGCAGGGTGGGGGTAGGTTGGGGGAGGATTCGAGCAGCAGGATGAGCATGGTGGGGGCGGCGGGCCTTCGGGCGGTGGGGAAGTGCTGTAGCAGGAGGTGTTGGGTCTGGAGCCCCATGCCCTGAATATATTTTGTGGGCAGCAATGCCCCTATTGAGACGTCTGCCTGAGCTTCAAGAAAAGAAGCTTGTTTGCAGCCCCTGTAGAATGGCCTGCAAACATTGCCCTGGTCCCAATCCTTCTCCCACAAATGTTCCAGGAGCGGGGAAGGTTCAGGATATGTTACACTTCACACAGAGGGAGGGTTCTAAGAACAAAGGGCAGCCATTTGAAGCCCTTTACATGGCACAACTTGTGGGCTTGCAAAGCCAAGCTGTATTTGTTTTTCCCCTCCCAATTTTATACCACTGTTTGCCCAAGGTTAAATTATTTTCCTGTGTTTTATCTGTCTTTGTTTGTGAAATAAAAGTCAAGTTAAGAATTGAAGTACTCTTTATTTATTCAAATCATGTGGGTTTGGGGGAGGGGAAGTGGAGCTGCGGTGAAAATGATGCAACAGAAAAGATGGTATGGGAAGTCATAACACAGGTAAGTGGCACATATTACTGTGTCTCATTACTGAAATGGGTTTCCAAAGCCTCTCAGAGACGCAAAGCTTCTCCCTGGGATCTTCTTATTACCCAGGTATCTGGCTGCTCAAAATTAGCTGCCAGTCCATTTGCCTCCATACCCCACTGATGCAAAAACATCTCTCCCTTTGCCTTACAGTATTATGGAACCCAGAATGATAGCAGTGGGGATATTGCTTTCACTGAGGTCTAACCTAGTAAGCAAACTGCACCAGTGACCCTTTAAACATCCAAATGCACATTCTGCATTTGTTCAACCTATTGTTGAACTGCATCTTACTGCTGTCCAAGTGCCTGGTATACAGCTTTATGTGTCACGGGGAGCAAGGGGCTGACTGGGTACCCTAGGATCACCTTCAGCATTTCAACATCATCTATGGTTATTTTGCAATCTGGAAAGAAAGTCCTTGCTTGAAGCTTTTTGAACAGACACATGATCCTAAAGATGCACACATCATGCACCTTTCCCAACCATCCCATGCTGATTTGGTGAAATGCCTCCTGTGATCTGCTAGCACTTGCAACATCATTAAAAAGTATCCCTTTCAGTTTATGTATTCTTGGGCCAGGTGGTCTGGCGTCAAGATAGGGATTTGCATGCCATCTATCGCCCCACCACAGTTAGGGAACCCTGTTGCAGCAAAACCACTCGCTATGTCCTGCACATTGCCCAGAGTATCACTACCCTTCTTAGCTGAAGTCGATTAATGATCCTGCACATTTGAATCAAATCAAATCAAATCAGCTCCCACACTGGATTTATCAACCCCAAATTGACTCCCCACTGACTGGTAGCAACCTGGCATTGCTAGCTTCCACAGAGCAATTGCCAATCGTTTTTCCATTTCAGAGCATCCCTCATTTCAGCATTGCTGTGCTTCAGGGTGGGAGAAAGTGCTTCACAAAGCTCCTGAGAAAGTGGCCTGTGGCCTTTAAAGGGTGTGCAGCCACTGCTCATCATCCCATAGCTGCATAAAGATGTGATCCCACCAGTCAGGACTTATTTCCCGGGACCAGAAATGGTGCTCCATCATATTCAGCTATAGTGTGACTGTCCAGAAACAACCAGGGATTGTTTCATTCTATGGCTTGCAGTGGGGCTACTTGACTTGAAATTGCAGTGTTCCATGTGCCAGCTCTTATCTTGGCTCTGGAAATACTTCAGGATAAGGCATGAGGTGTATGTAATGCTCACAACAACACAACTGAGAATGTCCATGCTGCTTGGGCTATGGTGTATGTATGGCTGAGCCAGGCTTTCAGAAAAATGTGTGGGAAAAGTGTGGGTTTGTTTATTGTCGATATCAGGGAAGGAAGGAAGGAAACTGCATCATGAGAAGGCGAAGCAATGTTCCCATTCCTCCCTGTGACAATCCCATGAGGCATTGCAAGCCTTTCCCAAAACCTAGTCTAGTTGCACTGCGGGACAGCTACCCAGGGTATTCACTGCTCTATTCAGTGACGCAAGTGCTGCTAGTGGCTGCACTCCACTGTGAACACGCCCAACTGACTTAATTGCTGCAGCAGCTGGATGTCACCTTAAATTATATTAATTTATCTTTGTAGTGTAGACATGCCCTTATTCTCTGTTCATACAATACCTAGCACAACAGGGCCCCAATCTCAGTTGAGGTCTCTTGCCATTACCCTAATACAAATGAATAATAAAAATGATGATGATGATGACCCATGAGATAGGAAAGAACCCGGGCTTGAATCTGAGAGCCCTTACTGAGCTTGAAGGACTGAAATTAGGGATATCTTTTTTTTGCTTGTAAATGGAGCATAAATGATCTGTAAATCATTATGAGGCAATAAACATGGGACACCAGGCTGATACTTTACACACAGTAGAACTACACTTTAAAATTCAGATTTATATATTTGTTTCAGGGCTACAGTTCATACTTCCCCAGAGAGCCTCATTTCGGTGAAGGATGTTAGGACAGTGAATTTCCTCACACAAGTAAGTCATGTAGGACTGAGCTGTTGCATACAATTGATATTTTTCTATGGTTACTTGATGCCCAGTGATGTTTGTATGCATTATAAAAGTCACGCCTGGACCTTTAGATTCCCAGAAATATAGGACTGCAAGGGACCTTGAGAGGTTATCAAATCCAGCTCTTTGTACTGAAGCAGGACCAAGTAAACCTAGACCATCACTAATAGGTGTTTGTTCAGCTTGTTCTTAAAAATCTTCAGTGAGGGGGCTTCCACAACCTTCCTTGGAAATCTATTCCAGAACTTTAAGTACTCTTATAGTCAGAAAGTTTTGAATAATATCTAACCTAAATCTCTCATGCTACAAATTGTCTGCTATTTCTTGTGGACATACGACCATAAAAATGGCCGTGCTGGGCCTGATCAATGTTCCTTCTAGCCCAGTATCCTGTCTTCTGAGAGAGGCCATGGCCAGAGGCTTCAGAGGGAATGCAGAGGACAGGACAATTATCAAGTGATACATCCTCTATAGTCCACTCCTAGCTTCTGACAGTGAGGGTGTTAGGGATACCCAGAGCATGGACTTGTGTCCATGACTTTCTTGGCTAATAATTATTGATTGACCTTTCCTCCATAAATTTACCTAACTTTTTTAAACCCAGTTTATACTTCTGGCCTTCACAAGAGCCCATGGCAATGAGTTCCACTGGTTGATTGTGCATTATGTGGTGTTTGTTTTAAATTTGCTGCCTGTTCATTTCATTGGGTGATTCTGGGTTCTCGTATTAAACAAAGCGGCAAACAAAACTACCCTATTCATGTTTGTCACACCATAAATGATTTTACAGTTCTTTATTATATTGCTTCTTATTATCTCTTTTCTAAGTTGAACAGTCTCAGTCTTTTTAATCTCACTTTGTATGGAAGCTGATCCATACCCCTAATCATTTTTGTTGCCCTTATCTGCACCTTCTTCCAATTCAATGGGGTGTGGTGCATGCCATATTTAGGATCTGGGAGTGCCATAGATTTATATAGCAGCATTGTATTTCCTGTCTTATCTATCTCTTTCTTAATGGTTCCTAATATTTTGTTAGCCTTTTTGGATTTGCACTGAACTTCAAGCAGATGTTTTCAGAGAACTATCTATGATGACACCTAGATCTCTTCCTTGGCTGGTAACAACTAATTTAGAACCCATCATTTTCTATGTATATGTGATGGGGTTTCCACTCCATATGAAGTTTGAAGTGATTAAGATGGCAAGTAGACTAATTAACTTTCTATGCTGAAGCTGGAGGAGAAGCTAGAGAGCAGGGACTGATTAGACATGGGGCCCAGGTGGACAGAAACAGGAATGTCCTGTATAAAGACCAGGAGCTGCAATTACTTTCTGGGAAAAGGAAAGTGTGTTTGGGGCTGTAGTGAGGTGCCTGGAGTTATTCCCTGGGAGGAGGAATTTTGGGCTGGGAAGCCCAGAGATGGGAAGAGCTAGAAAGGCTTGGGGAGAAAGCAGCAATGAACAGTTGTGCAGGTTTGTCTTCTGATCAAAGGGCTCCTGACCTGGAATAGATGGCAGGCACTGCCAGTCACTAGGAAGTGGCCCCAGGTGGGTACTGAGTGGAAAGGCTTCCTTAGTCAATTTGTCAAGAAACCCTTTAGCACCTCAAAAGGGAGCAGCATGGATAGGGCCCTGGCTGGAGGACCAAGCTGTAGAGAGGGAACACTCTGAGGTGCAGAAGGTGATGAGAGAGATACTGCCAGAGGAGGGTGAAATGCTGAGCCAGAGCTAATTTCCAGAGTGACTAGGAAGAAATGCCACTAGCAGTGAGTGGGCCCTGTAATGGTATAGTTGGGATTGTGCTCTAATTTGCACTTATTAATATTTAATATCAGCTGCCTCTTATCACCTACTTGTTCAGTTTGGTGAGATCCCTCCTGTAAATCTTCACAACCAGCTTTGGACTTAACATGAAGAACATTTGATCACTAGCCTCCTCATAATGGGCTATAACATTTGAAAGCTGTTATCAGGTTCTCTTCCCTGCCTATCAGAGCTGTCTCTTCTCAAGACTAAATGTGCCTAGATTTTCTTTTTAACCTTTCCTCACAGGTTAGACTTCCTCAATCTTTTATCCTTTTTTGCTGTTCTCCTGGGGGCTCTCTCCAGTTTACCTACAACCCTCCTAAAGTGTGGTGCCCAGAACTGGATGCTGTGCTCCATCTGGGGCCTTACCACTGCCAGCTACAGCAGGATACTTATTTCCTGTATCTTATGTGTCACATTCCTGGAAATATACCTGTGCTGGGATGTTCTCCCCCTAATTTGCACTAAAAGGTTTAATGTACCCTTAAAAGGGGGCCAATTAAGTAGGCAAGCCACAGCAAAGAGGCATCAGGTGGCTTGAGTAATCCCCTGAACTGAATGAGGGAACCCATCTGAGGAGGAATAAGCTAGGCTGGGGTTATAAAGGCAGGGAGTTGTTAGGGACATGGGGCTGCAGAGAAGCCATCTACAGTCACTTGCTAGGAGAAGAGACATATGTTTAGAGGTGGTGTGTGTCTATAGTCACTCCCTGGGAGAAGAGAAGTGTGTTTAGTAGCTTACAGCTACTCCCTGGAAGGAAACAGTTGGAAGGCTGGCAAACCTAGGGGTGGGGACTGGGAGCCAGACAGGTAAAAAAAAGGCTTTGAAAAAGTGGGAGCCAGGTTCAGAAAGGAACAGATCTTGACTGCTGGCTAGGGGGTCCCTGAGCTGGATCATGGAGTAGGGGGTGGGCCTGGGTTCCCTGCCAGTCTCTGTGGGAGTATCACTATGGGGCAGGACTGGGAGGACTGAGAATGATTGCTAAGGAAAGACTTTGAAGGACTAACTCAGAAGTAGAAAACTCATGTAATGACCTGGCTGAAGGTCTGAGTCATTAATAGCAGGCTGCAGCTTGTGGGGTGCAAAAGGGGCTGCAGATTTGGAGAGAGATGGTGTGCAACCCTGGGAAGGTAAATGAACCTCACAAAACTAATCTCTAGAATGGCCAGGAGGTGGTGCCATCCCAGCAGTGAGTAGAGCATCCCATCACACTGCCCCAGAATAACAGCCTTCACAACTCATTCAATTTGATTCTCCATAATCCCCAGGTCCTTTTCTGCAGTTCTACCACCTAACCACTTATTCCCCATTTTGTAGTTGTGCATTCATTTTCTTTCCTAATTGAAATACTCTACACTTGTCCTAAATGAATTTCATCTTGTTTATTTCAGACCAATTCTCCCATTTACTTTGAATTTTAATCCTGTTCTCTGAAATTCTGGAAATTCCTCCCAGTTTGGTGCCATCTAAAAATTTTATATGCATGCTCTTGATTGCATTGTTCAGGTTATTAATGAAAATAGGAATAGTACCAGACACAGGATTGACCCCTGAGTGACCTCACTAGACATAACCTCCTAGTTTGACAGCAAACCCTTGATAACTACTCTCTGAATATGGACTTTAAAACAATTGCATGTCCATATAGTAATTTAATCTAGAACAGTGTTTCTCAACCTTTTTGATATTAGGGACCGGCTTCCTATACTGTGTTAGGGAGATCTCAGGGACCAGTGCCAGTTTTATGGACCAGTCATTAAGGAACACTGATTTAGACTAGTTTGTTCATGAGAATGCCATGTGGATCCGTGTCAGCAGTCTTGCTAAAATAACTTCTTCTGCTTTCCTCTACCCCATTTCACCCAGTAGGGCAATAACATTGTCATTGAAGATTATTTTTATCCCTTTCATCTTCTTGGTCATCAGCTTTCCATTGCCACTACTGACTGCATCCAAGGTCTGGGTGGCACTACTTAGGACTTCAGCTCAAAAGAGTATTCTAGGATAGGTAGTGTGTATTCTTCAGTTGCTTCTCAAAGAGATCAGAAGGATTTTCTGTCAAGGATATACCACAGCAACTTTGCCAGAAAATAACCTAAGGCTTAGATGGTAATTTGTTTGTTCAGAATAAGCAAGGATTTTTAATGAATCTGTAAACTCCAGGGTTGTACGGAATGACTGGAGAATTACTAATATAGTTCCTATTTTCAAGAAAGGGAATAAAAGTGATCTGGGTAACTACATGCCTGTTAGTTTGACCTTGGTAGTATGCAAGATCTTGAAAAAATTTTTGAAAGAGAAAGTACTTAAGGATATTGAGGTTAACGGTAACTGTGATAAAATACAACATGGCTTTATAAAAGGTAAATCGTGCCAGACCAACCTGGTCTCTTTTTTTTTTTGAGAGGATAACAGATTTTTTGGATAAGGGAAATGCAGTAGACCTAATTTATTTAGATTTCAGCAAGGCATTTGATACAGTTCCACATAGGGAATTATTAGTTAAATTACAAAAGATGGGGATTAATATGAATATAGTAAGGTGGATAAGAAACTGGTTAAAGGAGAGGCTACAGTGGGTCATGCTGAAGGGTGAACTGTCATGCTGGAGGGAGGGTACGAGTAGAGTTCCTCAGGGATCAGTCTTGGGAATGATCTTATTTAACCTTTTTGTTACTGACCTTGGCACAAAAAATGGGAATGTGCTAATTAAGTTTGCAGATGAAACCAAGTTGGGAGGTGTTGCCAATACAGAGAAAGATTGGGATATCATACAGAAAGAGCTGGATGACCTTGTAAACTGTAGTAGGAGGAATAGGATGAAATTTAATAATGGGAAGTGCAAGGTCATGCATTTTGGGACAAATAACAAGAATTTTTCCTATAAGTTGGGGATGCATCAGTTGGAAGGGATGGAGGAGGAGAAGGACCTGGGAGTATTGGTTGATCACAGGATGACTATGAACATCAATGCGACGTGGCTGTGAAAAAAACTAATGCAGTCCTAGGATGCATCAGAAGAGGCATATCAAGTAGAGATAATGAGGTGTTAGTGTCATTATACAAGGCACTGGTGAGACCTCATCTGGAATATTGCATGCAGTTCTGGTCCCTGATGTTTAAAAAAGATGAATTCAAACTGGAACAGGTGCAGAGAAGAGCTACAAGGATGATTCGCAGAATGGAAAAACCTGCCTCATGAGAGGAGTCTTAAGAAGCCTGGCTTGTTTAGCCTAACCAAAAGAAGGTGGAGGGGAGATATGATTGCTTTCTATAAATACATCAGCGGTATAAATACCAGGGAGGGAGAGGAATTATTTGAGTACAGCACCAATGTGGACACAAGAACAAATGGATATAAACTGTCCATCAAGAAATTTAGGCTTGAAATTAGATGGAGGTTTCTAACCATCAGAGGAGTAATGTTCTGGAATAGCCTTCCAAGAGGAGCTGTGGGGGCAAAAACATAACTGTCTTCAAAACTGAGCTTGATAAATTTATGGAGGGGATGGTATGATGAGGCAGCCTGGTGTGGTAATTGACTGATCTTTGACCACTGCTGGTGGATATGCCAGTGGCCTAAGAAGGGAGGTTGGATAGGGTGGGTTCTGAGTTCTTACTGAGAATTCTTTCTTGGGTGACTGGCTGGCGAGACTTGCCCACATACTCAGGGTTTAACTGATCATCATATTTGGGTTCAGGAAGGAATTTTCCCCCTGGGCAGATTGGCTAGGGCTCTGGGATTTTTTTAAAAAAATTTTTTTGCCTTCTTTTATAGAATTGGGAATGGTTCACTTGCTGGTGGATTCTCTGTATCTTAAAGTCTTTAAATCATGATTTGAGGACTTTAATAACTCAGTCATTGGGTAGAGGCTTATTGCAGGAGTGGGTGGGTGTCCTGCGTTGTGCAGGAGATCAGACTAGATGATCATCCTGGTTCCTTCTGACCTTAGAGTCTATACGTCTTGAGTAGAGGGAATCAGATTAAAACAAAAGAAACAGTATGCATAATATATCTAGTCTGCAAAAGCCACTTTAGATAGGTGTATATATACCATAATTGTCTCCCGCCTTCACACTTCACGTCTTATTTCCAAACAACCATCCCTCACTCCCAGGGAGCTACACTTTGTTCTTTTCTACAGACTATAGGCCAACATTTTCAAATTTGGGTGCCTAAAGTTAGGCACCGGAATCTATATGATGAAATGGCCAGATTTTCAAAGGTGTTAGGCACCCCCAATTCGCATTGCAGTCCATAAAAGAGGAGCATATTCCACAGCTCTGAAAGTCAGCCTATTTTTATGTAATGTCTAAATACTTATTTATTTAGATTTATATGTCTTAGTGACAGATGTTTAATACATACAGAATTCTTGACATGACTTAAAAATGCATACCAAAAGATCTGCAGTGATATAAGCACCCAGTTTTGAAAATGCTGACCCATATTTTTGCATATTGATAGTCTAGGCTGGTGGTGTCCATCTCAGTTTAACTCCCTGTCTGTCTTTAAAGATACACATCTCACCTTTCTTTATGATTCCATCTTAACTTTATTCTACTCCATATCAAATATGAACTATTGACAGCTTGAGATTTATCTTTCTCAGTGACATTATGGGTTTATTATTGGAAAAAAGCAACTTTGAATAGATGCTTAAAATGCTTTTATTTTACTCCCCCACCCCCCCACCCCAACACCAGCCAAGATGGCTGAATGTATATAATAGCAACCAGGAGATTGTTTCTTTTTCTCTTTCTTAAGGACAGGACAGTGTTAAACTACCATCCAGTATAAGCAGAGATTTTATGCTGAGGTCTCCAACTCAGTGAATTTACATTTCGTAAGAACACCCTGAGGGGCTTTCAGCTACTTTGCTTAAAAGGTAGACAGATACATTTACAGCATTTCATGCAGAGCTCTGGGTGCTAACATGGTCACATAGCCAGAGCTTCCCTTTCTGGCACATGTGTGTTAAAGGTGACTTAGTTTTAAGTGGATAATGGGTAAGGACACTTTTATGTGTTGGCTGGGAATATAGTTCAGTAAAGAATGTGACTGTAATTACCACTAACGAGGATATAAATTTCTGATCCTTGCTTTGTTGGCTGAATTTTGCTAGTGTTTTTAAGCATTTACATTTTACAATTGCTTTATTTATAGCCTGGAATTTGGAACATTAGATTTGAAGGGAGGTGACATTCTTTTATTCCATATGCTAGTGAGCTGCTTGCCTTGAAAACTGTTCCTTTTTTTTTTTTTAATTAAAAAGATATGATTTACTTGAAAACATTTTTAGTCATATAATAGACTATTGGAGATCTTTAGCTGGACTAAATAATCACTTAGCTGCTATTTTTCTTATTTTTGATGAGGTAAAACCTTAGATCATTGTGTTCATGTTCATAATGCTTCCAGTGAAAAATTACTAATGTAAATCAGTTGTCTCTTTAATATCATCACAAAAAACCATATCCTGTACCTGGAATTATGTAAGCAGAGAAGTTGGCCTACTCATTAGTTCATCGTGCTGAGGATATTGAGCTGTCTGTAATGTAAGCTGCATCTTGTCTACACTGCAAGTTACTGAACTGCGAGCTAGGGTGTGAATCTACAGAATATCAACTTGTTCCGTGGTAGTGGTCCATGAGGACACGACTATAGTATAGTGAAAGTCCCAGAGGGCAGTTTGGTGACTTTCGGTGTACTGTAACAGCATTCACACAAGACATTGCTGCATGGCAAACTGGTGTAGTGTTGACTCAGTTGCTACACAGTAACTTGCCACATACGCAGAAAAACTCATGCTTTTTTCCCTCTTCATTCTATCCCAAACTGCTGAATCTTAAAGGATCAAATCTTTTAAATCCCCTTCTTCATACTTCATGCCATTCACTCTATCACTTCAGTAAGGTGAGTAAAGTTTTGGCCCAAGCTTTTCAGATTACGGTGATCACCTGCACAAGATAAGATTTCTTATGTTTAATAGACACATTTACTTACCGGTATTATAATGTATACATTTCTATAAAACATTAATCCTAAAGTGAGGGAAAATCTAATTTAAGAGCTGAGTTAATAAACTTAAAGAATGTAGAGTCCAGTTGCTCATTTTTCATAATTTTTGAAAAATGCTATTGGTGTCTGACACTTAGTGAATTATAGGCCAGATGTCAAGTTTTAAAATATTCAGCTTTATTTTCTGAGTTTTAAAGCATTCAGCTGTATCTTCTGATTGGAAAGGCGTTGATGGAAAAATAACTTTGTACAATAGCACAGAATTTTTTTGTCTTTTCATTTTGGGGTAAATTTGGAACATTTTTAGAACTTAAATTTAAGGGTAAGCTCCAGGTAGAGCAACAGGGCTTTTCCCCAGATGGAATGTCAGTATGTCTAAATTTTGCCCTGCTACCCCCTTTTTTTCTAGTGTTTTTTCAGTAGGGACTATGTATCATAATAAATTATACCAAATTGTGCTATTTGAACAAATAGCAGTGTAGCATGAGTCTACCACTTTCCCTGACTTAAAACAGATTACATTCTCCAAAGGTGAATAGCACTGCATTAGCCTGATCCACCTATAAAACTTTCAAATTTGTTTTTGTGTATTTTTAAAATGGCAGCCATTTTGCAAGAGCATCTTAGAAGTATTTTTTCTTGGAACAGCCTATGTAACTTCATACCTGCTGGGTGCTAGTCCTACACAGAATTCAGTTGTTCAGATAGTGTTAAATAAACTTCATTAACATAAAAATGAAGGATTTGATTGTGCTTTTAAAGCACAGGCCTGTGCTGGAGGGGGGATGCCCTAATTGGAGTGTCAAAAAGAACTCGGAGCAGGACACGCTGCAGCAGAACATTGCCACTTATTTGCAAGGTGCACTATGTACTCCCTGTTGTGTCTGGCTAGGTCTCATGGCTGATGCAAGTGTGGATTAAATTGTGGTCCTGCTCTCCTCTGGCTCTTCCCTTTCCCCTTTGAAGAGCAAGTGTGATGGTGGAGCTCCTTGGACTCACCTCCTTCTCTCCTTCCTCCCTGACCCTGCGGGCCAGCTATGATCTAGCCCTAAGCTCCGTAGAGATCCTCTGTTTCATTGCTGGTTCAGAAGAAAGAGGCAGGAACATGGAGAAAGGCGCATATTCATATTTTGTAAAGGGAAATTTGAAGCCTGGGATAAACAGCATTATGGATTATACGAAGATTGGGAATGTATTGACAGGAATCTGTTCATAGAGGTATAGATTCCACAGCCAGAAGGGACCAATGTGATCACTTAGTCTGACCTCCTGAATAGCAGAGGTCATAGAATTTCCCCAAAATAATTCCTAAGGCATATGTTCTATGCAACTTGGCCAGAAAAGAGCTGTGAAATATTTTACAAAGGGAAAAAAGCAAGTAAAGGGCCAGAGAGATAATAGTGGGAGATTTTAATTACCTAGGCATAGGAGTGGATGACATTAAATGGAGGAAGTACTTACTGATTTGGTGCAGGACTGCTTTCTAATTTAATGCGTACATAAACCAACAATGAAGGGAAGAATGCCAGACTCAGGGTTTCAATCACACTCTGTGTCGCTTAGTGGTATTAAGGCAGAGGAAAGAATAGGGAATAGTGACTGTAAACTTGCTGGGTTATGACTCAAGTAAAAACAGAAGTTTGGGTGAGATTTTGTGCTGCACCTTTAAGGTGTAAAGATCAGAATTCACAGCCTGTAGGAGCAGTGAGCTGAGGTGGCTTTAAGCCTCTCAAGCTGAGGCTGCTCTTGGGAGCTGGAAATGCACCTACATAACATATACAGCTCTAAGTCGCATCTACCTCCTGGGGTTGCCCTATGGGACACAGGGCTGCCTGGAGTCCTTTCCAGTCCCACTCCCCTGTGCCAGCACTTGTGAATGGGTTGTTGAATGACAGCTTTATGACTGTGTTCCACAATGCTCATGCCAAAGGAAACCTCCCATAGCCAGCCCTGGACTTTTTATGCCACTCAGGACCTTTTACTTGGTGTAAAGCAGCTGGACCAGGGCTGAGTTTCTCAGACAAAACAATGATATTTAAAATGACAAGAACAAAATGCAGGGCCTAATTCTCTTCTCCACTGGATTGATTCCCATCTTATCCCAGAGTAAATCTGTGGCAAATCAGGCCAACAGGATGTACTCATTAAAGTGAAAAGAAGATGATACAGTAATTAAAGGTGACTTCAAATCAAATGTGAAAAAAATGTAGTTAAACAGAAATATACCTCTGTTCCATTTTAAGAACTTAAACTGATATGTAGAAATATGAAAATTCCCATGAAGAAAAGGCATTCCATTCTTTACAAATTCTGAAGCAACCCTCTTATCTCCCGAGAGACTTTCTGGTGAGTTTAGGTTTGCTTGTGAATGCCCTAGAAAACTTCATTGGGCTGGGCAGCACCGCTGTTACATTGGATTGGCCCAAACAGCCCCAGATAATGTGTGGGCTATTCCATGTATAGGGACTGAGTCTGAGCACACTGACACCCAGGGTAAAACTGGAGTAACTACACTGACATTAATAGAGTTTCTCCAGTTTTACCCAGATGCACAATTTGTCTCCTAGCATGGTTTTCAGTTTCCTTTATTGTATTATAATATTACTTAGCAGGTCTGACAATGACATTCCAGCCAAAATTGAACAATTAGAAACACTGGCAGGAAACGCTCAAGTGGCAAATGCTTTTAAAAAATAGCAAGGAAATGGGAAAAAAAATCAAGTGAGAACTTTCGTTCGATATATTAAAAGTGCATAGCCAGGCAAGGAATCAGTGGGGCCATTAAGGGGTATGAGTGGGAAGTCAGTGACAGATGAAGCTGATATTGCTGAGAGCCTGAATGAATTCTTTGCCTGAGAATTTACGAAAGAAGCTGAAGGTCACATCCCGGAAACTGGGATACATTTTCTTGAGGGGAAAAGCGAAATGTTAAAAGGTTTGATGATCATGCCAGAGCAGATAGTTAGGCAATTAGAACTATTAAAAAGTTGACAAGGCACAAGACCCGGATTAACTGAATCTCAGAATTCTGAAAGAAATAGGAAGGCTTTTAGCAATGAAGCTTGATAGCTTACTAAGGAGGAAGGTATATGTCTAGCTACCTTCAAGGCATCTACTCCAGTTCAGCTATATATAAAAAAGGAGGATTTAGGAATCTGCTCACCAGTAATCCTAACTGCAGTTGCTGAACACATACTGGTAACATTAATAAGGGACAGGCTTATGCAACACATAGAAATGAATAATCTGATGAAGGGGAGTCAGCATAGAGTCAGATAACCCTTTGCAAATGTGCTTGATTTCTTTCAGTACATTACTAAATGGGCTGGCAAAAGTGAAGGGATGGATGCAATTTATCTGGATTTGAGAAATTTATTTGGTACTGTACCCCACAAAAGAGCCCTCTATAAAGTCAGTAAGCACGGCATGGGAAGAGAGCAATAGCAAACGGATTCAAAATTGTCTGAGGGAGGAGAAAGAGGATGTCAGCAAAATGGAATGGTTCAGGGTGAATAGAGGGACAGTAACAAGACAGTTCTCCCAAATTTCAGCATGATGCCCACTTTTGTTAAACTTTTATATAAATGGCCTACAGGGGAATATAATTTTTAAAGTGGAATTTTTTGCTGATGGCAGATGAAGTGTGCACAGAGCAAGCAAATTTAAAATGATTTGAATAAATTAGGCTTACTGGCAGTTAAAGGCACATGCAGTTCAGTGCAATGAAGTGAAAGGTAATGACTGCTAGAATCGTAGACAGAGAATGAAAGCACGGGTGGAATACAGACCAGGGCAAAGAACATTCGATAATTGTGGCTAAACACTAAAACTGTGGGAATAATGGTAGAGAGAAATAAATAAAGACACACAAGATCTTGGGGTATGGGTTATCTTCTCAGAAAAGCTAAACTGAGATACCTTTTCAGAGGGTCATCTAAAAATAATATTGGACTTTTTAAAAAAAAAAAAAAAAAAAAAAAAAAAAAAAAGCATCATCCAGTCTGAATGTAAGAGAGTGTCTTAATGAAAGGGCTCTGCAAACATATTTTCTTCTCTCCACAAAAAACAAACAATGCTCCTGTACACACATACTTTTCCTTAAAACATTTTAATGGCTATTTTTCAGTAAAAACATTGAAAGGTATGTCACACAAGTGGTGCGGGGTGGGGAGGAGAGGAAATCATTTCACTCCCGAAGCTGTGACAGTCACTCGGGCATAAATTCTGGAATATTCAAGTTCACAATTTTTCATTAATAATCATAAAGTTGAACATCTGGATTAAGGAGCCAAGCAAAATGTAGCCAGCCAGCTGAATGCTATCACCATGATCCAGCATTATTAAAGTATAAATCCCTGAAATTTATTGTGATTCTGCACTCCACAGACCAAATTCCTGCAGGTTTTGCCCATTCATATGGAAAAGAGAGTATAGGAAAAGCAACAAGGAGGAAAGCCTTGAAAAGGAATACTTAAAAAAATACCCCTAAAATAAAAGGGGTCAAAGGACATGCTCCAGGTGTTCTGTGTCTGAGACACCAAAAGGTGAAAGTATATCTAAAAATAACCGGAATTTTATGGTTACTCCCAAAATCTGTATCCCATTCCGACCAGTCTTGATACATTCATGAGTGTGGGGTCTGAAATGGAGAGGCCTTTGGGAAAGGAGACAGAGATAGGAAACCTGAAAGGGGAAAGAGCAGGAGACAGAAAAGAATTAACACTGGATACATCATGCAGATGGATATAAGCAGGTAGACAGAGGGGTGATCTAGGACATAGTGGTAAATGAAAAGAGGGGGTAAAAATGCACTGTGACAACAATGTAGACAGACAAATGGCACGAATAGTAAGACCCAGGGGTGTGCACAAGGAGATGCATGAATGCCCCAATAATCACTGAGGCACAGAACTCCTCCAGCCTGGGGGGGGGGGAGCAAGCTTCCGTGGGGGTCATAGCAGAGGACGAGTAGGTGGTGGGGGAGAGAGCTCCTGCTGCAGCCTTGGTGATGGAGGGAAGAGTGAGCACTTTCTCTGGTGAAAGGAGAGGGTACAGAACATGCTAAGTGAGAGTTTTGTGAATCACAGTGGGGCCTGCTTCCAGGATTGAAGTACCTAAGTGGAAGTTAGGTGTCTAAGTCCTTTTGTTAATGTAGGCCTCCGTGCTTAAAGATTTGTTCATTGCATCTAGTTTAATGAACAAGTTTGTTGGGGATTTAGCCACTTAACTGGTGGGTGAATATTTCATTTTACTTTAGAGACTATTTGATTGTCGTGAAGGTTTGTAGGCATTGACTTTTATAAACAAAGATGAAGAAAACTTACTAGCTCATTACTCCATATCCCTGATGGAGCAGGATTGTCTTTTTTTTTTTCTAGTCTACTTTTACAAGACCTATAGGGGATTCTGTTACTTCCCTGGTGAGACCATTCCACAGTGTAACACACTTCATTTTGAGTAAGTTTTTCCTGATGTTTATCCTACAATTTTCCTTTATTAACTTCATCCCACTGATCTCATCTTATCTTGCTATCATGCTAGATAATTGTCTGATAACTGATGTTTGTCACACACTTGGAGTACCTGTCAGCTTTTATTATGTCTCCCTACCTCTTACTCCTATAATATTTTACATATTTAGGCCAAAATGTTCAAACATTAGTATTTAAAGTTAGGGACTGAAATCCATAATCAGGCACTTAAATAAATGACCAGAGTTTCAAAGGTATTAAGCACCTTCAGGTCATAATAAGAGCTTGTTTAAGTGTCCAAATATGAATTGAAGTGTCCAGGTTGGAATGTTTTGGGCTCAACTCTGTAAGGGCTCAATCCTGCCAGGTGCTGACCCTGATCCTATGAAGTTGTCATGGGAGGCAAGAGTACTCAGCCCTCCCAAAATGTTAGACCCTTAATCTTTCTACATAAATCAGTTCCTCTAGGTACTAAGCAGATTTGTTGCCCTTTACTAAACTTCATCCTAATTTATCACTATCTTTGGTCTTAAATTACCCAGAATTGAACACACTATCATAGGTGTGATCTCAGTAGAGCTATATCGCTTCCCTGCTCTGTTGTATCTTGCCTCCAAGAATGCAATGCAAATTCTTATCATTTTTATTGCTACTATATTCTATGACAGACTCATATCTAATTTGCTAGCCAATCTCAGACCTTAGGACTCTTTCAAATGGCTCCCTCCACTTGGATATTTGATTCAGTTGAATATCTCTTCTTATCTCATATTTTTTTCAGTCTAAACATCCGTTTATTATTTTCTGTTCTTATTTCTCAACTCAGGCCCCCAATATAAGTTAGATCAGGCTTAAGAGGTCAGTGCAACCGCCAATTGCTAGAGCAAGGTGAGTTTCAGCTGTGTTACCTAGCAGTCTGGGAGAGCCTGGAAAGATATACACCAAACAAGAATTCCAGGGAAGTTCCTTGGAGTAGCCAGGATTTAGAGCCACTTTCTGACAGCTGACCCATGCAAAGCACCAGAGTATGGCCCAGGATTGAGTTTATAACATGTCTTGCATTTCCTACATCGACTGATTTTGTAATGTTAAAATTTGTAATCCCATGGTTCATTATTCCCCACATTCTTAGAAAAAAATTACTGTGATTATTTGTTGCATTAGTTCCCTGTCAATTGAAATTAGACTGCCTGGGTACACGTTGCCACAATCACTCTTTTCCTCCTCCTTCAAAGATGAGCCTCAAATTCCTTTTCTTCTGTGCTCTAGTATATTCAGAGTTCATCATTTTTCAGAAATAATGATTTGTGGTTCCCTACATTTTTCAGTATATTCCCTTCACATGGATGTATGTCATCCAAACTCACTGAGTTGTGTATGTTCAAATTTCCCCATCTCTGCTTTTTATTAGTTATCGTCACAAGGTCCTTATTACTTCCTAATTCTTCCTTATTTTAAAAGAAATGTAGTATCTTGGAGTACCTCCACATTGGAGCCTTAGGACAAATTAAGGACAGTTAAGTCGACCTACAGACTGCTGCATCCACATTGGGCACTTATTAAGTTGACTTAAGCACTTCCTTAGGTCTACTTAATAACACCATCTCTGAAAGTCGACTTAAGCCAGTGTAGACGGGGGATAGCCCTTAAGTCAACCTAATTGGCCTCCAGGTCCCCTCGCAGAGTTTCTGGCCACTTCTCCATTGACCTAGCACTTGCCAGTGTGGACGCAGGGATGTGGAATCTCTGAGTCGACTTAATAAGGTCAACTTAACCAGCCATTGAAATGAATGGGGATCGCTAATTCAAACTAAGCAAGTTCTTGCTTAGTTCGAACTAACATTCCAGTGTGGCCATGCTAGTTTGAAGTAAGCTAATTTGAACTAACTTAAATTAGTTCAAATTAGTTAGTTCAAACTAACTAATTCGAACTAAATTTAGTAAGTGTAGACATAGCCATTAGTTTTAAAGAGAGTTGGATGTCCAGATCCCTTAGGCAGCTTTGAAAAAGCTTAGCCCTTATGACTAAGTTGGTGTAGGTTATTTGCTGAAGGGACCAGAAGAACATTCATGTTAGGGCATCTTAGACTACCTTAGATCCACCTCTAGATCTGGCCAGAGAAATTGATCCATGGATTTATAACTTCCAGATGACATTGTTGTAATGCTTTACTTGTAGCTGTCACTTCGGACTCAGTAGACCTGATTCTATCCTTAAATTCACTGTTGTAAATTTGGTGTAACAGTACCAGTACAATTAAGAACAGAATCAGGTCATATAAATACAAGACTAAATGTTCATACACAGTTATCTAAAGTTAGGCTCTAAATCTACTTTTATGCATGTAAATAGGTGGCCTGATTTTCAGAGTTGCTGAATACTCACAACCTTCAGCAAGAGCTGTTGGTATATTTTACCCCTGAAAAATCAAGCCATTTATTAAGATGTCTTTCTATGGATTTAGATGTCTAACCTAGGTTTCCAAGTTTGGAAATTTTGATCATTTGCAGATGATGTAAAGCTACATGAATCAGATATAGTCTAAATTCTACTCTGCATCTAGATATAGCACCAATATTAGAATTTCTCTACCAGTACAATCAGTTTTAAAGTGGTGCATATTCAGCCTAAGAAACAACTCCAGAGAAGTTGGTGGAGTGACCCATAGAATGAATTTGGTCCTCTAAGACCAATAGGAATATAGTCCCTTCTTGTATTTGAGGCCGACTCCAGTCTTAATCACTAGGTAATTTCCTCTGTTCTTCAAATTCAGACTTGCTTTGCAAGGACCAAAGGTGTTTTGTGAGCCTTTAACCTCCCTCTTGATGATGGAAATTTCTTGCCACAACAAATCTTTCATCAGCACTACACTGTTACAGGCAAAGAGACTAGAAATGGACAATTTTTAAATCTTATTCTAAATTATGTCAGTTTAATTCATCCTTTTAAAATAAACTTTTTTGTAAATGTTGTTTCCTGAAAAAAGCTTTGGGGTGGCTTTAAATGTGGAAAGCCATATAACCTGGTGTTGCTATTATAATTTTTGTCCTAGTTCTGATCTTTGCATCTCGCTTCTGTGTTGCTGAATTGTTGACTTGTCAAGGGCAGGTTTAAAAATTTCATTTCATGCATCAGCATGGCATATGATGTAAGCTCCTGTGCACCTGACATCTCACACATGAATAACTCAGGCACGGCATGGTGATTCACTGCAGAATTTAAAGACAGGTAAGAATTGCTGTCTTGGAATATATACAGTATTGAGCTCATTTTTGCAATCATGAATTCCAATCTTAAATTAGATTTTATTTTTAAAAATTCACCTACAAATCATCTGTCTGCAACTTACTTGATTGTATAAACTTTACTCTTTTATAGTCAGTTATGAATGCCACGGTCCTTCTCCAGTGGTAGCGGTGCTGTAATCTATTTCTGATGCACTTAAATTTTTTCCTATTCCTATGCTAGTCACAGTTCTCATTGTTCTTTCTGCACTAGACACACACAATCCTCGTCTCCTACATCACACACTAAAAGCACAATCACTAGAATGAGCTATGTTCCCTTTTAGGACATAGAGCCTCCTAAGTCTTATTATATATAATATTAAAACATGGGTTAAGAATCCAAAAGAATCTAACATCAGATAAGTCTCTGAAAAAATAAGACTGCACTAAAACAATATATATTAGATAGACCTTAATGCAGTTATTATTAAAAAGCATTCTGTGAAATAATAATAGTTGCAAAAAAAAATCAGTTTTAATAGAATCATGTACATAATGTTAAAATGTATAATAAAATAATATATTACTCTGACATAGCATTCTTAATTTCATTAGTACTTAAACTATTTACCAGCCATAGTTTGCTGGTAAATATTTGTTTAGTCCTTAATCCTGAAAAAAACAAATGCATGTATTTAATTTAGGCGGGTGAGTAGCTGTCCCATTAATTTAATTGGAAATACTCACATACTGAACCGTAAATGGTTGCAGGGTCATGGCCTTAATTTGGAAAATCCTTATAATTTTTCCTAAGATGGGGCTGAATTCTGCCTTGGAAGCCCCATTGACTCCAGTGTGAGTCATATATGCATATCTGAAGGTAAAAGAAGTCCTAAAATTCCAGCCACTTCTTTTAGTTAATTTCCTACTAGGAGTCAGTAAGTTAAAACAGGAAATAACTGAAATATTGTCAGTAGATCAGAAAGCTGACAGCAAATAGAGGTGTCTTGTTGGGTAAAGATTGTCAAAGTATTTATGAGAGGAAAAATCAAACCTAGGCATAGCTAAGAGATTTCAGTCAGATTCTCAGCTGGTGCAATTCACCATAGCTTTATTGATTTCACTCTAACTAGCTGAGAGTCTGGACATTTATTCTTAAAGATGCACCATCTAGACTGTTCAAACCCTGCTACACCCCTGAGTGTCACAACATGCTTTACATAGAGAGATACAGCAGGGAAAAAAATGCTTTATAACGACTGTCCTATACCCTGAAAGGGAGAAACAGTGTACAATGATGAAGTCGATGAAGGGTGGGGGGAACTGAAATTTTACAAACAGTCACAATAGTAGATATTCTGAAGTTTAGTTAGAAGCAGAGAAGGTTGTATTTAAGGATGAACGAGCCAGAGTCCCCAATGCTGATAACAGAGCCAGCAATTCCAAATTCTTCCAGTGCATTACCCAATTACCTCAGTTCTAATCATATCACACCCTGAACCTACTTAGCCCTCATTAGAATTAATTGCTATCTTGTAGACTGATGCTGTGAGGAGTCCAATGTCTCGTGGGAGGTGCTGAGACTTTAGGGCACCTTACAGGACCAGACCCCGGCAATTAACTTAGAATTTTCTTAGAAGAGAAATAAACGGTCAAACTCCGCTCTCAGCTACTTTCCCTCCACTCCAGTAATTTCAGAGAACTGCTGGTATTAGTGAGAGCAGAACTTGGAACAAATTTTTTAACACTGCTAATATTTATACAAAATTCAGGCCATGCAGCAATTCAAATCCTTCATATCCCCTCAGAGTAAGTCAATTCAAACAAATGTGGGGTCAGTTCAAACTGGGTTGGTTCAAACAAATCTGGGGCCTCTCCATGAAGTCATTCAGTATGGTCTAGTTCTGAGTAATTACCCAGGGTTTTGTAGCCTCTGTACTAAAGTGTGCAGTGCCGCAGCTTCTCTGCTGTCAGTACCCAAGATAGCTATATTAACAGGGGCTGACATAATTTTTCAGGGACTGGCAGGGCCAAAGGCAGGAGCTGGCCTGGGGCCTGGGACTGGCAGGGCTGAAGGCAGGAGGTGGCCCAGAACCACCAAGCAGTGGCAGCAGCAGAAGCTGGGGTCCAAATCTAGCCTGGGAGCCAGGGGCCGGTGGCAGGGGCTGGATCAGGTGCAGGGTCTGAGGCTATGAGGGCCAAATCTGGCCTGGGCCTAATGGCGGCAGCAGAGGCTGATGGCTGGATTGGATCCAGCCTGGGAGCCAGACCACCGGCAGCAGGGGCTGGGAGCACAATAGCGGGGCGTGGTTTCGGGCAGGGTGGATGAGCCTGTGGCCATGCATGTGAGCTTTTTGGGGAAGTTTGCAGTACGCTTTTTGAAAGATTAGGTGCTCATGAGTACCTGAGTACCACTTACGTTATTCCCTGTACATTAAAGCTAGCTTGGGCATGTTTACAAGAAGACCCTATGACTGCAGGATGGACATAACTTGAGACAATGTACTTAGACCACTACATTGTCATCAGATTACAATGACTTTTGATGATTACTAATAAGTACCTAAAACATTTAGGAGCCGAAATCTCATTAAAAGTCAATGAGGTGTAGGCTCCTAAATCACCTTGGCTATGTCTACACTGGCAAGTTGGTTCGAATTAAGGAGGCTTAATTCAAACTAAGTAAAGCCATGGCTACATTAGGATTTAGTTAGTTCGAATTAAGGGTTTCTTTAATTCAAATTAATAAGTTCGAATAGGGTATTCGAACTAAAGGGTTAATTCGAACTAACTAGTTCGAATTAACCAATGTGGCCATGTTAATTCGAACTAATTTTTTAGTTCGAATTAGCCAGTCATTGAGATGAATGGGGATTGCTAATTCGAACTAAGCAAGTGCTTGCTTAGTTCGAACTAATGTTCCAGTGTGGTCATGCTAGTTCGAATTAAGTTAATTTGAACTAACTAAAATTGGTTCAAATTAGTTAGTTCGAACTAACTAATTTGAACTAATTTTAGCAAGTGTAGACATAGCCCTTGGTGCTTCTGAAAATTCTTCCGTTGTCTGAATTCAAACTGGTAATCTAGCTATGAAAGGCCCCTTTAGCTCATTACCAAACCATCCAATCCCTTTTTGATCCCAAATGAAACACAGAGTTTTTAAACAGCCAGAGCTATCAAGTCAGTGATGACCCAGAAACATATCTTTTATCTTTTATCTTAACATGATATGTAACA
The DNA here is from genome assembly GCA_007922175.1 of Pelusios castaneus. Classification (NCBI taxonomy): domain Eukaryota; kingdom Metazoa; phylum Chordata; order Testudines; family Pelomedusidae; genus Pelusios; species Pelusios castaneus. The sequence goes on from ML685791.1 coordinate 2,715,003, forward strand.
TTGAACTTCGTAATCATATATACCATGTAGAACAAGTACTTCACCATGAATATTAAATAACCATAGGAAACCGGAGTCCTAATTTCTTCTGGCTGTCAACTGTAGCAACAGTTTTCTTACTGGGTATATCTCTTTTTTGCCTTAGCCCAAAGTAATTGAATACCTATCAGAACAATTGATTGTAGATATAAGTAATAGAGGCAGGATGTTCATTTCTTTATTGGATTTGTATAGCGAATTCAGCATTTCTCTGCATAGAGAGGCTTTAAATTATCGATCATATGCACAGTCCAGAAAACACATCCATAACGTACAACTTATAATATAGAGAGAATAAACTATACCCACATGTAAGATTTTTCTGGTGACAATATAAACCATAAGAGCAAAGTCTCAGATATTTGTACATGTCACCAGACACTCAGAAGTAAAATAATGCTCTGTTATATAACATGGATAGCAACAAAACACATAGAAAACTGATCATTTAACATTTGACATCACATGCTGCTTTTCTTAATGTTTATTTAATCAGCTGAACACTTTTTTCTCTCCAAAAGCTACTAAATCTGAATACTTTCTAAGATATTCTGCAGCAATATATAACTGAAATTCCTTAAAATATTTTGAATTCTAAGGTGTCTTCTGTAACAATAAATTATTGTAGCGTCATGGGAACACCACTACTGTCTTGGGTGAGAGACCACTGTCATTCAGCTTTTCAGTTCCTTACAATTTTTTCATAATACGGCTGGTTTTGGTGAAATTTCTGATGCTTGATATTGACCTAGAATTTTTGGAATGTTTTATAACCATTTTTTAAATCCAGGGTTGTTGAGGGTTTGACACCTCAATCACTCACAATCAGCTGTGTTTTAAAACTTATTTGGTATAAGAATATAAGATAGACCATACTGGGTTAGCTCAATGGTCCATCTATCCCAGTATCCTGCCTTTGACAGAGCCCAATGCCAGATGCTTCAAGGGGAATGAACAGAACAGGGCAATAATTAAGTAATCCATCCCCTGTTGTCCAGTATCAGCATCTGGCATTCAGAGACGTGAGGAAACCCAGAGCATAGGGTTGCATGCCTAACCATTCTGATGGACCTATCCTCTATGACTTTATCTAATGTGTTTTTAATACAGTTATAGTTTTGACATTCACAACATCCCCTGGCAATGAGTTCCATAGGGTGGTTGTGTTGTGCAAAGAAGCACTTCTTTTTGTTTGTTTTAAACCCGCTGCCCATTAATTTTATTGGGTCGCCACTGGTTCTTGTGGTATGTGAAGAAGTAAATAACACTTCCTTATTTATTTTCTCTACACCATTCCTAATTTTATAGACCTCTAACATAGTCTTCATAAATCTTTTTTTCCAAGATGAATAGTCCAAGTCTTTTTCATCTTGCCTCATATAGAAGCTGTTCCATAATCTTAATAATTTTGTTGCTGTTCTCTGTACCTTTTGCATTTCTAGTATATCTTTTTTAAGATGGTGTGGCCAGGAGTGGAATTACATGGATTTATGTAGTAGCAATAGAATATTTTCTGTGTTATCTATTCTTTTCCTAATGGTGCCTAACATTCTGTTAGATTTTTTTGACTGGTACGGCGTAGGCTGAGTGGATGTTTTTAGAGAACTATCCACAGTGACTGCAAGATTAGTAACAGCTAATTTGAACCCATCATTTTGTATGTATACAATAGAACCTCAGAGTTATGAACACCAGATCAAACAAACTGATTGATCAACCACACACCTCATTTGGAACCAGAAGAACACAATCAGGCAGCCACAAAGGTGGGGGGGGGGGGAGGAAGCAAATACAGTACAATACTGTTTTGAACGTAAACTACTAGAAAAATAAATTCCAAAGGGGTAGCCGTGTTAGTCTATTGTAGAAAGACAACAGAGTCTTATGGCACTTTTTGCGATTAATAAATCTGTTAGTCTTTAAAAGTGCCACAAGACTCTGTTGTCTAGAAAAATAAAGGGAGAGCAGAATTTTTCTTCTGCACAGTAGTATTTCAAAGCTGTATTAAGTCAATATGCAGCTGTAAACATTTGAAAGACCAACCATAACATTTTGCTCAGAGTTATGAACAACCTCCATTCCCAAAGTGCTCATAACTCTGAGGTTCTCCTGTAGTTGGGATTATGTTTTCCAATGTGCATTACTTTGCATTTATCAACATTGTCTTTCATCTACCACTTTGTAGCCCAATCACTTATTTTGTGAAATCCCTTTGTAAATCTTTGCAATCCGCTTTGGACTTCACTATTTTGAATAAATTTGTATCATCTGTAAACATTTCCACCTCCCTGTTTACCCCGGATTCCTGATAATATATTAATATGTTGATCATCACTGCAGCCACTACAGATCCCTAGGGGATATTCCTATTTACCTCTCTCCATTCTGAAAGCTCTTGGTTTCCTGTCTTTTAACCATTTACTGATCTATGAGAGGACCTTCCCACTTATCCCATGACTGCTTAATTTGCTTAGGAGCCTTTAGTCAGGGACCTTGTCAAAGACTTTCTGAAAAGCCAAGTGCACACTGTATCCATTGGATCTCCCTTATCCATGTGTTTGTTGCCCTCCCCCCCAAAGAATTCTAATAGATTGGTGAAGCATTATTTTCCTTTACAAAAGCCACTTTCACTCTTCCCCAGCAAATTGTGTTCATCTATGTGTCTAATAATTCTGTTCTTTACTATAGTTTCAACCAATTTGCCTGGTCCTGAAAAGTAAAGCCTACTGGCCTGTAATTACCCAGATTGTAGCTGGAGCCTTTTAAAAAATATTACCATCACATTAGCTATCTTCCAGTTATCTGATAGAGAAGCTGATATAAATGATAATTTACATATCACTATTAGTAGTTCTTCATTTTCATATTTGAGTTCTTTCAGAACTTTTGGGTAAATATCATCTGGTTCTGGTGACTTATCACTGTTAATTAATCAGTTTGTTCCAAAAACTTCTCTATTGACACCTCAATCTGGGTTATTTCCTCAGATTTGTCACCTAAAAAGAATTGCTTGTGTGGGAATCTCTTTCACATCCTCTACAGTGAAGAGTGATGCAAAGAATTCGTTTAGTTTCTCCACAATGGCCTTGTCTTCCTTGAACACTCCTTTAGCGCCCCAATCACCTAGTGGCCCCACTGATCATTTGGCAGGCTTCCTGCTTCCAATGCACTTAAAACATTTTTTGGTGTTAGTCTTTTGCTAGCTACTCTTCAAATTCTTTTTCGGCCTGTCTAATTATATTTTTACACTTGACTTGACAAAGTTTATGCTGCTTTTTTTTTTTCTCAGTAGGATGTCCAATCTGGTTGTGTTACAAAACTGAAGTTTGAAATAACTAAGATTAGCATGATAAAACTATGTAAGTAGAGATTTGGCCCCAAATCATGGCCCTTAAAAACTAAATTAGTGTAGGTCTCAATAGAGCAAAGAATGTATGCACATGCTGAACTTTGCACACTGTAAAAGTCCCATTGAAATCTATCCAGATATTCAGAATTGAGCATAGACTAATATGCTTTGCTGGATCAGAGCCAGAGTGTTCAGCATCTTGCTGTATCAAACCCCATTTGAACATTAATCCAGATACCATGCTCAGGGTTTAACTGATTGTAATATCTAGAGTCGGGAAAGAATTTTCCCCCATGACAGATTGGCAAAGCTCTGGGGGGTTTTCACTTTCCTCTGTAGCATAGGGGCATGACTCACTTGCTGGTCTTAAAGTTTTTAAACCTTGATTTGAGGACTTTAATAACTCAGTCATATGTTTTGAGGTTTATTACAGGAGTGGATGGGTAAGATTCTATGGCCTGCATTGTATAGGAGGTCAGACTAGATGACCATACAGGTTCCTTCTGATCTCATAGCCTTATGAGCTAGGATTGAGCTAACACAGCACACACCGGTAACTCTTTCATGGTGCCTTCTAGTTCTATAGAATCAAAGTTTTCATATTGTAAAGAAAATATCCAACTGTTAAGATGCTGGATAGTCTCAGTTCATGTGTCTGAGGCTAGCAGTAGAGTGATGTCAGCCTGTTTATGAATCCTGAAACAAAAGCTCTCATTGACTTGCAATGAACTTAGATTTCTAAGTCACTTTGATGCATTTGAAATTTTTACATATTGCCTTTTGCTCATTGCTTTTCCAATAGCTTTATTCTAGATTTTTCTTATACAATATCACAGGATTTATAGGTCTCTCTGAGCTTTCTAAAGGTAGTCCCCTGGTAATTCCTCCCACCCCCACTCTGCTTTGCCTTGTTTGTTTGTTTTTTGTTTGGGTTTTTGGTTTTTTGATTTTGTCCATTTTAGAGAATTATCAAATTGGTCCTGATCCTTCAAGTAGGATCCATGCAGGTGCAACAGTCTGCTGCCTTCTTATACACACTCTCTCTGTCTGTCTCTCTGAAGTAACTTTTATCTATATTGCTGAGAAGCTAAAATGTTAGTTAGTTAGCATCTATCTTTAGCATAGAGGATGTTGTGGAGACGCTATTATTTTCAGGTCATAAAGATGAAGTATTGTTAGAGATAGAGGTATCAAAGAGAAAGTGCTGGAACAAATTAACAAATGAAAGAACAAATCACTGGGATTGAATTGGTATAACATCAAAGAGTTCTGAAGAATGAAGCAGCTGTGCTTTCTCCTTAAAAACAGCATTATGAGAAGACTAGAGGATTGCAATGCCCGTCTCTGTCTTTTTAAAAGATACGCAGGAATATTCTGGGAATTACAGACCAGTGAGCTTTACTTCAATATGGAAACACTGTTAAATCTATTTCCAATTATCATTTCAACCAAACACCTAGGTGAACTGGATATGATTAAGACAAACCAGCTTGGCTTCTGTAAAGGAAAATCACATCTGTCTAATCTACTAGAATTCTTTGAGCTTGTCAGTAAAAGGATGGATCATGGAATCATCTGACATGCTTTATTAGGACTTTCAAAAACACTTTAGTAAATCCTCACACAAGAGGCTATTAAGGAAAAGGAAACTGTATAGTGCAGTAAGAGAGGCAAAGTACTGTTGCGCATCAGGCACTGGCTAAGAGATAGAAAACAAAGAACAGGAATAAACTGTCCACTTCCAATACGACAAAAGGTTAATTCTGGTTGTCCCGAGGATCTGTCCATATGTGTTATGTAATGTATTTATTAAAGGTATGGAAAGGGGAGCAAAGAAGGAAGTGGGAAAATTTGCAGATGACTCAAAATGGTCATGACGGTCTATGATCCTTTGGTTTCTGGATTATATTTGGTGACTGACTAACCATCCTGAACTTTCAATGAGGGACAATCAACACTAATGGTTATACTTGCTTACCAAAAGCCAACCTCAATATATCTTCTGTTTGAGTGATGTAGCCAAATGTTTCAATGTTTATATCTCAACTGCATCACTAAACTGATAACCCTTAATCTAGGATAATGCACATTATGTACTCTTTGTACTATATGACTTTTGAACTAAACCTTGTACCTTTTGGACATTCTATGCATTATTCTCAGATGTACAGAATCTTGTCCCTTCAAAAACTCTGTATTTAATCATTTTATAACATTAGCTTTAATAAAATATTTATTAAAGGGATGGAAAAGGGAACAAAGAAGGAAGTAGGAAAATTTACAGATGACTCATTGTTTAGTTTAAGATCAAAAAACACTATGAAGAACTTCAGAAAGATCCAATAAAGCTAAGTGAATGAGCAGCGGGTTAAATTCTGGAAAGCCAAGTTTAAGGTAATGCATATTGGAAGGAATGATCTGAGCTGCTTTTCTATTTTACTGAGTTCTAAATTAACTAACTGTGGCTGCTCAGGAAAAAGATATAGGCATCCTTGTAGATGGCTCAGTGAAAATGACTGCTTGCTATACAGCAGCATTCAAAACCTCAAACAAAATATATAAAGGATGGAATATTAAAATAATACTAATATTATCAGGCCATTATATAAATTTATGGTTTTCCTTCACCTGGAATATTGAGGCAGCTCTTAAGCTGTAGTAAATAGGAAAAACTCTTCTAAAGTCAGTGAGGATCTAGGAAACAAGAGGACCAATTGTGAGTCATCGTTCCATTCTGGTCAACTTATCTGAAAAAGGTATAGCAGAAAGAGACTGATTATAGGCATGGAAAGATTTCTATCTCAGAAAACATTGTGCCTGTTTAGTTCAGAGAGGAGATAAGAGTAGACATGACAGAGTTATACAGAATAATAAATGGGATAGAAAAGGTAAACTGGGCACTCCTATTTACTCTGTCATAATACAAGCACAAGGAAAAGGTGACATTTAAAATTGTTAAAGGGAAATCCTTCTGTACATAATGCATAAACTAACTTGTGGAACTCCTTTCATTACTACAGAATATAACTGAAGTGAAGATCTTTAGATTCACAAAAGGAAGAAATGTTTGAGGATAATAAGAGCATCCGCGGTTAGGAGAAAAAATTAGAAAGCATATAAACCATCATGCTTCAGGGCATAAATCAACCACTAACTGACAGGCACTAGGATAAAATTTACATTATGGGCAGGTTATTCCATAGGTGGCCACTATCGGGTTTCTTGCACCTCTGAAACATCTGGCCTGGCAACTGTCAGACAGAATACTAGGCTAGATGGATCATCATTTTAATCCAGTGTAACAAATCCTACACTACTGCAGCTGTTAAAGGGATGTTCTGTTGTCATTTCTTGGACTGCTTGGCAGCAACTGGTAGAGGCATAAAAGGGTAGGAAAAGGAGAACGACAAGCAGGCCACCATGAATTTGCTTTTCGTTTATTCCTGATGATCCAGCTACTGTACAAAACACTGGTGCAATATGCAGGCTGTATGCATGGTAGCCAGTATATTCTTACACTTATTGGCAAGAAACAAACAGTGCCTCCTGCACTTCCTGCACTGGCAGAAGGCGTGGGAAGAATGTACAAGAATTCTGAACACTCAGCATTCCTCAGCTAATGATTATGAGCCACTGATTCAGTATGATTAGGGTCAGGCCCTATGTCTTGCATAGTATCTCAAGCAGGGAGAAGGGTTTCCATCACAGAATGGAGGGAGACAATGATAAATGTAATTGTTTCAAGTAGTCTTGAGACAAGGGCCAGATTCAAAAGCTTTTGAATCTTTCTGTGAACTTCAATGGCTATGTCTACACTTACAAAAACTAGTTCAAATTAGTTAATTTGAACTAACTAATTCGAACTAATTTTAGTTAGTTCGAATTAACTTAATTCTAACGAGCATGGCCCCACTAGAATGCTAGTTCGAACTAGCCATGTCCATGCAGGGCACTTGCTTAGTTCGAATTAGTCAGTTGCAGGAAGGTCAATCTGCCGATTAGTTCAAACTAAGCAGTTAGTTCAAACGAATATGGCCCCATTTGATTTAGTTTGAATTAACGAATTGAATTAACCATTAATTTGAACTAACCAATTGAATTTATTAGTTCGAATTAAGGAAGCCCTTAATTCGAACTAATGAAAGCCTAGTGTGGCCAAGGCTTAAATTAGTTTGAATTAAGCTTCCTTAGAGCAGGGAACTTCTGAGTTAAGATTCATAGCTTTTAGTTCTCGTTTTACCATTGAAATGCTGTGTTAACTTGGGCAAGTCATTCAATTAGTTTGAGCCTCAGTTTACCCATTTGTAAAATGAGGGTGGTGATACTTACCCATCCCAAAGGGATTTTTAAAGGTCTTTTAATGAATGCTTGCATAGTTCTTTAAGGTCTGTGAATGAAAGGGGCTGACAGAGCAAATAATGGACTCCTTGAAATGTAATGTCTAAACATCAGTTGGGGCATGATTGTTTTTATACAGTTTGAAATAACAATACAAAAATGATCTCTCTGAGGAAACTTACTCTTATATAGCTGTGTTCAGTCAGTGATGTTACCCCTATGTAAATGTATATATCTATTTCTTTTTAGATTTCTTTACAAGTCCAAATAGGGTAGTGGTTCTTAAACTTTTTGTATTGGTGACCCTTTTCCCACAGCAAGTCTCTGAGTGTGACTCCCTGGCCTTCAGGAGCAACACTCCTATTTCCCCAGGCTCCCCCCATTTGCCTCTGACCCCTGTGGACTCCTCGCTCTCCCTTCTTGCCTGGCCCTCATTCGCTTCCCACTCCCTCTTCACCCCATCCCCTGCACCTCCCGTCCTATATCCACCTGGGAAACAACTGTATGGACTGTGTGGTTGATATTGTGGCTCACTCTCCCTTCGAATGCCGGTCTGGGCTCTCTGCACCCAAGTCACTTCCTGCACCTGTGCTGCATAAAGGGAGGGCAGAAATCAGCAGCTCCTGATGTTCACCTCACAACATTGCCCAGGTAGGGAAAGTGACCTGTATGCAAGGAGCCCCGGCATCGCTTCTTGTCTCAGCCCTTCAGGCCCCAAGGAGAGGTGCTGAGGAAATTTGGGTGGGGAGGTGTGAGCAATATCTGTGTATTGCCATTCACCTACCTCCCCCTCATATTCCTCTGATGGGAGGAAGTAGGGAGGCTCATAGCTCTGCACCTGGCTGGGGTCGGGTTTCACAGCTCCGGTTGGCGGTGCTCCAAGCTCATAGCTCCGTGCCTGGCTGGGGTTGGGGCTCACAGCTCATGACCCCCCCATAGGCACATCCAAGTTTGAGAACCAATAAACTAGGGTCAAAGGACAATACACTCTAAGATTTCTTCTTGTTCAGTAACCTCTGACACTCTTCAATATGCTTATCAGTACCATAACAACCACTTTTCCCTGAAGATATTTTAATTACAGCATTCTTTGGCATTGTTGATGGTATATTGTGACAAGACAAAGAACGTTCGTGAAAGAAGATTCATTGATAAATGTGCTTCAGACTCTTTTCAGAAGGAAGAAAATGTATACTGGTATTTTATTTCTTTTACTCAAGGAAAACACATGGTGAATAGATTAGAAAGAAATAAAAATGGAAGGTGCTATTTACATAGCATCACTCTTCAGAAAGTGACTATGCTGAGCAGGATATAATTCCATGGAGTTTAAGAGCTTGAAAGAAGTCTCAGCTTTTTACAGATAAAGCAAGTTTTATACAAATATAAAAAGAAAGTTTGTGAAATTTCTTATTAATATTGGGCCAGATTCTCATACCCTTTGTCATGTCAACCACTGATTTCAATGGCACCATTTAGGGAGTAAAGTACTATAGAATATGAGTAAAAGTGTCAGAATCTGGCCCAATGTAATGAAATACAACAGGAGCTAGCTGTGGGCCTAAGCCAAGTGCAGAATAGAACATATATTGAAAAAAACCTAAACTGTTGAGGATGAGAAATTGAAAAATATAAACCAGTAGGTGTCATTTAAATCAATTACAAAGGAATATAAAGGAGGAAAGGTCCAGTAATTGGGACCGCGGGGCTTCCTTCTCGCGGGACCTGAGAAAGGAGCCCTGAGGTCCCTTCTTTCTGGGATCCCTGCTCCAGCTACTCAGCAGCGGGCAGCTGGAGCGCGGAACTCCGATTCTTCCTCCTGGCCTGGACCACTCAGGTCCCGGGAAGTTGTCCCCAGGATCCCAGTGGTCCAGGCTAGGAGGATTCCCTTCTGCCCGGGATGTGGGAAGTCCCAAGCAGAAGGGAGCCAAGTGGTCCGGGGCAGAAGGGAGCTCCTCGCTCCCTTCTCCCCCAGACCACTCAGGGGCTTGCTGCCCCAAGGGATAACCAGCCCTGCACGGGGCTGGCTCTCCCTGGAGCAAACAAGTCGACTTAGAGAGTCCAGTGTGGACTCTCTAAGTCGACTTAATAAGGTCAACTTAAAGTCGACTTATTAAAGTCGACTTTTTGAAGTCGACCTTAATTCCCCAGTGTAGACATAGCCAGTAACTGGGGAAAATCTCTGCTAAACCCCACAAGAGACAACAAATCCAGCAACTCCCAAAGACACAGAGGGGGCCCCATTTTCCACTTCATGTACAGATATAGGTAGTGTTACGTTCCCTTCTCCAATTTGGACGGTGTCACCCCAGTCTCTCACTCCATGGACTCATCTTGCACTTGCCTTGCTGTGTGAGCTCCCATGCCTTGATCAGCCCACAGACAGCCTTCTGCAAGCAAGTGGCCCCTTAACTTAGTGAGTTAGTGTTTCTGGCCAGTCACTCATAGGATTATGCAATAGAATGACCCCAGCAAACACCCCCAGTCCTAGCCCTGGTCTATACCATGGTGCAATTTCAGCGGCAATTGAAGGGAGTTGCGCAAAGTACTTAAAATACCTTCCATATCTCCTTACGATTGCCTACCTCCTACTTACCGTGATGTTTTCAATAGCCTGAGTCAAAATCCCTTTCCTCCAAATCAGTGCTACTCCTTCTGCACAGGTGGCTTTACTGGATTGGGTTCCTGATCAGCTGAGCAGGTCTTCACAGACTCGCTCAGTCGATCAGGAAGCTCGATCTGATGGCGGTAAATTTACCGCTGTCAGTAAAGATAAGCCCCTGCATTCAACTTTAGGAACTTCTCTCTTGAAATGTTCAGTGCTGTTCACTGAACCTTGCAAGCTCATATTAGTTGATCAATTTATCAAAGAAATTGATGTGCACCAGTTCTGTCACTCTAAATGAAGTCTCCACACACACTCAAACTACCTGCACTGCTTTAGATAAAACAAATAAGTTTATTAAGTACAGAAAGATTGTAAGGGTGCGTCTATGCTTACAAATTAAGTCGACTTAAGTAGGCTTAAGTCGACTTAAACTACTCGTGTCCACACTGGGCTTTCCTTAAGTCGACTTAAGCATTTCCTTAAGTCGACTTAAGGAAAAGTTAAGTTGACTTAACACCTCATGTTAGGTCAACTTAACGCTTAAATCAACCTTATTAGGTCAACTTAAGCCAGTGTGGATGGGGATTAGCGCCTAAATCGACCTTATTAAGTCAACTTAAAGTGTTACGTCAACTTAATAAGGTCGAAAAGGGGCTATGTCCACACTAGAAAAGTTGTCGACTTTTGTTAAGTCAACTTAATAAGGTTGACTTTAAGTCAACTTAGTCGACCTTATTAAGTCGACTTAGTAAAGTCGATTTAACTTTTCTAGTGTAGCCATAGCCTGATTATAAACCAGAGGAAAGCAGATCTGATTTAATCAAAAGTGGACAAAGGCAGATCACATTCTAAATTAAGTCAACACTGTCAGAGAGGGGATGGTATAATGGGACAGCCTAGTTTGGCAATTGACTGATCTTTGGCTCCTGGTGAGAGAGAGACCCACAGGATGATTGAGGGACTGGGTTCTGAGTTATTACAGAAAATTCTTTCTTGGGTGTCTGACTGGTGAGTTTGCCCACATGGTCAGGGTTTAACTGATCACCATATTGGGGTCAGGAAGGAATTTTCCCCCAGGACAGATTGGCAAAGGCTCTGGGGTTTTTTTGCCTTCCTCTGTAGCATGGGGCATGATTCAACTGCTAGTGAATTCTAAGTAAATTTTGGATAGATAAGGGAGGGGAGAGCATGGGGAACATAATTAGCCCTGCAGAATCCCCCCACCCTGCCCTGTACCATCCCTCTAGCCCGATACTGGCCCTGCACCACCACCCTGAGCCTGATCCTGGCCTCATGCTGCACCCCTCCTCCCCAGCCTCCTGGACCCCTTTCCCAGCCTTGTACAGCACCCGGCCCTATTCTGACCCCACACCTCCTTCCCCAGGCTGAAACCCAGCCCTGTGCCACCCCTGGAACCCCGGGCCTCCTCAATCCCCCTGCGGCCATCTCTGCCTCACTGCTGGGCCTGCAACCCCAGCAGGCTCCCCCCGGCCTTGCCTAGGGACCCATGGCAGGAATGGAAGCCCAACTGGCCCGGCCGGGGCTTCTGCAACCCCACCAGAGCCCTCACTGTGGTCCCCACCGGGACTCCCCACGGCCCCTGCCGGGTTCCGCGCTGGGCCTGCTGTGGCCCCACCAGTGCTGCCTGGCCGCTGCTCTCAGGTGACCTGCGAGCCAGATTCCAGTTCCTGGTGGGCCGAATTTTGGTCCACGGGCCGTAGGTTGGACAAGACTGGTTTAGATCATGGAGAAAAAAGGAAGCAAGAATGCCTTAAAGTTCCAGTCTCTTTTCAAAACTGTTACAGCCATTTCACTGAAAGGATAACGGCCTTTTTGAAAACCATGCAGCTATCTATTATTCCAGACATGTCCTATCTTGTCAATATTAGAACTGCTGTGGAAGTATAGTATATTAATGGCTGCTTTGCAATTAAGAAAAAATTGACTATAGATCTTTATGATGTCAACAAAGAATATCAATTCCCAGTTCAAGAAACCTAAGAATAGAACAGGAAAGTTTTCAGAGGATAGAGAAGGCAAATTTCAGAAGAAATCCTACTGCAGAGGTACTGACCTGTCGGAGACTAAAACACTCTGATCTTGGACCACTTTGTACTATTTACCAACCTACCTAAAGGAAGGGAAGAGGGTCCTGTGTTAGCAGCTTCTGTGTAGGAACAGGGAACCAAAGAGTGAAAGGAAGATTCAACTGAAGAGCCAGATTGTGCCTTTGCTGAAACACTGGGTGATGGTGAAATCAAATGCAGCAAATTATAGGTGCAAGAACTGTTTCCTTTATTTGTGTATATGGTACCTCATGGAGTCTGAAAACATGGGCTCCAGCCTGACCATGAACATCTACACTATACTTAAACAGCCCCATAGCCCAAGCTCTTGCTGACACTGGTAGCCTTGGGTGTCTAATTGCAATGTAGATATATTCTTTGTGTCCTACTCCACTTCCTGCCTTCGGTGAACTCATTCAAATATTTAATTTTATGTTCTTGCTCATGAGCAGATGTGACATTATACTTAAATTCCAACTCCTGTTTGACTTAATACTTCAGCAAAATCTCTATTTCATTTCCAGTCTGACAATTTTGCTCAGGGCTGGCTGCCATTTTAGAGGATATTCCCTGTATGCAATGATTTTAAGGTAGCTTGAAGTTAACTAATTTTTAAATAATTTTTTATGCTTTCTCCTCTGTCAAAGTTACAAAACAAATGTCAGCTGTCTTTCTTGGTATTTTGTGTCAGTGTTAATTCTGTCACTGGTGCAAGATAATTTGGTTTATGTGCGTCTCCCCATCTGTGTTTAGGGTGACATATTCTCCTAAAGTAGCATGGCACTCAACTTCTATTCAAAGTCATTGAGTTGAGCACCTATCTCTTCTAGCCTCTTTAAATATCACACTCTTTAGCCTACCACATGGCTTCATCACAGCTCAGTAGATGCAGTGTTTCCTCCCTTTTAGGGAGAAATTCTGTTAATCTTATTCTCAGTGGGGGATTATTTTAATGCTAAAATACTATTCAATGTGGTTAAGGATGACTCTGACCCATTTGAGTACCTTACCCATCACACAGTCCTGATGAAAGCAATAGGATTACTTGTGCAGGAAGTTTCTACTTTGTGTAATTCAAAGTATTAGAATGTGGCCTTTTAATAGCTGTTAGTATTGTCTAATCCTGGTGGGTACATCTGAATCTTTGTTAAATGGACAAATAGCATCAGCTGGACAAAGTTTGGCTGATTTAGTGTTTAACAATAAGGAAAAGGTGAAAATTAGGTAAAGTCAGTCAGCTAAATATCTCCCTTCTCACTGTATTTTTAACTTTAAATCAAACCAGACCTCATGCAGCTGTGCAGGTCATGGGAGTCTACGCCTATTAAAGAAATCTCTTAATGAGTGTAAAACTGCCACTAATTGAAATACAAATATTTCCCCATTGTGTAAATGTCTCCAAAATAATCTTAATGCTATAGACAGTGTACAAACTGTTACAGCTGACAAGTGCAAGGTGTCATTTGTGCTAATTAGCCCAATGTAGGGACAGTGTGAAATTAACCTAATGCTTTACTTTTGTGTTTATGTTTGACATAGTTTGTTTTACAAATTCCTTTGTCCTCCCCAATTCTGAATGCTTCAGTCAGCTTCCTTTCCTAGAACCCTTTGAGGAGGTGCGTCTTTTGGGTGCTTGTGGAATCCCTTCTGTATGTGCAGCCAGTTTTCTGGTTTGACCAAATCTTGGTCTTTACAGCTATATTGGACATTCATTCTTCCTTGTGGTTCAGGTCATTTTGAGACAAGTGTGTATGGAATGGTAGATGTGAATGAAATCCTGCAGGAAGTAATTTCCAGCCTTCTTTTAAAAATCTTCTCATTCAGCTAAATATGAACCTTTTTCTGATGATGCTAGAAAATACCAAGAAATGTTCATTCAAGATCTGATTCAAATCCCACTAAGTAAATGGAAGAACTACCATTGACTTCAAATGGCCTAGGTAGGCAGGAATATGAATATAGGTCACAGTAACAATGCCATTTTGATGTGATTATTTTGAAAGAATAATTTACACAGCGCTGAAGAATATTTTAAAAATATTTTTCATTTGTAACCATCTTTTCCAGTTGGCCAAATTAATCTCTGGTGTAATTCCATTTACATTAGTAGACTTACATTGAGTAAGACTTTAGCCCATTATTTCCAGGGATTCCTAAGCATTTTGGAAATATACCTGAGTAACTAGCCCGGTAATGCCTCAGACTAACAGATTTGCCCACACTTTTAGATGGAAAGTAGAATTATCTATAGACTATATAATTTTATAGGGTTCTCAAAAATATTTTATTGAAATCAATATGATTTAATAATTAAGTCTTTATTTTATTATTGGCACTCTAGTGGATACTAAAGGAGACAGTTCCTTTTCCAGAGCTCTTACAGTATAAAATCATAGTTATGATTTTCAAATGTATATGCCTGAAGTATTTAGGTGCCTAAACATGTGACCTGATTTAATGTTATTGAGGACCCAATTCTCCCACTGACCTCAGACAGCCTGGACTGCCCATTGGCTACTGGCTTATTTTTCTGTGACTCTGCCTTGGAATTCAAATCAGATATCACTGAGCAATGTGAGCATTGTACTAAACTGAAAGTGGGAGAAGGAAGAATTCATCCAAGAGTTGCTAATGGAGCAGCAACAAGAGAGAACTGGGAGAAAACAATTTTAAACAATTTTGTTAAAGTCAAAAGAGAACTACATCTGACGGAGTGGGATTTTCTCCATGAAAACCCATGCGATAAATAAATCTGTTAGTCTTTAAAAGTGCCCACAGGACTCTGTTGTTTTTCTGCAATAGACTAATCTGGCTACCCCTTTGGACCTGAAGCAAAAGATTCTGATCTACAGACTCCAAAGTGGCAGAATGATCTAGGAGAATGTTGGTAAGAACCAGAGCAGAAAAACTTTAGAAGGAATTCAAAGGTGTAAGTTACAGAAATTAAATAAACTGACCAAAACAATAAGATGTAGGTTGTTTAATATGTCTTATATGTCTGTTCATTTCTATTCCAATAAAACAGGTTTGGCTTTTGCAGGTGCTCTTTTGATTAATAATTGAAGACAAGACAGCAGTAGGGCTTTGTAATGCCTCCAGAATATTTTCTCTGTTGGCCAAAGGAAACTTATTACAGTTGTTGATATGCTGTGATTCAAATCATGTGCTATATTACTTATCTAATTGCAAATGATATGGGGAAATAGGTCATCAGTCTAAACTGGCATCCGTGACTTTATTGTTAATGAATGTCCAATTAAACCGACACAACAAAGCGGTACCATTAGTAGTTTAAGTGGTAGCAATCCGTTCACCCAATATTACTCATTAAGCCAGCTGTCCCAATTAACCAAACACTTTTAAATAGCTTTGACTGTGTTAATATACTTCAGTAAATATATATGGCACAGGAACTTCTTCAGGGGGTGCTATCTGGTTATATTACAACAGTTCGGGTTATGTTTAGAAAATAAAAGATTACAGCATATTACAACATACTTTGTTTTTACACCCTCTATGCCACTCGTAGGCTAAAACGAACACTCTAACCTTGAAAACATCTGACTAAAAGAAGTGCTGTGTATAGAACAATAAAAACTTTGTCTCTTTGTTTAGTGGATATCTAGTTCCAATACCCTGGCCAATTTACCCTCTCAATGAGAAAGGTTCTAATATTCAAGGTTGTATGTGAGCTATTATGAGCATATAATGGATGCTTCATTTTCAGAGGTTTCAAAAACACTTTTGGATAGTTGGAGCATGAAAGGCACTATAAAAAAATAAATTCTATGCGATTTCATATATAGAAACAGAACTCCTGCTGCATTGTTTTTAAAGTGACAGCCCAGCAGGTGTCCCTATAGGTTGATACTGTGTTACTGAGAAATTTTGAAACTTACTGGGAAATAAGCAAAACTGGATGAACATGTTAAAATAAATATTTTTGGATTATGAGCTAGGCAACCTTGCCTGATATAAATGATTAAGTTAATTATTTCTCCACTGCTAAGAAAAGGTCTACAGGTTGACTCACTATTTTAAATGAATGAGATCTTCTCCATTTATAATGCACTTTGACATAAATATCACTTAAAAGCAAAATACTTTAAAAACTTTGTGAGATGACGACAGTCATAGCTCTGTGTGTGAGAGTTTGCATATATACTTACAGGCATGTATCTATAAGTAAGAGTTCTAAAGAAAAAGAGGTAAAATAATTGTTGCATTTTTCCAAAATATTTGAGACTTTTGTAGTAATACAAATCTCGGTCCATAAACTGATATCAGTCTCATAGATACAAGTAGTCCCATTGGCTTCACTTTTCTTCATGTGGGTAAGCTGAGCAGGGCTGGCCTGTAGCTATCAAACAGGAAAGAACCTAATAAAGAAGAGCTCCATGAAACTTGAAAGCTTGTGCCTGCCACCAACAGAATAGAATATATTACATCACCTACCTTGTTTCTCGCTCTTAATGCATTAGAAATCAAAATGATCCAAAAACAATAAGTGCCTGTTATTTTTAGAAAAGGCAAATTTAAGTAGTGTGGGTATGATCCTTCTTCCACTGAAGTCAATGGCAAAATTTACTACTGACTTTAATAGGAGTAAGTGCTAAATCTTTTTAAAGAGTATTTGAACTTAAAGTGTGCTTTCATTTTCTTAAAGTACACTTTGTAGTCTGAAAATGACTATTTAAAACGGCACCTTCTTACTCATCAAATCTGTTCTCTATGTGTTTAGAGCCACATCTGTTAATCTACTGACATAAACATGCTTACTATACTTTACTTCTGTTAACCATGTTCCTGAGAGGTCAGTTTAGGCTGAAGCACTAACAGGTGTGTCTTGAAACAAACGTATATAGAGTGTCTAAATTAGCATTTGCCAAGGTGTTACCTAGCTGAATTTAATTGGCAATTAAAAAAGGAGCAAAATCTGTAGTCTAACTATACCGGGGGTGGCCTGCCTTTTAAGTGTGTGTCTGTTTTGCGGGCAGTATCCTAGTATAGCAATTCCTTCTGCAAACCTGTGTGGACATGCAAAAATCTATTTGAAAGCTTGCAAAACTGTGAGAAACTATACATAACATGGAGCAAACCTTGTCTAAGAGCTTGAAATGAGACGCAAACATGAAAATGCAGGTTTCTTCAATCCATTTTATTTTTTTTAACTTCAGGGTTTTTGAATCCAGGTGATCTGTTTCTAATGGGACATTTCTCAAGTCTGTTTCAAACTACACCTGAAAGGATTTCGCACAGCTTTAATGCAAATACTAGTCAGAGATGGATGGATGTAGGGGGTCACATGGCTTGTCTAAGTATAAGTTATGTTTCTAAATCAACATATTGATCTGGGAATGCAATGTCCTGGAATCCTGAAAATGTCAGGCTCAGTCTAAATGCTTCATTTCTTTTAAATTAATTTGATTTTGCCCAGCTATGGTTACTGATGAAATTATATCAGAAAAATGAAAACAGCAGGGCATCAGATGCTCATCAAATCCAGTTGCATTTGTCTATTTTGAAAGACACGAGCCAGATACAAAATACCTGTGTTGCCACCTAATTCCTCATTAAGGAAAACAACAACAACTTCAAATGTAATTTGCATATTTGTATATGTAAATCAGGCATCTCAAATTTTGATGATTCTTCATGGATCTTCAGGGATTCCATCCCTGAAATTCTGTCAAAGAAGTTGAGAGGTAAAATTATCGGATTGTGTGATGACACTGACCAATCTACCTTAGACACATATACCCCACCTGCACATTCAAGATAAAGGATCATCCAGTACATGCCCTTGTACTGCACATCTCCAAATTCATTATTCTTAAAGTAATGTGTTAAGACTCTGAAACCTTTACATGGATGGGGTTGCCTTAATCAGTCAAAACCATTCAACATGAGTAAAGATAGTAGAATTTGTCGAAAAATATCCAGTTGGTAGAGAACTGAGATAAAATGTCACATTAACGTTTTCTGGGAAATATGAGGACATTATGTGAAAACATACCAGGAAACTCTCTTCATTCTTACTCCTCCAAAAACAAAGCCAAAGAAATTCCCAAGAAAGTATAGTAAAAGAAAATAGCAAAGAATCCAAAAGCAGCTGTAGAAAAAGCTCCAGAAGTATTCTGACCTTACAAATGAAATGTAGCATGGATTCTCCCAGACTTTATACAGCCTATATCCTTGAAGACATTCATGTTGTGAACCTCCACCCATCATGACTTCATAGATGAGTCCAAGCTAAATATGGGGCTCTGTGCTCAGCACAGAGTGCAAGATAGTTGTAAAATAGGCACCTAATTCGAGTAATACTGGACTTGGAATGGCTTCTGTTGGCTGTCCAGCTGCTTTCCTTCAACCTCTTGATCTTCTCCTTGAATTGCTGTCCAGCCTGGTCAATCTTATGGTCATCCACCAGTTTGAACTATATTATCATTCTCCTAAGAATTCCACTTCTGGATCCAGCTGAAAGGTCAACCACTGCTTTGGTTGAAGGCTGATAAATGAGCTTTTTATCTATAATCAGAAATGATTGAAGCTGAAATTACTGAAAATAGTGCGGGACTGAGGAAGATGAGCAGAGGCATATGAAAAACAGTATCTCTCAGTCGGGGGCCAGAGCACAGATAGATGGTGTGATGGGGGCACTCTAGTCACCGAAGATATGGCACCTCCTCCTGTCCATTCTGGGAAATAGTTCACCAAGTTGACATTTCTCCCTGCAGTTGCAAGCCATCCGTCCATCTGTGTCTCCGTCTGCAGCTCTTTTCTTGCTCCAGGAGCTAACGTGGCTTTTTTATAACTCAGCCCTCCAGCTAGGTCACTATCATGGTTTCACCTGCCAGGAGCAGCAGGAAGTGGGAGAGATTTTCTTTTCCCAGACAGGCGTAGATTGTTTTCCTAAGCACTGCCCTGCTGGTGCACTTCACTTCCCCCGTAGCTAGGCGGAGAACCCAAAGCCCATCCTCTACTCCAGGTTCCAGCCCAGAGACCCACTAATAAGCCCAGTCAAGATCTATTCCGTCCTGGACTTTACTGCATGTCTCTGAACCCTTTCCTAATCTTCTGCTTCAAACTTCCTTTCTGAGTCTGCCAGCATCACCACCTGCTGCTCATGGGGAGCAACAGCAGCCTCCAAATGCTCCTCTCTCTTCCCAGGAAGTGACTTTAGCTTTTACTTTCTGTTGACAGCTTCCTGGCTTACATAGGGCCTGCCTGTTCCTGTAGGGTGAGTTTCTTCTAATTAAAGCTTTTCTTGCAGCCTTCAACTATCCTGGCCTCCTTGAATCCCTTCAGGACAAATGTGGGGTGGACATCCAAGCACAGATGGTAAGATAGGAGCACAGGACTGGGAGCCCTGGAGGCTTGTGGGAAGAGATTGACATACAATCATCTGTCAAATGGTCATGGCTGTGCATCTTCATTATAGAAACTGTGAGTTAGCAAAAACAAAAGCTTCCCTTCAGAGCTCCTTTGTGGTCTGGTGCTATCAAGGCACAACTGACGGGGTTAGTTTCTGAATGCAAAGCATGTTAGTAAGAAAACTCATGATTCACAATGAGTTCAAGTTCTAGTGAAGACAGAGCTTCAGTTGCAGTTCAGAGCTTTGTCATGAAAGTTGCATGAGGAGTCAACCATATTCTGCTGATCTGAGGATCTAACCACAAGATAATTAATTCCAAACTCTTTTCCTATCTCAAGACTGGGGTAGGAGGGGCATGCTTTGAATTGTTCTTGAATGACAACCCTTCCCCCCACCCTGGTTCATACTTGAGGTGTTGATAGGCTCTGTAGATAATCCTTCTTCATGAGAAGAAGCATGGTTGTTATGCAGAACCTTTGAGGGGCAGAGTGCAGGAGAAAAGGAAGATGCTGGAATGCTTTCTAACACTCCCTCAAAACAGAACAATGAAAAATGGTGACCTTTACTTTAGAAAAGTTTACACATGCCAGAGATGTTTTTGGCAGATACAAAGCAGAGTGAGAGGGAACACAGACCCAATTAAAATATGAGGTACAAGCAAAAGAGGTGGTAATGGCTAATAAAGAGCAATACAACACATAATAAAAATCTTTTGTGTACATTGAAGGTGACTCAGCCTGCTTTCACTTTTTCAATCTCATTTCCAATATCAACACAATCCAAGGCAGGGATGTTAGTCTTTCAACATATAGCCTAAAATTCAGGTGTATGCTGCTCAAATTAAAACAATATGTAGTTATATTATATGGCATCATCCTTGGCTCTGAACTTGTACCTGCAAGTTGGTCTGTCATCATCTCTACAGCAAAATGCATGTCATCACCGCCTTAACTTGCATGGTGGTGACATCTTCCTATGCCTTCATCTTTTCTTACACTGGCTGCTACATTTCCATTCTCAGTGGCCTGTCCAAGTCCTTGCTTTCTAAACTCGACGTGTTCAGAATGCTGCCACTGTGTCAGGTGCAGAAAGAAGGTCAACAAATATCATCCTCCTTCAAAGCCAATCACTTGGTTCACCATTTATTTCAATATAGAGTCTAAAATTGCTCTCCTTTTTAAAACCCTTCACAGATTTAGCCTAATCTATCTCACACACTTTCTTCCCCTTCTCTCTTCCCTACATTCATCTAACATTGATTCTTATTTGTCATTTCTCAGCACCTCCTGGAGTAGCTTTCTTGTATAACCCTCCCCCATTTCAGCATTGATTTTCTCTTTCTCCTTTGCCTTTGCTTCTTAATTTTTCTCTCCTTGAAGAAAAGGTGACGCATGACAGCACTGTTACTTCTCTCAAGGCAGAGAGCAGGCTGAGCCTGAAGAAGTCCCAGGACTGTCTTACTCAGAGGGAGTCTAACTTACAAGGGTTACTGAGATGCTACAGTAGAATTATCCTTTTTTTGAAGTTTTAAATAGGACTTCAGTGGGATTTAGGTCTTATGGTGGACCCTTTCCATAGAACTGAATTTCACACGTTGTGAGTAAGTTATTTTTGACAATACAGTACTTAAATCTCAAACTAAATATGATCATATTCCTTGTTCCTGGTATATTTTCTCCCATCTTGCATAAAATAAGATGGCATTGTCAACATAAAAAATGGAAGTCTCTACTTTTCCATGCTCACAACAAAGCCACTGCTCTCTTAGTAGGCAGTCATAGGCTATGTCTACACTGGCAAGTTAGTTGGAATTAACGAGGCTTAATTCGAACTAACTAAAGCCATGGCTACATTAGACTTTAGTTAGTTCGAATTAAGGGCTTCCTTAATTCAAGCTAATAAGTTCAAATAGGGCTTCAGAACTAAGGCTTTAATTCGAACTAACTAGTTCGAATTAGCCAATGTGGCCATGTTAATTCGAACTAATTTCTTAGTTCGAAGTAACCGGCCATTGAAATGAATGGGGATCGCTAATTCGAACTAACTTATTCTAGTTCGAACTAACTAATTCAAACTAATTTTAGCAAATATAGACATATCCATAGATTTCTATCATTTAAATGCCAGAGTGACATGCACCAATCGAGGAGTGTAGAAGACTTATAGGAAGAATCTAGAAGGTTAGGAAAGGGTCCAAAATGCATACCTTGTGTCAGAACAATGGATGTACATGGAAAATAAAGTTCTGTTGACTGCAACGAAAATTTACTCTATGACAAGAACTGTGCATTTTTCCATGGCTGTCATACATTTCATGGATTCAAGGAAGTCCAGTCATTTTTTAAAATCCTATGAAATTTACTTTCTTACCTGAATCCAGATGAAATCAGAATTTTTCCCTAAGAGTCCCCATAAAATTGGCACATTTTTTCTTCAGAAAACCCTATGAAATGACAAAGAATATTATTGTTACTTTTAGTCTAGCCTCTTGCTGCACATCTTAAAGTGACAGGCGGAGCTATAGACTCCTTGTATTCATTGGTGGTGTAATTAACCAGATCATATTTATAACAACATTGTGCAGAAAAACAGCAGCAATTAAAATGGATCTTCTATGGAAAAGAAAATTTAAAAAAGGCCCCTGTAAATACAATATATTAGCATTAGCATGGCAAGTTTTGATTTATGAACAATAATTTGCTCCCAAGTTCAATAAAACAGAACATTTGCCATCTGACCATGGCTAAAAGACTTTTCAGAGACTTTGTTGTGAATGAAAATGCAGCTACCTTGTAATCAGGCTCTTTAATTAACTTTTCTAAGGTTTTAGAGAGGTTTGAAAAAAATATATAAAAGAGAATGCTGAGGTCCAGACAATGATACTGAAGCCGAACAAAGAGGAGTACCAAGGATAACGACCAACAGAAGAAGAAAACAAGAGTCCCACAATTTATTTTTTAAATGGATTATTTATTTGATAAAAATAAACGATCAGACCCAGCCCAGAGGAATAAACTTTATGGCACAAGAATTCATTAATCCCCTAGAAATGATTGCTGAGCTATCTGTTCAGTTTGTAAAAATCAATACGCTGAGTCAAATCTGGCCGGCTTTACTCACACAAGCTAGTGACACTATTTACTTAAATTTGGTGCGCTAGATTGGATCCCAAATCCCAACAGGCTATGGGTCAGATATTGAAGTCCTTTATCTCATGCATAACTCATATTTAACTTCAGCCTGAGTTGTGCCTGTATGAGGACAGCTGATTCAGATTTCTGCTGCGGTTTTCAGTTAGGACTTTATCTACCAGCATGGAAATAAATGGGAGTTTTGTCCTTGACTTCAGTGGGACTAGGTCATGTCCTAAACCAGCAGCCCTATGCTTCAAGGTGCTGTGAGTGCCTTCAGATGTTAGAAGACCTATATAAAGCCCGAAACCAGCAAAGCATGCAAACATGAAAGTAATCCCTTTGATTCAAATTGTCTATGCGATGTGTTTAAATTTCAGTATGTGCCTGCAAACCTTGCCAGATTAGGTCTTAAATTCCTAGGTAGAACTCCCACTGAAGTCAACAGAAGCACCATGCAGGATCAGGCTATATTTGCCAAGCCAGAGACAACAATGCTATATTTAAAACAGTTTCTCTGAATTTTATCTGGAGTCCTTGGTTGGAGAAAGAATGTAATGTTAGCTTCATGCAACTGCATGGTAAGGGAGAACTAATTACCCCAAATTCCAAAATCTTTTTGAGCTAATGAGATTTTGAAATTATGTGGAATGTGAATTTCTTTTAAATACCTCAGGTTAATCTTAATTCTTCTTCATATGGCTGTTGTAAATGTAGAGCACCAACTATAATTTTACGTTCAGATGGTTAACTCAGATAATTGCATCTGCAGTAGCAGAGTGTATTGCTGTGATCTCTCTTTTGAGTTTGTGAATCAGGCACTGAGTTGTTATATGTTTCATGGTCTGTTCTAGATGACCACAGTCACACACTGGAATCTTTAATTTTTCTATTTGTGCAGCAAGTATCCACAAGTGCCATGGTTTGTGCAGATGAAGTTTAGGGTTGCTTATAAGCTTCGTGGGAGATTGAAGCTAGTGATCTTCTGTCAGGTCTTTTATGAGATGTTTATTTGTAATTTCTCGTAAACTCCATTTGGCCTTCCAAGCTTCATCAGGGTTGAAGTTGCATTGTTGAAGGTTAAATGTGTGGGTCCAGAAGGGCGTACGTGACTCCAAGCAATTGTGAGGGATGTTGTTAAGATTCCGGTGGATGGGAAGACATTCATTTTCCATGATCCTTGGGAATTCCCAAAGGTTGAGGCATCACAGGAAAACGATGGGTAACAATGTGTGACAGCACCGGCAGCCAAGGTGTTGGGGTTAACTTGAGGGTTCCAATGATGCACTGCATTGCAGTGTTCAGTTGGATATCAACAAACCAAGTATGGCTATTTCTGGTCCATACCGATGCACAGTACTCCACTACAAAGTACACAAGGACCATCGCTGATGTCTATAGCACTGATGCCGATGAACCCGCCCACTGCCCCCAGCTTGTTCTTAAAATCAACTCTACATTCTTCTTTTTAAAACACTGTTGAATTTAGGGCATAAAGAAGATGACAAATATACGATTGAAATCTAATGACCAATTTTATGTACACAGGGCATATTGTTTAAAAAAAAAAAAAAAAAAAACAACCAAAGAGGGAAGGAAAAATTGAGAATTACCATGTTTGTGTTTAACATGCTATTAGTTTTTCACCCAGTTTGAATCTAGGCTATAAATATGTACAAAAAATTCAAAACTATAATTATCTCCAATTCTTTAAATATGTTATCTCTGATTGTTTTGTCTCTATGCTAATTTCTAACAGAAGCCACAACAACTAAAGTGTATTTTGGAAAAACGTCAGTAGGTTACATTACACTCTTTCGGTAATATAAACCACAGATATTTGGATGTACTTCTACGTTTTGCTGTTTCTTCTTGTTTTGGAAATATCTGCCATAAACTCGGGCCCTGATCTTTCACTACAGCCAAAGAACTGTCAGCACAATTCACGACACAGAGTGTAAAGATGTAAAGTGTAAAGGTGGCTCTGGACATGTTAGTGCTCCTCTGATCTTGGGTAATTGTATGACAGTCCCATCCCTCAGCAGAAATTAGAGCAGGCTAAAAGCTGCTTTAATTTATGTAAGCTGCATAAGGCCTCAAGAAGAAAGCAAAGCACAACAGAACCGTGGATACACACCCTTTTCAAATCCATGCCACTTCTGCTGGCTTCAGGGCTGGCATAACATAGGAACTGTCATGCAGGATTTGTCTCGTTATTTACTGATTGATTTACAACATGAGCCCCTCTATAGAACTCAGGGCATATATATTAAATAAAATAAGCACCCATAATTACGTGCAAATAGGACACCACTGAAGTACTGATGTCATATGATTCCATGGGCTAATCCCCACTTAACTGATGGGCAGTTGCATTTGTCCACTTTCTGAATCTTAGGCTATGCCTAGGCTACACACACTATAGTGGCACAACTCCAGTAATACAACTGGGTTGGTGTAGTACTATAGCATAGGGGCTTCCTATATTTGCAAAAGGTGTAATTCCATCGATGAAGGTAATCCATTTCCCCCCACAGTGGTAGGTAAATTGATGGAAGAATTCTTCTGTCAATCTAGCTGCATCCACATGGGGGTTAGGTCAACTTAATTTTTTCGCACCTGAGTAACATACCGGTAGCTAGAGGAATCTAAATGTTATGTGTAGATAAGATCTTTGACAGGGAACCTGCACTGAAATAATTAACCATACTCTGTGGGCAGCAGAAGCACCATCGCCTGACAGGCTCTGACTGTTGCCCTAAGATAAAAGGGAACAGCCTAGCTCATTCAGGGCAGACCACCAAGGAGGAAGGACACCCGGCAGGAGCTTTCGGCCATGACCCATTTCAGCCCTGAGGTGGAGGAACTAGAGACTCTGGAGGATTGAACCAAGCAGAGGCGGCCTTAGACAATTGGGGGCCCTAGGCAAAGGCCCATTGCGAGGCCCCCTCTAGGCCCTCATCGCCTCCCCCTGTGGCCCCAGCTCCCCACCTCTTCACCCCTCTGAGGCCCACATCCTCCCCCTGCGGCTGGCCCCGGTCTCCCCTGCTGGACCTGCCCCCCTCTCCCCGCGGCCCCCAGTCCCAGGGCCAGCTCCTCCTCCTGATGCCAATCGAAGCAGATGCAGTTTTTGGAGTAAGCAAAGCAAGTGACGGGGCCCCTTACTACTTGGGGCCCTAGGCATGCGCCTGCTTCGCCTACCCCAAAAGCTGCCTCTGGAACCAAGATCCATTGGATGCCATCAAGGATCTGGAGGCCGACACCCAGAGAGATACTGAAGCAAGGGGACCCAGAGAACCAAAGAACCCCAGATGACAGCAGCAAGGGACATGGTAGGAAGTGGCTCAGGGACACGAGGTGAGTGGTACCTCTCACCTGCGGCAGGTCAGTGTGTTGAGGTGGGATCCTCACTAACGTGTGTTGGGGGCCACCATGGACAGGGGCCTGGGTTGGAACATTGGGGAGCTGGGCAAGCTCATGTACCCCCTACCGCTCTGCCAAACCCTTTGAGGTATTAGCAACCCTCTGCCTCAGCACCAGGCTGCAGAGGAGTGTGCTTCCTCTGCCATCATGGTAGTCTGCCGCAACTCGAGGGTGCTTATTGATTCGGACCACTAGGCCCCACAGCCCCAACCTGGAACCTTGAGACACCTAGCCAGAGAAGGACAAGTTGGATAGACTGCATTCACATGCAGTCCCATCACTTCCCCATCGTTCCCCCCTGACAGGGATGGGATGAGACAGGAATGTCATTGGGCCAGACTCCCAGCTGGCATTGTTGGCAGTAGAGTTACACCAGAAAATGAATTGTAAAGATAAATATATGGCATCATGATACTTTCTCTGGCAATAGAAGCTTGTATCAAAAACAGGCGATCATGACTTCTCCACAGGATCAGGAGAAACTGGAGGAAGACCAACAGTCTCATGCAGCCATAAACATCTGAATTAATACTAAAGGAAATAGAGAAAATGAATTGCTGAGTATTACTTTTGGTATAAAGTGTTGTCTTGTTTCAGGTTTGCATGAAAATGAGCTACATACCAGAGCTATTGAATGCTTGAATAAGGCATTGCTTTGAACTCATTGTCTGATTTCAGACATTTTTTCTTTCTACAAATGATCATTTCTGAGGCACAAATAACATCGTATACCTACATTTTGGATCACTGTACCTTTAACTAACATTTTCCTTAATATCTCAGTGCAGAAACGGACGTGTTGTAAAATTATCATTTAAATCCTCTGATACTTCACATTTCACACAGTAAATACAATCCCTTGACCTAGCTACCCAAACAGTGTTCAAAAGCTTGCGTGGTAAGTGGCAAGAGGATCCCTATTCAGGGTTTCTTTCTCATAGAGAAAGTCCTTGTAAAAATCACAGTATCACAGGAGTCACAAAAGCTGTGATATTTGGTGTCAGCTGTGAAAATATGCTACTTGTTTGTGTTTCTATGAAAATATTTTACATTCATCTAGGCAGCGGAAGGCTTGGGGCGGGGGGTGTTGCCTCCAATAGAAATACAGAAATAATCTTTATGTAGACTCTCTAAGCCTGGAGCATGGCTCTTCAGAGCTTTTATTATTGGAGTTTCTGGTGCTTCTGCATTTCCCCTTTAAGTCCCATTCAGACACTGAAAAACATTATTTAGTGACGTGGCCTATGTTACAGATTGATCTGTCAGCCAAGGAAAGTTATCTAGAGTTTCTTCTGAGGATTCAATCAAAACAGTGACAGACAGCATGACATTAGCTAGTTTGAAACCGCTTTGAAAACCTGGATCAATTATTTTTTAAGAATGGATGTCTAAAGTTAGGTACCTGGTCCCACAAGTGAAGCCTGGCTATTCATCATTTTTGAAAACCAGTCAGATTATTTGAGTACCTAAAAGTGTGGATTTAGGCACCTAATTTTGAAAAACGGGCCAGACAATTGTACAGGAGAGCACAGATGATAAAAAAAATAATGAGAACCCTTAGGCATAACATTTTTAAAAACACAACTTCATCATCACTCCCTTCCTGTCAACTAATGAGAGTCATCCAGCACGTAGCCCAGTATTTATTTTATTCCCCCCATCCCATTTTATTCTCTGATACCTGAACTCTATAAATGGTGTCTGCCAGAACGAATGTAATAATAGCCCATCAATCCAATTTGGAGAAAGGAAGAAAGAAGCCACAATTGTAACTTAAAATTCCAAAGCATTAGGTCGGGATTTTTAAATAGGTCTCAAAAGCTTACGTGATCCAATGCAAGTTAGATGGCCTATTCACTTTGAACCCCCATTCTATTCCAGAGCTAGATGATGTCAGTCACATCATGAAATTCCTTTTGAAAATATTCAGTACATTTCCTAGCCTTCGGTGGCAATCTGACCCATCTCTTCTGCTATAGTTGCATTTCCTTTCCCCATTTGTTCTCTTCCACACTACATTGTGTGGGGGAGCATGCAGGCCTTTAAAAACTAGGAGTGTGCTGCCATGATATGATTTAAAGACTGAGCATGCAATTGCTATTTTTGATTGTGTTAACCCAGGCGTAATTATGTAATTATCCACAAAAATTTAGTCAGAGTTTTGCATATCTAAATCATTAATTTTAACAATTGACAGGCTGCTTTGATTACTATTTTCACAGTGTAGCATAGCATACATTTGTCAGCTTTCCTATGATTAGTTATAATTTGGAATTTGTTTATGCAAAAATGTTTTTATTGCTTGTTTTGGGGGGTGGGGAAGAATGGAAGGCAGAGAAGGCATTTTTATCCTGTGAGTATAATTCTGTAAAACTTCTTAATAAGGATGTAAAATGTACTTTGCTATATTCAGATATTATTTTATTGAACTGATGTTTTAACTGTTGAATTATGTTTTGAAATATATATGAAGGCTGAGCAGAAATCCAGATAGACACCTGTTTGTGTGACGTGTCTTTGATTTTTAGATCAACGTCTAAGTAACTAAATAAAGTGCTAGTGGGTTTCTGAAATTAACAGTGTATTTAATTTTATTGTTTAAAAAAACCCACTATGTCATATTTAGTATTCAGTGTAAAAATGTCACAATACAGTCTGAATGCTGAATACAATATTACCTAGAAGCACTCAAAATATTCTGATGGGAAGTTTTTGGTCAGAAAAAGTAGATTCATCAACATTTGTTTTGACCTCATTGGAACTAAATATTACTTTTTTCTTGTTTTGAAGTGACTTTTGGTTTAGAAACTTATTTCATGCTGTATATTTTTAAGTTAAAATCAAAATGTTTTTTTAAGTTAGTTTTGTGGAAAATGTAAAAAGAAAATTGTTCTGATTTAGAACAAAAACAAGTTTGGAAATCACAGAATTTCCTGTGAAATAGAAATTCTGGTGCCTACACAGTTTTATATTGTCCATTTAGTCTTTCCGTTCAACATTGTAACTGGCATCATAATTTAAGATGAGGGTTCTCTAACTAATCAATAATGAATGCTGCTACTCTTCAATTGATAGTAGATCATTTCCTGCTCCTGTTTCAGAGGAGATCTGAAACGTGCAATCTTCAGATAGACAGCTTATATTTTGCTGAATTTTGTTGATGCAGGGTACTAAGATGACTTTAAAGTACTGCTATTAGGTAGGCATGTTAGCCTGGTGATTCTACAAACACGCAACGTGCCTATTAGGAGGGAACAGAAAGGCAATGGGGCACTGTGGCATTTCTCCTTGATAGGTAGCTTGTGAAGACAAATCTTCCCTAGAGAAAATGCAAACAGTTCCCGGTGTCCATCATCAAATCCAGCAGCTGGTAGGCAACAGTTTCTCATTGCTTCCATTGCGGTCAATGCTCATTCAGATGATGCATATTTTTGCCAGGCTCATTGAGTAACTCATTGAGACTCCAGTAACTTCAAAGTCTCGTAGCACCGAATGGCCTTTGTTCCTTCAGGTTCTGTCAAACTCATGATTAACAAACAAGTGGGCTTTATGTAAAGAAGAGGTTGGATCCAGCAGCCCTTACTCAACTGAGCAGTTCATTAACTAATGAAACTGCTTAGGAGAATGAGGGAAAAATGCTCGAGCTGAGCATTTAGGATATATGGGTGCATCGACACTTACAAATTAAGTCGACTTAAGCTTGCTTAAGTCGATTTAATTTAATCTGCATCTACACTACATTTTCCTTAACTCGACTTAAGCAATAGCTTAAGTTGACTTAAGGAAAATTAAAGTCAACTTTATAAAACCTACTTTAAAGTCGCCTTACTGGCTAAATCGACTTTATTAAGTTGACTTAGCCAGTGGAGAGGCACATTAGCCCTAAATCGACTTTAAGTTGACTTAAAGGGCTCCAGGGCTCCCCCACTGCCCTCCCTGCCTGGGTGGATGGCACAGGCAGAGCCTGGCGTGCCCCCTCACAGGGCAGGACAGAACTCTGCCCACCTTGATCCTATGCCTTGCCAGTGTCCCTGTCCTACTCAGCCCCCATTGTATCCAGGTACAATGGGGCAAATGCTGAGCCCCCTGGCACTTGGTAAAGGGTGCCCCCCTCGCCACCATGGACCAGTCCCAGGTCCATCTAGCCCCTAGAAGTCGACTTTGGCGTGCAGTGTGGACGCTCTTGGTTGATTTGGCAGGGTCCGCTTTAAGTCGACTTAATTTTTGAGTGTAGACGTGCTAAGTCGACTTATTTGGCCAAGTGTAAACATAGCCTGACTTCCCAAGCCCTGCGGTGATTGCTATTACTACTCTCCCACTTATTACTATCTCCTCAGGTGCTCAGATATCTCAGTGATGGGTACAGTGTAAGTGTTGGGCTGGACAGACCCCACAGACTTCTGGTAATCTTGCATAGTGACGTTCCAGTCTCCTCCTCCTGAAAAGAAATTCTGCCAAAGGCATTTACATGACAGACATCCTGGATCAGGAAGATCTTTTCATGATACAAGCAGTTTTTAAAAATAATCGATGAGCCGTGCTCCCGTCAATAGATAATTTTAATAGATTTCACTCTGAAGAGCACCATACAGCATTCAGCTGCCATTTCAAACCTCATGTCTGATGTTTAGCTGACTGCTGGCATATTCACCACTCAAAAGTTGGCTCACTGCTTGGAATTCGAGGACAACAATCTCATCTCTCTTTGTAGAAATTTTAGCTGCATGACTGAGTACATCAAAATCAGGGAAACCAAAAGAAAAGAATAGTTTGTTACCTGAGTTTCTCTCTCCATTTGAAATCCAGCAAAAGAGCAGCATCTTTGTAGCACTAGCTGCTGGCAACTTCTCTCTCCAGAGTATATCATCAGTCCCACGCTTTCAGCCTTTTATTCTTTTAATTTTAATTGGTAGCACCTGCCTGGAAACCAGTTGGGAATTGAATTGCCTGTATATTTCCCATGCTCCAGAGCAATTGCCTGTGTATTCCTCATGCTCAGAGCAGTTGCCAGCCCATTCAGCGTGCTTTCTGGTAAGTACCAGTAAATGTGTGTGCTGGTGCATAAAACTTAAAAGCATATGGTTATGTAAGGGAAGAGAACAGTGCAAAATGCACCCTATGCTGCTATTTCCTGGTTGGTAGCATATGTATACACAGTACCTCTGATCTTCATCTATAGCCAAAGGCTGTTGGGAGCAACTCAAAAGAGGTGTGTGCAAAGGAGGTCTAGCCTTAGAGTCTCTGGACTTGCACCAACATGCCAATGGCCTCAAAACATGCTTCAGCCATGTTCCCTTTCCCGGACCAGTCCCGTGCAAAGAGGGGTAGAAGGGGAGATGGCATAGGAGCTGCAGCTGTGGCAATTCTAAGCTACCCCTGCCAAGGGTTGATACTATGACTGATGAAGGTGGCTTTGGGGCAGCTTTGCATTGACAGATCCTTAACACAGGGAGATTTTCCCTCAGTGACTTAATTTCTATAATTTAACTGTCAAGCAAGTGCATCAGAATAGTCTTTTACTGCAGAATGATACATAATGTCTTAGGTTAGATTGCCTCACCCTCACCTACACTCTGCAACACAGGGAGGAGTGCGCCCCCTCCCACTTACTCCCCTGTGCGGCCAAATAAGGGCAGCTCTGATTGCACCTAATGGGAGGGGAGCACAGTGAATACTTGGTGGGACCTAGGGGCAGATAAGGACAGGAAAGGATAGAGCCTTGGCTTTTCCCAACCATTCAAGAGCCAAAGTACTGTCCAGGTACATAAGATGCAGTTTATTTCCTTCCCTCCACCTCCTGAAAAGGGATGAAGGAATCTGCCTCTCTGTGTCCCAATTCCTTCCCAGAACTCCCCCTGGATTAGTGCAGCAACACACTACACCTCTTTCTGGGTTGAGCCTAAAAGCTTAGTCTTACCCTTAGGATTTAAAGTTAAATAGTTGTGTTGTAACTGTGGAAGCTGAAGTAAGACTATATTGTGGTTCTTGGGACAGATAACTTTCAGAGAACTTCCAGGGATGTCTCAGGGTTCGCTGAAATGTCAATCAGTCCCTGCAAAAGCGCTAAGCCATTTAAGAATTTTTAACAGGTTCCCTCTGTTTTCTAGAAATTCTGTTCTATACAGCCTCGCAGATCAGGCTGCTGCCAATGGAGGATGCATGGGTATACATGAGAAAATCATTTGCCAGGCTATTTTCTCTAAAACACTCCTTTATGTATTACAGTCTGAAGCTGTGTGAATGTCACTGAGACCAGTGAACTTCAGGTGATCAGCAATTGGAATTGCTCAAACAGTGAGTTACTTACCTTTATAACCCCATAAAAATGCACGCTGTGGAACTTTTTTCATATTAAGTACTGACTAGATATGTCTTTTAAAAGTATGCTTATTTTTCTTAACTGGAGGGAGAAAACTAAAAGGGA
This sequence comes from Pelusios castaneus, assembly GCA_007922175.1. Classification (NCBI taxonomy): domain Eukaryota; kingdom Metazoa; phylum Chordata; order Testudines; family Pelomedusidae; genus Pelusios; species Pelusios castaneus. Next base: position 2,747,756 of record ML685791.1, read on the forward strand.
ATTTAACTTCCCCCTCTCTCTCTCAGTATTATCCTATTGGAGTCTAGTGATCTCTTCAGCTAAACTGCTACGAGTGGTTAGTTGCATCCGTAGCCATGTAACAAAGAGAAGCATTGAACCTTGAACCCTTTCTCATCAGAACAGATGAAACTTCTAGTACCAAATGTACTTATGGGTCCAACAAACAGTTCTTTCTCTCCCGAGCTGTTATAAGCTTCATGGAGAAGAATGGAATTCTCTTTCTCAGAAGATTCAGGAGAGCATTTATTTATCATCTACTTTTGTCAGCAGAAACAGTAAGGGCATGTCTACACACAAAAGGCATATCATTTTAACCGCAGTGGCATAGTTAAAGTTGTACAACCCTCCCCTACACTTACAAATTAAGTCGACTTAATTTACTCTGCGTCTACTCTGGGCTTTCCTTAAATTGACTTAAGCTGCTCCTTAAGTTGAATTAAGGAAAAGTTATTTTGAATTAATAACACCTCGTTTTAATTCGAACTAGTACTTCAGTCGACTTTATTAAGTCAACTTAAGTCAGTGGAGACATGAAGTAGTGCCTAGGTGGACCTTTTCAAGTCGACTTAAAATGTTAAGTCGACTTAATAAGGTCAAAAGGGGGCCACGTCTACACTTGAAAAGTTAAGTCTACTTCTGTTCAGTCGACTTTATAAGGTCCACTTTGTCGACTTAAAGTCGACTTTATTAAGTTGACTTCATAAAGTCAACCTAACTTTTCAAGTGTAGACATAGCCCTAGTGTGGATGCAGTTATACCAGTGTAAAAGTACTTATAGCAGTATAACTATCCCATATAGGAAGGAAAATCATCTATACCAGTATCACTGCATTCACCCTAGGGGTTGTACCCATAGAACTATAGTACGCCAACTGATAGTTGTAAGAACTGTATGTAGACCTTACCTAACTCTGCATCAGATTTTTCCACCATTACATACATTGAATAGTATCTAACTCCCCAAGCAGCCCTGTGGCTATCAGAGGCTAGTCTTGTTGAGTTACATAATTCTCATTTCAGTCAGAGCAGTTCACTGCAACTCATTGGCATTGACTTATTATTACTCTCCACTGGCTTATGGCAGCATCTTTTTGTGGGATAGCCCATAATGTTGTTCAAATGTTCCTCATGTGACAATGCCTCTTATTTGTAACTAAAGATAATGAATGTGACAGCTTCTTTCTCTGGTTGTATCATCAAATTGCACAAAAGTTTCATTATATGTCTCACTAAAATCCATCTGCTCTTATCTGAGATGTGCATTGAGGCTTCAACCAGAACTGAATCATAGGGTTGTAGCAGGAGATTTTCAAAAGGACTGAAGCATAAGACTCATTGGACTTCCATTGAATTGTGCTCCTAAATCCTTTAAGTGCTATTGAAAATCACCCTTAAAAACTTGGAATTCTATATAACCTGAAAGCCCATGAAAGATAAATGTCATAGAACCTGGATGAGTTGGCATATTCTAGAACTGAGAACTTTAAAAGCACCTGTTGTTGGCTTAATTTCTGTTCCCACTTCAGTGGGAGCAGAGTTAAATGGATGCTGAGCACTTCTGAAAATCCCATTCTAGGTGTGAATGCCACATTTGAAAATGAACAATTTAACTGTTTATAATGCCTTTTAGTTCCTGAGTATGAGTTATTTTAAAAGCTTTTCTAGTTGTTTAATCAAATGAAAACTATTTCAGACTGTACTATACCTACCATCTCAAAAAATCTTGTCTGCTAAATCTATGAAATTACTAAAGTTTGTTTTATGCATTTATTTACTATTATTTTTATTTATTATTTGTATTCTGATAACACCTGGGAGCCATAGTCATGCATAAGGCCTCATTGTGCCAGACACTGTATGAATTCTATTAAAATATTTGTGTAATAGACAGAGCTTTGTATGTAATAATAATAGTTAGGCCCTGGAGTTTCCCAAGAATTCTATTTTGGCTCCTGAATAGATGTAATTATGCAGCAGCTACAGCACTTTCATGCAGGAAGACATTTGTGTAGATGGAAACTTCCCTTCATTTTCCTAACTGATTGTTTTGTGAAGCATAAGGATTGGTGCTACTTTAATATTTTGAAAAGAAATTCTTAAAATGTTGGTATGCCCTTTGCTATGATATGGCCAGATGTGTTTCACCACTTTATAATACAAAATCATGAGCTTTTGGGGATGAAAACTGTAATTTCTTATAGGCTTATATGGTACCTAGCACATGGAGAATCTGACTTTGGCCTCTGGGTCCTACTGCAGTATAAGTATTAAATAACAACAACAACAATAGAAAATAGTTGTCCAGGTACTGATTTCATCTAACTTAGTGTAAATAAATACAGAATATGGCTCCAGGTTGCAGACTTAATTCCTTGATACAACAAATAGTCCTATGAAAACCACAAGCTATCAATTAAATAACAATCCTTTGTCCTTAATGATAAAATCCAGAATAAATCAGTGAAAATGGGTACCATTTTTAAATAGATGCTAATTAAAGCATACTTTTAAAACTATGATAATAAATATATAAATGAGATGAAAATGCCTGAATATTGTGCATCTAGTGCAAATGGTGAACCCTTTTGGGCATTGGAATAAAATTTATAGTTCATGTAGATATATTTTGTGACTTCAAATTAGGACCAATGCAAAATATCTACAGTAAAACTTGAAGTTTTGAGTTATTATGTTTCAATGTGGTTTGACAAAAATAGTCACATCCATAAATACCCTGCAAAAAGTCCTTTTTTCCACTCAAAAATTGGATCTTCTTTTATGGTAAAAATGTCAGCATTTTTTAAAATTGTAGGTATAAATATATTGAATGTTTTCATATGAAAACTTCCATTTTGCAAAAAACAAAATGTAATCAGAAGCATTAGGAATGCAAAGTGACTTGCAGTGAAATTTTAAGATATTCGTTGTGGGGTGAGAAATACCTCGGTGCACAAGGGTCTTGTGGAAAAAATAGTATGTGCTCATATAATTAAAGACTGTATCAAAATGCAGATGTGCCCAGTTAGAATGGTACATATCCCCTCAACTGGGCATATCCTAACTTTTTCAGCCTTAATATTATTTTGATGTAGGTATTTTGATGTAATTTTAGCTATAGGGCCAGTTCCTTGTTCCCACCTAATAGAACAAATAGAGATTTCCCTTCTAGGAGGAAACTATCCCATAGTGGCCTCGTCATGTGCATGCCTCCTTGTGACCTCTGGGGATAGTGGGTGTGTCTATCCACCGAACTATAGCCATGACCTGAAAAATATTTGCAGTCCCTACCAGACTCACAACATCCGCACAACTCTCAATTCCACCTCCAAAGTCATTAATGCAAATAGATCACATTAACTGGTATTGGACCCAGAATTGATTCCTGACAGGCAACTCTCTCCTAATTTGAAATTGAACCATTAGTATGGGTAGACTCCAACGTGACATGTGCCCCAAACGTACCTCAGACTCATGTATTTATTTTCACTTTGACTTACATTTAAAGGGTAACCATTTTATAGCAGTTACATCTAATCCATAGTTCTAATTTCCCTATGAGAGTCCTCTATAGAGCTGTATCAAAAGTTGAGATATATTACATCTGCTGAATTTCCCTTCTCCACTAAGATTTTTTATTCTCTCAGAGGAAGAAATTATCAATTTAGATAATCTGCTTTAAAGGCAGCCCTGTTGCTGGCTATTTATTACCTTAGTTTAGTCTTGGTGCTTCCAAATTGCTTGTTTTATTAACAACTTACTGGGTACTGTGTTAAACTTACCGGTTTGTAATTGCCTTGCTGCCCCATTTCTGTCCCTAAAAATGCTTGCTGTTTGTTCCAATAACCATTTAGTAATCCCAATAACATGAACATATTTTACTTTAATAGAAATATAAAGGTTCTCAAACACTACATTGGGGAGTGAGTGAAATTTCTGATTAATGGTAAATCTTCACTGCAGAGTTAACTCCAGTTGCCTACATTAACTCAACTTGAGTTAGCCTATTTAGAATCAGAGCAGCCATGTTTCACAGTAACATCTGAGCTAGGTAGAGTGGTTGTGTTAGCCACTGCTGAGTTGTGTTAGCTAGAGCTAAGTGGGAAATGGTTCTTTGTCCCTTGAAAGTTTTTGAGATTTTTCAGTTTTTTGCTGTTCTGCATCAGGACGAAATTACAATTTTTTGAAGCTATTTTGTTGAAAAGGGGAAGAAATCTACCCACTCCAGAATAACCCATAACCTAATGGCTAGGGCACTTACCTGGGGTATAAATGACTCAGATTTTAATCCCTAGTCTGCGTTAGGTAGAGCTGCGTTTGAACCAGTATCTCCTACCGCTAAGGGAGTACCATAGTCAATAGGTTATCAGCTATGCTGGGGTGGAGGTTGCTCTCCTTTTGGTCAGAAATTCCATCCAGGAACTGAGGAACCTTTTCTGATGAATGAGTCACTGAAACTAATACGTTTCCACAAAAAGTTTCAATTTTGGCATTCTGACAAAAAACTGTTTTGTCAAAATATCCCAATCAGCTAGCGTTAACTCAAGCTATAGTTTATATCCCCTGATGGGCCAGCCAATTTAAGTTGAAGGCACCACCACACTCAAGGAGTTTAGTGTGGATGGTACAAGTTAGGGGCAGCACTCAAGTTAACTCTGCAATCAAGACATGCCCTAAAACACCAAAGCCCTGCAGTTATGAAAGAGCCATGGGATCTTCATGATATATTACATGGAACTCAGTTTGTCTCGTTTAGAAGAATAAGCAATTGAATTGAGCTTTCCAAGAATTTAGTCTGTGGCTTCAGAGAGTCTGTGTATCCCAAATGTGGAAAATGACATTAAGAGATGTTCCTGAGCAGTCCAAACTCCCAGTGAAGCCAAATGTAAGTTGAGGGGTGTCAGTGTTTTGAAAAAGGTTCTCAGCATTCCATCGCCACCAGGAAAGTAATGAAATACATACACATTTCTATGGAAAATAAAAATGTAAATACATTCTGTTATTTAAAAATAGAAATATTTCACAAAAGCTTTATTTAAAAATAAAACATTAATCCCTTTTTCTGTAAACTATGTACTCAGGATTAAACTACTGCTAAGAGGCACTGAAGGTATCAGTAGCTCGTAATGCAAACTAGATTGCAGTTAATTGTCAACATCTCCTGGGCTATGCTGTCTACGTCCCTTCACAGATGATGAATAAAATTATTTACATATTGAAGTAATGAGAATTATGCATTTTGATATCCACATATACTGTAGCTCAGGCATCCTTTGAGACCCCTACCTGTAATTAGGAACAGATGTAGAATCTTGTTCTTGAATAGATAAAAAACAAATTCCATCCTTCATATGGTGTGTGGCTTCCCAGTGAGGCTAGAGGTAAGAATACATCTCTAGAAGACTCTTTCTTCATGCACCTGACTTGTCACATAGCACCACATAGGAAGTTTATACAGCGCTGTTCTGAATACTATTTCCCAGTTTGAAATCATCTAGCACTGCACAAGAAGTCTATACAGGGCTGTTCTGAATACCATTTCCAGTTTTCACAGTATTTTCCATCTGTAACCAGGAACACTGAGAGTGTTAATGGGAGGCAGTAGATGTTTGCAGCAGGTATGTACCAAATAACAGTAATAAACATTTATGTATCTGGCCTTGTCTATAATGGAAAAAGAAGTATATAAAATCTCGGTGTCTCAGAACATGCCATTTACATCACAAGTAGATTTTCCACACAGGAAAAATTTTAAAAACATGTATCACTGTTCCATAATTTCAGGAGCAATTGCTTTACCTTGGCATGTGCAATTTATAAACATGTATCAAAATTATTGCAAGGGGTAACTTTAAGATACCATTTAGTACAAACTATTATTCTCCTGAATTTCATAATGTAGTATGCAAACGTGTCTACAGTAAATCCTGCAAGCTTTTCAAGCATTGAGATGCCAAATTCTTCTTTTTATCGGCTAGTAGAACTGACACAAGGAGAAGAGGAAATCACCTATTTTTTCCTTGCCAGGCTTTTTATAGATTGTTCCAGCCCACAGGCAGCCAATCCCATTGCCTATTACAGTAATGCGACTCATCCAATGAGGAGTCTCCTTGTAAATAGGGAGTCATGTGCATGACCAGGAGAATGACCTCTATCCCTAAAGGTCCCAGACCCACAGTGTGTCTTGGCTGTAAAGGTGAAGGCATCTTTGCTCTTGAAAATGGTGAAGAATTGGCATTTGGAAGCACTTGTTCTACAAACATTCAGTGAACTGCAAGGATGGCTTTCATGCTCTGTGCATGCATGCCTGCAAGACCCCCTTTCCTCACCATTTTCCTTGGCCTGTTTAGTCCCTGCCCCTCTGTGGTTGTCTCTGGACCTTCAGGAATTTAAATACCCGTCTCTGTGATCCATTCCCTGCCATACAGCCCCAGCTTCTGGCAGTCAGAGAGTTGCTGGCTGGAATTTTCTCAGCAGTGTAGCTACAATGGATTCATACTGCCTGAAAGGAGGAGGGGCCAAGAAGAACTGAGAGCTGGCTCATTCACAGAACTTCCATGAGTATTGCCCTGCCTGACTCTAAGACAGCTGATATCATGGTTTCACATGCTGTGGCCTCCTGTGAGTTCTGGGTTAGAACTGGGGACAAACCCAGGATCTTCTTCAGCCCGGAGACCCTCTTCTGGGTATTTATGTAAGAGAGCACAATAAAACTCACATATCTTTAGTCTGAAAAGGGGAGCTTTTATTATCTTATCCTTTGCCTTGCGTTTAAATTAGTGATCTTTGCTCAAAAAAGTGTCTGTTTACAAATGTGACTGTTCCCTTTGATTAAGTCCTAAAATTAGATTGGTGTAATCAATAGAAGGGGAATGTGTCTATCCTTCTGAGTAGTTTATAAACGTTACTTAAAAAAGGGACATTTTATATGTCCCAAGTTGGGTTTAAAATGTTAATAAATGCAGGGCAGGAGGTATTTTATGTCTCTCCATTTAGCACTGAGCTGACAGCTGCAGTTACAAGACCATCTCAGGCCACAGCAGTCTTTTTCTAAACCTGAGGAAGGGGAGGCAGCAACTGACAGAGGAGCTTTCAGCCAGGCCGTCTACATGTCTTTAAGGGTGTGGCCCTGTAATATATTATGTGGAGTCCCAAAGAAGACCTCCACACAGGGGTTCTTTAATCATATACAGATAGTGAGAGTGGACAAAGAACCCACCTGGACAATAATCACCTCTCCTTCTCGTTCTTCTGCTGTGAACGCCAAATAAAGAGCCAGCTGTTGTTTGACCCATGTGTGACTGAACAGGGAAAAAAGAACATAGAGAGAATCTGTGAATTATCTTGTGCTCTTGCATGGGGATTGGCCTACTAGCGCCTGCTTTTTGCCAGCAACCCCATGCATTTCAGCTGTCTACAAGACGATGGGAAGAAGTTATGATCCTGTCCACCTATCTGTACCAGAACTGGCCAAGCATAGAATGGGGAGCAATCTGGGCAGAATTCAATGGATGTTAGAAGCCTAAATACCTTTGAGGATCTGGGTCCAGAACCCTTTACTAGGGTGACCGAGCTACTGCTCCAGAATGCTGCCCTGGGAAACCCTGTAAAATATGCTAACTGGTTTAGCTGGAATTTTTGGGAGCCTCACCTGCTGCACACCCTATCCCAGGCCTCCTGCATGTATGATAGCCTCCTGGTCAAACTCTGGGAGGGTGGGGCTCAGTTTATCAAACTGATGTGAAAGGTGGCTAGAAGAGATCTCAGTCAACCCCCCCACTGCTAAGTGAAAACTGCAGGAGTAGAATTCCCCTCTTAGGTAGCATGTTCTAACCAGGCCTGAAGTACTGTTGACATGTATTTACTGTGTCCATTCAGTAATCTGAAACACTGCCTTCACTTTTGTGCATTAAAAGTGGCCACAGTTCACTGTTGTTAATGTGCATGTTCATTTGTTTTGTTAACCACTGGGGGACTATCGAAGGCAGCATGCTGCCGTTTCTAGACATCTATTCGCTCCACAGTGTAATCGCTGTTTCACTCAGTGGGATTTGCACCCCACTGAAGTCTAGTCAGACATCCTGCATTCGCTACATTATCATCCCTACATGCAAGGGAATAACCACTAGAATTCCATTAAAATCCCACAAGATAATGTTGTCTGCTAGTAACAGCCTCTTGCTTTCTTCTGTTTCAGCAGGGCAGGAGATATTACTGGATTATACACCTGTTTTATTAAAGATCTACTTTTATCTTTATTTCCCACCCAGTGGCTTTTTATATGACAAGCTAAGGGCTAACAGTCTTCTTCCTCCTCCTCTTTCTGTTATTGTACAACATTTGGTGACAGAAGGGTTTATTAAACTATTATTATACTTTGATTTCTGAATTATTGATACTGTACTGCAGGTCAGCTTGGCTTAGAAGGAACAATCTTAATAGGTTAGGAGAGCTAGATTTTGTTTTCAGACTTGGGCTAGAATTCGGTTGACATTCTAACCACATTAATGATGTATCCAATTATAGCCAAATATAGTTTGACATCCAAAGCTCACACGTTGTTCTCTCTATTTTTCATAAAGACTATTGATCTCTCAATTGTGTCTAAAGAATGGGCTTGTTTTCTCATGTTATAATTTCATCTTTACTCCAGAGTTTCAGGGCCCAAATTACACCCTTTCTTTAGTTGAACTGTGTGTTTGGCCCCATATTAGGTGTGTTTGGGGCTAACATTTATGTAAAACTGACTGAAAGCATCCTTCTATTCTTTAGAAATTTAATGCTTTGACTTTACTGCTTTGATTCGGCTTGGGTTTCCAAATCTTGTTCACTGCATGGACCACATCATAACAGAGATATTGTCTTGTGGACCATCTTCCATTCCATTCATGATTGTATAATTGGCCTCCCCTCATGCTGGCAGTTAGATAACATCCCTGTGCAAGGACAGCAATTATTTGCAAGAATTAGTAATATTAGGGATGCATTTTATATACTTTAGCTGTCTGCTGTTTAATGCAATTCAGCAATGGAAACAAGACAGTCCCATGTGGCTGGCCAGTTCTCCAGGGCAGCGGTTCTCAACCGCTGTGTCAGAACACAAAGGTGTGTCATGAAGAACCGGGAGATATGTCATGGAAAATGGCAGCTCATTTTGGAGCCAGCTTGGGGCTCCTGATACCCTGGGGATGGGGGCACCACCTGCCCCACAAAAATAAACCCAGCCCCATCGAGCCAGACTGCCAGGGCACCAGCCTGCGCTGGCTTGACTCTGCCCCCACCCAACTCCCGGAGTGCTGCATCCTCCAGAATGCCATAGCCTCCCAAGCGCTCCAGCCCAAGTGCCACCGCCACCAGTAGATTGTAGTGTGTCATTCAGGGGAACATCATTTGTCAGGCATCTTGTGATGGAAAAAAGGCTGAGAACCACTGCTCCAGGGGAGACCACTTTGGGTAGGAAATGGTGTGAAGAAATACGGAAGGTACAATTTGGAAGGTGATCTGCAGGTGCCGTATATTTGTTAGTACATTGTGGAGCTGCATCTAGTTGTTTTCTTAAAATGAAAAAGGAGTCTTGTGGGACTTTTAAAGACTAACAAATTTATGTTTTGCACGAGCTTTTGTGGGCAAAGAATTACTTTGTCAGGTGCCAGAGTGGAGAAACTTACACTGAAAAAAATTTACCGTATGGGATTGAAAGATAAATCCTGGGATTACATTTTACTGCATCAAGTCAGATTACTTCAGCAAATCAAACAAGTTGTATAGATTCAAACACAACATATCAGAAAGTGGTGATGTTGAGAGTGGTGAAAATCACTGTTAGTAATGAAAAACAAAGGAGGAGTCCTGTGGTCTATTAACGTTTAATTTTTGTAGTGGGAGAACCAGTTCATGCTCTCATTGAGACCCAAGTTGATGGCATCAAATTTGCATATGAATTCTAACTCTGAAGTCTCTCTTTGAAGCCTTGATCTAGAGTAAATGTGCCTGAGAATATATACAGATGAGCCCATTACTGAATGACCTGGGAGATTAAAGTGATTTCCTATTGGGTTTTGAATGTTCTTATTTCTGATGTCAGATTTGTGTCCATTTCTTCTTTTGCTCAGAGACAGTCCAGTTTGTCCAATGTATAAGGCGGAGGGACATTGTTGGCACATGATGGCATATATCACATTGGTGGAAGAGCAGGTGAATGAACCCCTGGTGGAGTAGCTGTTTTTATTAGGTCCTATTACGGTGTTATTATTGTTGACATTCATTCACCTGCTCTTCCACCAATGTGATATATGCCATCATGTGCCAACAATGCCCCTCTGCCTTATACGCTGGACAAACTGGACTGTCTCTTCACTCTCAGAATTCATATGCAAATTCGATGCCATCAACTTGGTCTCAATGAGAGTATTAACTGGTTCTCCCACTACAAAAATTAATCTTTAAATGGACCACAGGACTCCTCCTTTGTTTTTCATTACTAACAGTGGGTGCGTCTACACTTGTAAATTAAGTCGACTTAAGCTTGCTTAAGTCGACTTAATTTACCCTGCATCTACACTACAGTTTCCTTAAATTGACTTAAGCAGCTTGCTTAAGTCGACTTAAGGAAAATAAAGTTGACTTAATGAAAATTAAGTCGACTTTATAACACCTCCTTTGAATTCAACCTAAGGCTTAAGAGTCAACTTAAGCCAGTGTAGACGTGGGGTAGCCCTGTGTCTCTGTCAGACTCACCATGTGACCTTGAACAAAACACTGGGTAGTACAATTAAGTAGCCAGTTTCTATCAGAAGTCAGGGCTCTTGTTTATGTCTTTGAAAAATTCTTTTGTAATCTTCCTGCATTTCAGTTAGATGGGAATAACAGTATTTTCTTCCCCCCACCTCTTGTCTGCTTAGTCTAGTTAGACTTCAAGCTCTCTTGGGTGGGAACTGCTTCTTATTACATGCATATAGAGTGCCTAGCACATAGTGCGTGGATCACAGTTGGAACCTGGAGACAATAATGTAATAAATAATCATAATACCTCACCTGTGACAAACTATTTTTATGTCATTTACACATGCAGGGATAAAAGCACCATCACACTTTGCTCTCAAAGCACATAATTTGAAAATGCAGGTCTTCTCTGAACATCAACTCTATTTTAGAAAATACAATTTTAGGCCTCCATGTTTTTTGTCTCTTTGTGATTTCGAGAATAAATTTTTACCACAAGTAAAAATCATTGGAGGGTTTTATTTCTAATTGAATCTCCCAACTCAAACATCAAATTTTAACACAAAACTTGAAGCAAAACAATTTTAGAGTCCAAAAATGTGGTTCCCTTTCATCGTATTTTTAAATTCTTGTGCATTCTATGTGCATCTGGGTTCCATCTGTAGTGGAAGCTGACTTGCCAAAACAGAGAGAGAGAGATGGTTCTTTCAGTATTTCTGCATCTGTAATTTGAAAGGAGTGAAAATTTTTCAAGAAAGTCTTTTCTTATGAAAATTCCCGCCCACTTCTGTGCAGGCTTAAGAAAGAATTTCCTTAGCTGCTTCTATATACATACATGGGAATTTCAATAATTTGGCATAACTCTAAAATGAGTAAAATTTAAGAATATTGCTTTCTTTTAATAGTGACCTTGTGCCTGGTAGCTCCGAATGCAATGGGAATGTCAATTCTTTATCAATGTGAGCTGTTGACATGGAAACAGATCTGCTGAAATGGAAGCTATCAGCAAATGTACAACTCTTCTAAGTTATACTTAGAACTGGTAAATCTGTGTGTGCTGCAACAGATTTAAATACTAAATAAACTACGCAGAAGAACTAAACAACTATTTGGGGTGATATCATGTTAGTTGTTTACATCATGGACTGCTTTTAGAAAGCCTCCAGTGTTACTATGGTAACTGATTTTGCTTAAACGTAGTTGTGGACGTACTTTAAGTATGATCTAAATTAACTGAAGACGGAGAAGCCGCACTAAGAAATATAGCTGAAGGAACAATTTAATGTTCCCTATCAATCTTACCTATCTACTGTGTGTATTGGTAGGGGGAGGGGAACAGCAACAAGTACAATGTGAACCTCTGCTTACTCCCATCCATGCCGTGATTATCTCAGTGAAAACCTGAAACAATTGACAGGCTGAGCCATTTAGATTAGATTATTGGCTTAGATTAGTATTAGTTTATTAAGATAGAGTTGTTTGTAATCCACCTGCTGCCTGCAATGCACCCTGAATCGTCTTATTCTTTCCCCCAGTTGCCTAACATATCCACTGGCCAGACGGGATGACAGAATGGAAACCCGGGGTACCACGAGTGGTCCTCTGCATCTTACAGCATTCCCTATGCTGCCCTCTGGGATCTCTCCAGGACAAAGGAACAGGGCTGCTGCTGTGAGCCTGTCCAACCTAGACAAGACCTGCAAATGAGAATTGACCAAATTAAAATTCTGAGAGATCTGAGAGAGTCAGCATGGACACCTGACCATTCACCACCTGTACATCGATAGCCACTCTCTCTATGCCATATCTAGGTCAAAAGCTATATTCATAGACTCATAGCTATTAAAACCAGAAGGGGGACCATTGTGACCTTCTTGCTTTGACAGAGATCAAAAGAATTTGTAGTCTCCAACCCCACATAAGAGAAGATGATGAAAACAGTGTTTGTGGAGAAGCACACCATGGAGGAAGAGCCCAAGATGCAGGGGGAAATGGTACAGAAGTAACTGACATGGAAAAAAAACTTTACCAAACAAGAGATCATATGTAAAGGAGGCATTAGAAACAAAGGGCTCGGGATATTAAAAAACTGGGGCTCCTGGGACCTGATATGGTCCTGAACTTGTAAACTTAATGGGAGAGGCGGAAAATCCCTATTTAACTTATATAAGACATGAAGGTTTTCTAAACATTTTTTTCTTTTCAGATTTTTGCATAATTACTTTAAGTAATGACATGCACCTCTCAAAAGATTGTGTATCAATTAACAGAGGAAAGAAAGACACACATCATTAATTATACACAGGTCTGTGAAATATGAACATGGAGTCTAGGATAACTCATTCTAAAAACAGCAGGAAGGCCTGCCTTGTATAGGTCAAGTTTTGCTTTCATTCCCATCCTAAAATATTTTAAAATAAAACAACTAAGCAAAAGGCTTAGACTCAATGGCTATGTCTACACTAGCAATTTAGGTCGACTTAAGAATGCTTAAGTCAACCTAAATTACACCATGTCCACACTGGGCTTTCATTAAGTCGACTTAAGAACATCCTTAAGTCAACTTAATAACTACTGCCTGTTAGGTTGACTTAAGGTCTAAGTTGACTTTATTAAGTTGACCTAACACCAATGTGGATGCCCTTGGTCGACTTAATTACTTAAGTTGACCTAGGGCTGGGGTAAGGGAGCCACGGCTTGGGGACAAGGGACCTCTGGGGATCCCCTGTCCATGGAGTGCCAGGGAAGACAGCCACCAGCGCTCCACAGACAGGGGATTCCCCGTAGATTCCTCTGTCCATGGGGTGCCGGCAGCTGTCTTCACCGGGCCTCGCGTGGGTCCCGGCAAGAAGGGAGTCCTGCTCCCTTCTCCAGGTACTGGCAAGAAGGGAGCCCCACTCTCGTTTCCCCGGGACCCGCACAGGTCCTGCCGAGAAAGGAGCCGTGGCTCAGCAAGGACCATGGCTCCCTTCTCAGTGGGGAGCCAAGGCCCTGTCTACACTTGAAAAGTTAAGTCAACTTAACGGAGTCGGCTTAACTTTTTAAATGTAGATATAGCCAATGTGTGTTGCAGAAAGCTCTGCTGTGTCCTAAGATGCATAGTGAAATGCCAAGCAAAGAATTTAAGATTGTGTAAACACATTAGGCATTTCTATAGCACCTTTCATTCCTAAGTGCTTTATATGTCCAGTAAGCCACTGAAATGCTGCCCTCTATATTATAAATTATCTGCATAAATAATATCTGTGGCCTAGAGGCCACAATTGAAACCAAGAGTTCAATGTGCAAGACTGAACATACGCACAGAGACAGTCTCTGTTTCAAAGGGTGCATATTCTAAACAGAATAGACAGGCAAAGGCTGGAAAAAGGAAGTTTAGTTACTCCTGTTTTAGATGCAGGGACTGTAAAAGCAAAGCCATACAAGAAGTTTGTTAGAGATAGAAAGTGAGCTCACATGTCCTGAAGCTAAAGCTACTGTTTTTACTACTGGATCCTCCTTCCTTTTCCATCTTTCTTCCATCTTTCTTCCAATACAGTCCCCTGCATCTAAAACTTCCATCTCTCTTCCATCCAGCCAGCCAACTACACATATAAAAGATAAGAGAGAAAAAACGTTTGAGCAAAGGCATCAGTGTGAATCTCTACCCTCATGCAACATACCTAGAGGTGTTCAGTACTCAGCTAGAACAGGCAGGATAGTGATTTTTAAACTCTCATCCAAAAAACAGGAAGGACAGTCCTCTCAGTACTGATTGCTGCTACTGAATTCCAGTCCGGGTGAGGTGAGGCCAGGCCAGAAGGCCAGCAACCCACTCTGTGGCTATGCCTACACTTAAATTTTAAGTCGACTTTGGGGGACCCTACGAAACTGACCTAGAGCATCCACACTGGACACCTACGTCGACTTGTAGGGGATAGATGGACCTGGGACAGGTCTATGGTGGCAGGGGGGGCACCCCTTGCCAAATGCCAGGGGGCTCAGTCTTTGCCCCATTGTACCTGGGTACAATGGGGCAAAGGGGGACAGGTACCCTGGCAGAGCATAGGGGCAGGGTGGGCAGGGCTATGCCCTGCCCTGTGGGGGGGCATGCCAGACTCTCCCTGTGCCACCCCCCCCCCCCGGCAGGGAGGGCATTAGGGAAGTCCTGGAGAGCCCTAAGTTGAATTAGAGTCGACTTAGGGCTACTCCAGGTCTACACTGACTTAAGTCGACTTTAGAAAGTTGACTTAAGTCAAAAGTCGACTTAAAATGGGGTTTTACAAAGTTGACTTAATTTTCCTTAAGTCGACTTAAGCAGCTTGCTTAAGTCGACTTAAGGAAAGTGTAGTGTAGACGCAGAGTAAATTAAGTCGACTTAAGCAAGCTTAAATTGACTTAATTTACAAGTGTAGACGCACCTTGTGTGTCTATGTCTTACATGTGAAACAAAGACAAAGGAAATAATTTTCAAAAGTGTCTAAACAACTTACAAGTCTCACTGAAAACCAAAAAGTTTTTTGTTCCTAAGCGATTTAGGAGCTTTTGAAAATACTACCCACAATTCTTGTTGCAGTCCTATGACTTTCAGCATTTTAAAGTACAAAAATATATACATATAACAGTAGCGAAACAGAGACAAAATGGAAAAAATATTCTGCATCTGCCTACTCTCTGATTACCAGTAATATGAATAGATGAGTCTAGCAGCCACAAAGGGAGAACTAATGAGAGTGAATTCCCATTCTCCCTCCCAATTAAGCTCAAGTTATTCCTCTGTGTGCCTCTTAAGGTTTGATACCTTATGCCACTGTGTGTTGGGGTGAGTAAACCCTATGTTAGAAATGAAAAGAGTCCATCCCTCTTGCACCTGCAGAGCATACTTTAGCTGGAGGAAAGAACTTAAAAGGAAGCCAGACAGCTCAGAAGGGGGCACATGGAGGAGAAGGAGTGGTCTAATCAGGGGTTGGCAATTCGAAAGATAAGAAGAGCCATTTTTAAAAATTCCTTCAATAACCAAGTATTTTGAGAGCCACTATAGGCTATGTACACACGAGAATACTTGTCCCGCAATAAGTTATTGCGGGACAAGTAAAGCGCTATAAATATAGCGCTTTCTCGTGTACACACGTGCACTTTCTTTCGCAAAGGAGCATTCACCCTGTGAATGCTCCTTTGCGAAAGAAGAGCAGTGCATGGTGGGCACCTGTCCCACCATGCACTGCCCACAGCCAGCCCCCTAGCCCAGCTGCAGGGCTTCCGGTGGCAGGGGGGGCTGC
>ML685791.1:2764153-2875635 GCA_007922175.1 Pelusios castaneus
TCAGCTAGAGCAGTGAAATTGACATAGTTGACAGCTCCCATGTCCCAGAGTGGCCTTGATTGGCACTCTGGGACATTTCCGGAGGCCAATCATTACGCGTTAAGCGTACACACGAGCTCAAATGCGGAACAGATGATCCGCAACAGCTGTTACCACTCTCGTCCGAGTGGTTGTTGGATTGCGCGACAACAAGGCAGTTAATGCGCAACAGCTCTGTTGCACGTGTGTACCCTGTTGTTGCTATCCCGCAGTAACGAGCTTTACTGCGAGATAAACTGATCGTGTGTACAAGGCCATAGACTCCTGAGGGCTATGTCTACACTTGCACTTTTATGTCGACCTAGTAAAGTGTGGCTATCCTGATGAGCCATTGAGGACATAAAGAATACAACCATTGTATCTTTAATGGCTCATCAGTTTACTCCCTGGGATCATATCACCTGGCAAATTCCTAAACATTGAGGAGACAATGGTTGTTCACACCCTCCCGTCTAAGACATTTGTCCAGAATGACACAAGTTAAAGTACGGCTATAACATCAAATTCTTAACTTCTAATCGAAATACAATTCCTAGACATAAACTATATAATCATTCCCAGCAAATTACTACCTTTCTATTGATACCAAACATTACATAGTTCCTATGGATTATAGCATTTATGAGATATCTATTGAAAATAATATCATAAATGCTTCCCTAAATCCAGACAGTGTCACACTGTGCCCACATGCCCTGCCCTTTGGGGGGCATGCCAGGCTCCCCCTGTGCCCCCCCCCGGCAGGGAGGGCATTGGTGTAGTCCTGGGGTAGCCCTAAGTCGATTTAGGGCTAACCCAGGGCTACACTGGCTTAATTCGACTTTAGAAAGTCGAATTAAGCCTTAGGTCGAGTAGAAAGGTGGTTTAATAAAGTCGACTTAATTTTCATTGTCGACTTTATTTTGCTTAAGTCGACTTAAGCAAAGTGTAGTGTAGACGCAGGGCACATTAAGTCGACTTAAGCCAAGCTTAAGTCGACTTAATTTACCAGTGTAGACGCAGCCCTGGTGGGTGATGGGGAAAATTGGGCCATAGCACCTGCCACAGGGTCCTCTGGGATGGCGCCTGGAACCAGGAATGAGCCCTCCATAGGGTCCCCTAGTGGCGGGGCAGAACCCGGAGCCCAGTGTGGGCCACCTGCAGGGTCCCTGGTGGTTGAGGTGGTGAGGGCTGCCTGGGCCCGGAGCCACAAGGGGGTAGCCGAAGAGCCGCTTGCAGCTCTGGAGCCACAGGTTGTAGACCCCATACTGAGAGTGTCTGAACAAGGCAACCAGGGAAGTCTCTGGTGTGAGTCTGATCCTACCAGCTGAGCCTAGTCAGGTGGAAAGTTTTATCCTGCCTTTTTGTTTTCTTTTGCAACTGAGGAGGATAATGAATGGTAGGAAGTGTCCCAGAGAGGAAGCCTTGTGGCACTCCAGGGTGCTTGACTTTGTTGCCTTTCTTAGGTCCGTGAGTGATAGCTTGGTGAAGTGAAGTGCCTGGGCTCCTCTGCCTAACACCCATACTGTAGCGGGGTATAAACTTTACTTCCCCACCCACACAGAAATAAAAAGAGGGAAGGGAGGCTGAAAACCCTGTGGCACGGGCAAGCCCCCTGCAGGAGCCAAGCAATATACTGAAGGCCTTTCCCTTTTCAATTCTCTGAATACTGCTCCCCAGAAAGGCTGGCTGGGGGAGTGGCTTGTGAGAGACAGCAAAGAGGGGCTGTGAGAAGTGAAGACCCAGCGGCCTAGCCTCTAGGAAATGCCACTGATAAGCTTAGCTTGTCACAACTGCTTATTTTTGGAAGTGCCCTTAAGTTTAACCATGACTCCTCCCTGTGGAGTGGAGGAATCCTGCATGTCAGTTAGGCAAATAGAGGGGACAATGTCATGCAAATTCCGGGTCTCATTTGTTAGGAGGGGGCATTTAAAAAAAAAAAATCAGTAGCAGAATAAGATATTTCTCCAAAATCAGCTAGCTCTAAAATCAAGTAGCTGCTGCTCTGAGAGGATTTTAAATTCTTGACCTTCATTAAATGACGTGGCAAGCTCGGCCTACTGGCTAGATCACCACAGGCTGGCTCATGAGGTTGTTATTGGGCTGGAGAGCTCTTCACAGCCTGGCCTAGGGTTTCAGTCCTAAACAGGTCAGTAGTTACTGAAAGCTGTTGTCCTCTGGTGGTTGTCATGCAAGGCATTGTTATTTTTTCCTAGTGGAAAAGGGTCCACATTACAGAAAAAGTCATAATCATTGGCAATAATTAACACCCTTCTTGGCAGCCTCAGTAGTAAGACTTATAGAGAATAACCTCCGTGCTCATTGCAAGAGGTAGTCATTCCAAGTCAAGTTCGAATAAATTATGTGTTGGCAGCTTAAAGAATCTGCTATTGCTGTTTCCCAGGCTGTGTATGTTTTGTGGATAAACAGGACTTCAATCTTTAGAACTGTCAATCTACCACTTTTAATAGCACTAAATTACTTTTGTTTCAAATGCTAGAGGCAGTTTTGAATGCTGGATCCAATTAGATTGTAATTATTGGAAGAGCTGAACAACTGTGACAATGTTGGGTGGAAACTGCGGGCTTGTACACGTGTGCATTCATATTTTAGGGGTACAAAACTCATAGTGGTATATGACAATGGGCACTTGCCTGGGGAAATCAGATAAATGAATGTATAGTTGTAGCTGCAGAAATCTGTGTCCATGTGAAACTGGTTTGCCACATGCAAACTGGTACAAAATACGTAGGTCCAAGTTTGACATTTTCACTTTGGCAGGTCAAGCAGCTTTCACGAATCTCAAATGTTTTGATGCAAAAAAAAGTGGTGCATTTTTTAATTATAAAACAATCTACAGGCAGAAAGATAACTGCATGCAAAAACAAACTGTGATCAGAAGAAATAAAGAGTGGAAAGAAAAACAGCTATATGGCTATGACTACACTTTGGAAATTTAAGTTGACTTAGTGAGTCTACACTTAAATTTTAAGTCGACTTTGGGGGGAATTTACAAAGTCGACCTAGAGCATTGGTTAATTCAAACTAACTAGTTCGAATTAACCGTTAGTTCGAATACCCTATTCGAATTTATTAGTTCGAATTAAGGAAGCCCTTAATTCGAACTAATTAAAGCCTAGTGTAACCATGGCTTTATTTAGTTTGAATTAAGCTTCCTTAATTCGAACTAATTTGCCAGTGTAGACATAGCCAAAGAGGAGATTACTGCCATGTATCCTAAAGGAGATCCAATTCTAGGGAAAGCTGACCTGCTCAGGAAGCTTGTTTCACAGCCAAAACCATGTGCTTGAGAAAAGCTTTATCTCTGGCTTCATCCTGAGCTTTGTGACCTACGGTGTTACATGGGAGTGCAGCCGTCTTGACTGATACCAGCCAGCAATGCAGTCAGAGACAAAGCGTGATGACTTTCCTGACTTCATCAGTTCATGGCCTGTCCCCTAATCTTGAATCAAAGCAGATTGGGAGCCAGTGGAGAGCTTGGAATATGGGGTGTGCTCATATTGCCCTATCCATATGGGGGCAGACTGCACCATTCTGCACAAGCTGGAGCCTCTACATTGCCTCCATGTTTTACTCCAGTGAGTTACAGTAGCTCATTCTGGAGTAACAGATGCATAGTCTGGGAAGAAGGAAAAGATTCCTAGCAAGATTCCTAGGAAGTAGGATTTTTACATGACTGATGCTACCTAATCACATCATGAAGTAGGTAAATTGCCAGGCTTTTCAGTTCTCTGATGAATAATGGATAGGGAGAAAAGATAGATGCCTCTGATGGAAGGGTAGGATAGTGTCTCAGCTAGATCATTAAAACCCTGGCCCACTTCCAGCTAGTATAATTTTGTGTTTTCTCCAAGCTTTAGTTTGAGGCAGCAACTCCTCATTCAAGAACTGCTCTATTGTAGCCACTGTGATATCCTTGTTTGTGTCTGTGAAAAATGAGATGCACAGTTTGGTGTCATGTGTGTTACTGGCAGCAAAGTCCATGAAGTGCCACAATCTCACCAAAACAAAAGAGGAGTCTTGTGGCACTTTAAAAACTAACACGTTTATTTTTTACATGAGTTTTCATGGGCAAAGTCCCAGTGGGACTTCACTCATGAAAGCTCATGCGAAAAATAAATGTGTTAGTCTTTAAAGTGCTACAAGACTCCTCTTTTGTTTTGTTGAACTAGACTAACATGGCTACCCCTTTGGAACTTGACAACCTCACCAGGAGATGATGACAATGAAGTTGAATGGGACAAGATGGAATAGTGTGGGATCCCCCAACTTGAGAGTGGTAATATTTGCAGTTGGTGCTAGTGGAGGGTGCAGTTTGGGACTAAGGCATTGATTGTTGTAGTCATCGGTTGACTATAAAACTCTGTTGGCTCTTTATCACATTGACCTTACAGCTAGGTGGTTGGCTGACAGCTTGATTGGCTTCAAGAGCCTTCGTGGGTGAGCTAGCTTTGTTGAACATAAAGAAATTGGAGAAACAACAAAAAGAAAGAGCAGCATGCACTGACTTGCATCCATCTACCCACCAATGAATTAATATCCATGAGGATAGGACAATTGCTCAGCAATGACTGAAAAAGACAAGCAAATTCAGAGGTCTGTGGGTTTCCTTCAGAACTGACAATCCAAAACAGAAGTTGCACACTTGTTTCACTGGATTCAATCAAGGAGGTACGTGACATTGACAATTCACTGCCCTACAAAACCACAGCCACAGAAGAAAATCTGATTGTAAAAGCCCTCCATGTCTAAATGACCACTTTTCTCCAGAAAGCAATGTGTTGTATGGGAAACCAGATCAGGGCCAGGCATTCACCAATTGTTAGGCCAGATTCCATCAGCTAGCACTTGGATGCGAGTCTGCTGGCTTGGATCAGGTGATCAAGATGCAAATGATGCAGGTTTGTAGAACAACTGTTAGAGAACGAGAGTTTAAATTTGATAGATCACTAGAGCTATGGAAATAGCATAGTTACTGCCTCTGAATATGGAAAGCAATATATAACCTCTGTGTGCTAAAGGCCAAGCTTCAGGAAGTGAGCCAAAGTTAAAAACATTCACAGAAAGACATGTTATACTGAGTATCCTCCTGGGTATGTCCAGGATCTGTTAATGAGTGTCAAATATAGATATTAAGAAACAATTGCTGGCGCAATGGCCTATATCATATGGAAGAATCCAACCCTATGTCAGGTAAAGGGAAAAATCATATGTAATGGACAAGGTAGACATGTAGCCAAGGAGCAAGAACTCCTGGTCGGTCATCCAATGCCTAGATGGAAGACACTGCTGGAAGTGTCAGAGGAAGCTGGTTATATTTACATGATTAGAAAACACCTATACCTGTCCGACCTGCAGTGCTCAGATAGCAGAACCGGAAGAGAGATCTTTCACGGTTTACTATCAACATTGTCTGGAATATATTTGTGTAAAAGGAGAGGCTAAAGAGTGAGGCTGTGAAGAGACAACTGTCAGCCAATACAAAAAAGCTGGAAGACACTATGACAAAGCAGAATCAAGACTTCAAACAGCTGCAGAGAGAAAAGGAAGAAACTGAAAAAAACTCCAGAAGGTACAGGAAAAACTTGATGGATTTTCAAAAGAGAATTGCTAAAAAGGTGTTAAAACATGCAGGGGCTTGGAGTGCAAATGAAGTTCCAATAGTAAACACAGACAAGGAGAAAATAAAACTGTTGGGGTGGGGGAGAATGCTGGATGGGCACTGACAGTATAACAGAAAAGATAAATACATACATCCTGCCCTACAATTCAGGTGATTCTGGGACACTGGAGAAGATAGTAAGTGAGTGTTATATGAGAATAAAAGTCAAGCAAAATCCAAGAAAGTTGTTAAAATACAGCAGTCAGCTAGAAACTTCTGAATAGCAGACATCTCCAATGCTGTTTCACATAGAAATGGGAGTAAGACAAAGCCCAGTGGGACTTTGAGAAAGGCAGTGTTCTTATGCCCTTTCCCTAATGAAAATACAATGAGATGGGGAGAGGAGAGAGAAAGTCTTTCCCTGCCTCCCTCCCGCCCACCCCCCCATTATTGCCTAAGGAGGGGCCATGAAGCGTTGTCATCTCTGGGATTCCACCAGAGCAAAGGAAGCAATACAAAGGGGAAGAAAAGGAAGAGGAAATAGGTGGAACAGCTCCTTTCATGCATGCATGCACACAGGCCAACAGAGAGTTAGCCATGCAGTGAGGAGCAAGCTATGGACCTTAAAGGGTTCCAGTAGTGTATATGCTTCACTAAGCGTTAGAGAATTCTGGAAAGCATCATCCATGCTTTCAGTGCTCCTCACAAGCCCTGTCATGGCATGCTTTAATGGAACATCTTCATCCAGAGAGAAGAACTTAGAGAAAACTGCTTATTGGCCTTCAGACTGACCTAAAACCATATGTTCTGTACACCTAGGTGAAGAGAGGCGCAGAGTTGTCAGCTGATCACTCCTTGATGGTAAGTTGGATCCAACACATGGAATGCAGGCCGAATAGAGACGGGAGGCCCAAACAATCAGTGCAGGTTGCCTGGGAATGGCTGGAAGAGAACTCTGTGAGGGAGGACTTCAATTCTGTGAGACAGCAGGGCTAGGGGGCAGCCAGAGAGTGATAGAAGGGAGATATATAAGCCCTAGAATGATCCAGACCCTCTTCCATCTGGACTAAGCAGGGATTACAACAAGGGCAACTGGGAGCACCTGAGGCCAGTTAAAACACAGCCAGGTTCCTTATAAAAACCCCTGCTCCAGACAGACAGGGGAGTGAACTGGAGGCAGAGAGGGAGTAGTTCTTTGTTGTGTGGTGTGGAGGAAGAAAGAAGTCTTGAGGAAGATATTGGGACCAGGAGGGGGTAAAGTGCCTTAAGAACTGAGGTACTCCCCAGGCACAGAGTCCTGAGAGAAGAAACCCTGCCCATGAAGAGAGGGGACAAGGAACAAGTAACTGAAGGGACAAAGGGAGACATAGCCCAGGAAAACAAATAGCAGTTTGGGACACTGTCAGCAGCGCACAGATGCTATTTGTAGGGCCCCTGGGCTGGGACTTGGAGGAGTAAGTGGGTCCGGGTCTCTTCCCTCTTCCTTCCCTATGGGGCATTACTGGAGGAACCCCCCTTCCTGTGAAGATTGGTAACTGTTGATGCCCCTATGAAAAGAAAAGGTGGGACCCACTAGAGAGGAGCTGGAAGTTTGCCACAATTCTCCCTTGTAGAAGAACTTCTCCTGCATTCTGGGCGAGGTCATGGATATTGAGTCAGAATGGACCATGTTCAGAGGCTCAATCATAGAGTCAGTCATGAAGAGCTGTAATCTGAAGACAGTTGGTGCCTATCATGGTGGCATCCCTAAGACTCACTGGTGAACACCAATGGTAACGGAAGCTGTCAAAGCAAAGAAGGAAGCCTTCAGAGAGATGCTCATGAATCGGTCTCCTGATATAACTGAGAGAGATCAGCAGGCTAGAAGAGCTGCACCTGTGGTGGTCATTGAACCAAAAGCCTGAGCCTCGCTGAGTTTGGAAAGACCATGGGGAATAACTAACAGATGATCTCAGAAGTATTCTGGCAAACGATTCATCACCTTAGGAGGGATCGGTGGACATTGTCCAGGCTGTTCTCTGCAAGGGTGGTGAAATGCTGACAGTGACTGAAAAGATTGTTGAGAGGTGGAAGGAGCTCTTTGAGGAGCTCCTCAACCTGGTGGATGCCCTCTTTTCAGGAACAGTGCTGTAAATCATTGGTGTGATCAGATCTGTTTCTGTTGATGAGGTCACTGTGGCTGTAAAGTGCCTTCACAGCAGTAAGGCAGCAGGGATGGAAGAGATTCACCCAGAAAGATTGAAATCACTGGATAAAGTTGAGGTATCAACAAGAGGTTATTGTGCCTCTTCAGTGTTGCATGGAAGGCAGGTGAGCTACCTTGGGATTGGCAAACTCGGGTGGTGGTCCCGGTCTTTAGAAAAGAAGACCAGAAAGTGTGTTTTATCTACAAGTGGATCATGCTTCTTAGCCTCCCTAGCAAAGTCTATGCCAGGGTTCTGCAGAAGAGGCTACACCCATCAAGCCCTCTGACAGTGGGGGAACAAGGAGGGCAATTTCCCAGAAGCCCGGCGATTTAAAAGATCCAGGGCAGATGGGAGGATAGATAGATATCCTCCTCTTCTCCCCACCCGTGTTCCCAAATCTCCTCCATTTGCACTCTCCGGTCCTCCCCTGAGCTGATCATATTTATTATCCACCATATAGGCTCCTGGACAGCTGAAGAAATGATATCTGCTACTCAGCTTCCCAGGTTCATCAGTAATCTCCCTGGGGACTCCAAGGGAACTGGGAAGGTGAGTAGCAGATACCAACCCCTCAACTACCCAGGAACCTGCATGGCACATAATAAATAAGTAAAAACTTCTGGCAGAAGCGTACTTAGACCTCAGCCACCCCTTCCTTTGTGGGGACCATTGACTGTTTGCTCAGAGGCCTGGAATTACTCTCAGTGGGCCTGTCTCCCATTAGTTGAGCTTAGATTCAGGAGGAACAATGCGGTTTCCATTCCAGACATGGAACAGTAGACCAGCTCTTTGCTCTCTCACAGATTATCGAGGGGCCGTGGGAGTTTGCTAACCCAATCTACCTTTGTTTTGTAGATATGGAGAAGGCTTATGATCGCATTTCCCGAGGTATTTATTATCCACCATATAGGTTCCTGTGCAGCTAAGGAAATGATATCTGCTACTCAGCTTCCCGGGTTCTGTGGGAAGCGCTGTAGAAGTATGCTATCCTGTCCCTCTATTCCCAGCGTGATAGTTGTGTCTGCATTCTTGGCATTAAGTCAAGTTCATTCAAGGTGGGCATTGGATTCTACCAATGGATGCTGTTCATGACCTCCAGGGACAGGATGTAAAGGTGCGGCTGAGTTGTGGAATTATGGGGACTTGGAGGTGGCATCACTGCTGTTTGCAGATGATGTTCAGACATTGTCAGACTATGATCTCTAATGCACACCTGAATGCTTCAGTGCCAGGTGTGAAGTGGTTGGGATGAGAATCAGCACGTCCAAATCAGAGGTCATGGCCCTTTCCCAGAAGAAAGTGGAGTGCTGTCTCCAGGTGAAGGAGGAGTAGTTGCCCTTTGTGGAAGAGTTTAAGAATCCAGGGGCCTTATTCACAAGTGATGTAATGCAGGACCATGAGATTGACCGAAGTATTAGTTTGGCAGCAGTAGTGTTGTATTGATTATAGTGGTGAAGGAAGAGCTAAGTTTTCAGACAAGCTACATCCCCATTTTCACCTATAGTCATGAACTTTGGTCATCCTCACCTATGGTCATGAACCAAAAGGATGATATCTCGGGTACAAGCAGCGAAAATGAGGTTTTTCTGCAGGGTGTCTGGGCTTGCTGTCTAAGATAGAGTGAGGGGCTCAGCTTTTCAGGAGCCTTGGTATAGAGCTGCTACTCCTCCAGAATGAGAGGACTCAGCAAAGGTGATTTGAACACCCGATAAAGATGCCCCCTGTAGGCTTCCTTTGGAACTATACCAGGCATAGCCCATTGGGAGGAGAACAAGAAGCTGACTCAGGACACAAGGGAGGGAAGGGATTATATCTCCTGGCTGGCCTGGGAATACCTGGGAATCCCTCTGCAGGAACTGGAAGCTGTTGCAAAGAAAGGGAGGTCTGGTCTTCCCTACCGTCCATGCTGCCACTGCGATCCTCACCAGGAAAAGTGGCATCAAGGTGAAGAAGATTAAGATTATTTAAGATTTAAGATTATTGCATGGTTGCATTGATGATTTTGAGCAGAGGTTGCTGGGATTCTGTTCCTAAAAATAGAGTTAACATTTGTAGACTCCCGTGGAGTGAATCCAGATATAAGTGGCTACCCAGACCCTTTGGTGGAACCAGGGAAAGGACTTCAGAAGACCTTGATGTCTCCAGGGAATCATGGGAGTCTTTCTAAGGTACCTGCAGTTCCCTGTACAGAGCTCATCACACTAGCAAGAAGGAAGATGACCTCTCTTCTCAGATCCCCTGCTTACAGATTAAAGGGACACTTTCCAGGTGTAAGTTATTTTTAATTTATAGTGTTCCAGTGGTCCACTGAGTGCTTTTATAAATACGCATTTTGATTCTCACCTGGTTTCCGAGGGTTT
This sequence comes from Pelusios castaneus, assembly GCA_007922175.1. NCBI lineage: Eukaryota > Metazoa > Chordata > Testudines > Pelomedusidae > Pelusios > Pelusios castaneus. The sequence goes on from ML685791.1 coordinate 2,774,341, forward strand.
TACACCAGTGTAACTCCATTTATTTCAATGGCATTTACTCTGGATGTACAGCTCTGTAAATGAGATCAGAATCAGGCTCAGGATCTCAGCCCAAAAGAATTTACAAACAAACATGCGCTTCTTAGAAAATCCATGCTTGCTGTTAGTACCGATCAGTTGAAGCATGTGTGTACTGCAAGGCAGTCAATTGGGCCTTGGATTTGGACTATGTGCTCATATGCAAGGGTGTAAACATCTGCATTGGCACACTGAAATAAGTGAGTGCTCTGCAATCCCTCACAGGAGCAAGCAGGTGGATCCTTGGATCTTCCCCCAATATACTGGCCTATGCACTTGAGCTGGCATGATGGAGGGGTGTTGTGTTGTACATACCAGCTGCAAATGACTGCACCCACTTTCCTGGAGCAAGTGGGAAGCAGAGAATGAATTATTGTTTCTGGCATTTCTGAAGCACACTGTCTACCACAGCTCTCCTGGGATGATGCAGTTGACTCACCCCTTTTTGCTTAGACCTAACGTGCAAGCTGGTCCTGTATGAGAGAAGATTGAGGCCCAGCATCTCTAAGATGTGGCCCATGCTGATAAGGGTCAGAACCACTGGTCTAAGCTGAGCAAAGTATGCAAAGTAAACAAACATAAACAAGAACATTTAAAATGCATTTTCAATCAATTAAATTTTTTGTTAGGAGCAGAGTCCAAAATAGGGATTTCTTTTCATACAACTTGAACGTGTGCTAATTTATATCCAGTATCTGTATTTTTCTTTTCAAGACCTAAATTATTTTTCTAAGACCAGATCTGCACTGTGAAACTGGCAATGCCCTTAAAAAAAATGGTTTCAGATAAGAAACTTGTTACCGTGGGGGTTGAATGAGGCATGGCTTTAAGCAAAAAAAAAAAAGTTGTTCCCATTCATATTGGCTGGGATAATTGTCACCAAAACTGACATCGTCAAGGTGGCATTTTTTTAAATGTCCTTCTAAACACAAAACATTTCCCAGCCAACCTAACAGATTTCCCTCCTGGGCTGAGGTAAATCATGAAAAGGAGTTGTGAAACATACCGGCAAGTTCCTTTGAAAAATCTAGCCCAAGGTACTTAGGCCCCTAAAACGCAGCTGCATCTGCGAATGCTAGTAGGTACCTATGTACCCAACGCCTGTTGAAATCAGTGGAGTACTTATTTCCTATTTATTTCAGTAGGAGTTGGGTGCTCAGCTGGTTTTAAAGGTGGCTATCTGCATCTTTACAGCCTAAATACCTCTAAAAATCTAATCACTTCTGCTTAATCCTCTTTGCATCTGCTTTTCACCCTGATGACCATAACAACAGGGTAGCACCCATTCTGTTTGTTGCTCCATGCACCAGGTATGTCCAGCAGCACACAAGCTGTTAAATATTTCTGAATATGATTTACTTGTGTTAGATTCTATTTAGAATCCCCAGCTTTCCAGAATAGGACTGCTGAGAACGTCTTTGTTGTTTTCTGTCCTGAATGAAGGGAAAAGATTCCTATGCCTCACCCAGGGCTTGGCTCAGTATAAGCAAAAAATCAGCAAATAAATTTAGCAAGGCTCGGATTTTTCCTCTGAGCCTACAGGGCTGGGTTTTATCACTGGGTTTGGAATCTGTCTCTGGCAGCTACCGTAATCTTTAATATTTATACAAACAATGCCAATGTTTGCACACAACAGCCAAGCTAGCCAGCATTTAAAAAAAAACAATAAAAAAAACCCACCTCTTTTAACTTAATTAACCCTTTGGGTGCTATAGATCTAGACGTAAAGTGATACCTTCTGTACATATTCCTGTTCATTCAGTCATTTATCTGGAAACTGCTCGCATTCACATAGGGTTTTGTTTTTTTTTAAAAGAACCATTTGGAACATACAATCGGATTCATTAGTATATCAGAGGGTAACTCAGCTGTTTATCAGTCCACTTGTATATATGTACAAAGGAAAAAGTGTTTTGCAAGACAGTAAGTTCAGAATACTTGTACTGTCCATTCTGTGTATTGTGGCTCAATAATTAGAAGGAGGAGTGCCCTTCTGCGGGTTAGAAAAACCTGTAAGAAGAGGATCCTTATGTTAAGCTAGCATACATCAAAAATAATTGACAATGGTTAGGCTTCATTGTGGAGAAGTCTGCAATGGCATTGCAGCCACCACCCACCTAAGAATTATTATTTGAAAAGGATGTCAGAGAATTATAGAAGATCCTTGTGTCTGCTCCAATTAGGATCAACACTTTTCGCTTCTTTCTCGCTGAGCTTGTGGCTTAAAATGATGAAAACATATTGACCCCTGCTGGAACCGTGAAGTACTGCAGACTTTTCTGAAACCTGATCACAAAGAAAAACCATTTAGCAGTCAAAAGAAGTATTGAAACTTTTCTCTTTGTATCCGAAGATATGTTGATATCTGAACAAAAACTGATCATTTGTAATGTATCTGCACAAATATAACTTGAACAAATCATTTACCACATCAGACAGTTTTCCCACAGAATGTTTGTGGAACCTTGTTTTTATCTATAGAGGAACTGGATTCTAAATACTACTTTTTGAGATATAACTTAAATGAGATTACTAGTCACTATGATAAGGAGATATGGAGCCTAGGATCCCTGCCAACCAGGTCACTGGTTTGAATCCACTTGGGGCTGGCAGAGAACAAAACTTGCTACTATCAGGCAGATGTAAAATAAGATGAAGGGTCTAAATGCAGGCCATAGTGGACAGATGCACATCACCAAGGTTACCATCAGACTTGGCATCTATATGGACAGGTTCGGCAGAAAACTAAGGACTGAATGGGCATAGAGACTGATATGTACACTCATTCCTACAGGAAGCCATCTGGAAACAAGTTGTAGCATATTAATAACAATACTGAGAAGGAAATAAAGGGATAGTAAAATGAAACTCTGGCTGCTTTTGAGGCCATTTTCTGGTAGTATTTGTAACTGCAAGTGATTTCTTCCCAGCTGGTGTGGAATTGACTGTCCTGTCCTCTGTCCACAATAACCAAAAGCTATTATTTTACATAGGAAAAGTGGTGACAGAAATGACAGTTTTCACTGCTAAGTAAGTAGGTACAGGCAGTTCATCCCCTCTGGAAGTAATACTAAAGGCTTTATGTGATACCACTGTAGCTATTGATAGTGGCAATATGGTTGTCCTCTGTCTTTTCCCACTATGACATAGGTGTAATTTACAAAAACAAACCCCCCAAAAGTGAAGCAAATAAGAATTTCTGTAGCACTTATCAAAACTAACAAATTTATTAAAGCATAAGCTTTCATGGATTGCAATCCACTTCTTCAGATGCATGAAAACAATAAACAAGGAGTCCTGTGAGAGAAATCAATAAATAAATACATTAAAAAACCCATGAGATAAATACATGTATTAGTCTATAAAGTGCCACAGGACTCCTTGTTTGTTTTCCCAAACAAGACTGACACAGCTACTCATCTGGAACTTGTCAACATGAAAAAAAGATTGTTTGGTGACAAAAGTGCATGATGCTGTAAGCATGTTACAAGTCTGCAGCCATGCACAATGGTTACTTTAAAGAATCATGGAGACCTGCCTGTGTCATGATATACTTCATAAAACATTCACCTGTGACTGCAAAACTCTTCCCAAAGTTTCTTTTCACAGGGCCTAGATGAAGCAATACAGAGCCCCAAATGTGCAGGATAGAACAATTCTTCCTTTCAAGTCAGAAGCACCTCCAGTTTAGCTAAAGTAAATAGTGCAGCCCAGCTAGCTTTTACTAGCATTGATATTCACCCTTTAATGTCTGACTGCGGGTGAAGAATATAGTTCTCCCCAAAATTAATCAAACAATGAGTAGGGGCAAGTGCTGTTGCAGCAATAAAAATTCACAGGAAAGGTTCTTTTCCCTGTTTTAGATAAAAATCTCACAAATGGAAGCTAAATCATTGAATGGGTTATTAAAATGGCATTTATGTAGAAATAAGGGCCATTCCTGGTGGAGTCCCAGCCAATCGGCCTGCCTTCTTCCTGCACTGGAATGAAGTACGGCAGTGGGGGTGGGGGCAGCGGCACAGGCCCCACACTGCCCCACTGGGAGCGGGACAGCATGGGGCCCACATAACCGCAGGGCTCTGAGAAGTTGCCCCGATCACCCCCGCACCAAAGGACGGCCCTGATGGTAATCACTTTCTTTTAACTGTTAACTAAATAACTTCATAATGGGGAAGAGGCTAATTAATTTTGTAATTATTTAAATTTTTTAAACCATTTAACAAATCAAATGTTGCAATCTGTCCCCTCAAAAATGCATCCAAAAACACTGAGATTGAGACAAAGTATACGGGTAACTTTCTTTGCTTCAATACTGTTTCATTTCTCCTACATAAATCAGAACCAAGCACCTTCCAAACTATTTCTTCACAGCCAGACCCCACCTTTGTGAATATCCATTGCCCCCATTTAATGGGGGTGGGGAGCGGGAAGTAACAAGCCTGCACGGAAGAATTCTCTGTCCCTTGTGTTTTGAAAGAATAAAGATTTTTGGTGACTTCCTTTGCTGAAGCCCAGAGAGGGGAGGATTGTGGGTAGGCCAGGAAAATGACAAATACTTGGTTATTAAGAAGAGACAGGTAATAGTGATGGAGGTTTTGACTGGTTAGAAATATAGATAGTAGTGAGTGATGACCGAGAGAACCGCATGGCAAGTCGTCTGCCAATATACTGGACAGATTTATGTGCAGTGTTGGGCAGGAGCTGGTGGTCATGGTACATGAAGATACCAGTGACATAGGGAAAAGTAGGAAAGAGGTCCTGGAGGCCAACTGTAGGGTGAGTCTATACTTGTAAATTAAGTCAATTTAAGCAGGCTTAAGTTGACTTAATTTACTCCACATCTACACTAGGCTTTCCTTAATTCAACTTAAGCTGCTCCTTAAGTTGAATTAAGGGCACCTCGTTATAATTCGAACTACTGTTTAAGTCGACTTTATTAAGTCGACTTAGCCAGTGTAGATGCCCTAAGTCGACTTGGTCGACCTAGGGCAGGGGGGGGAACAAGGGAGCCCCTGCCCCCTTCACTCCAGACCCACGGCTTCTCTGCAAGAGGAGCTGTGGTCCTGGGGAGAATTGCTCCCCAGCCAGGACTCCAGCCAGAGAGAGTCCCCCACTGGAACCCTGGCTGGAGAGCCCAGGAGGCTCCTTTGTCCACAGGAAGCCATGGGCAGCTCGTCCTGACAGAGCCAGCCGGCACATGGCTGGCTCTGCTGGGACCAAGAAGCCGTGGACTGGCTCTCCCGGCTCCCTTCTCCCCAGACCTGTGCTCCAGATGATGAGAAACCCCGGGATTTCCCTGTCAGCTGGAGAATGCTTCAGAGAAGGGACCGCGGGGCTCCCTTCTCCCCAGGACCCCATTGTCCCGGCCAGAAGGGAGCCCACGCTTCTTTCTTCCCCAGGACCTGAGGGAGAAGGGAGCCAGGAGAGCCGCCCATGGCTTCTTGGTCCCGGCAGAGCCAGCCTTGAAGGGCTGGCTCTCCCATGATGAGCTGCCCACGGCTTCTCATCCCCGGGAGAGCCAGCTGGCTCTCGTCAGGATGAGCCGCAAGCAGCTTCCTGGTCTGGGGAGAGCCAGCCCTGCAAGGCTGGCTCTCCCTCCACCTATCCGTCTTGTGTAGACTCTCTAAGTCAATTTAATAGGAGCACCTTTAAGTCGACTTAAGAGTCTTGTGTAGACTCTCTAAGTTGACTTATTATGGTCGACTTAAAGTCGACTTTAGAAAGTTGACTTAAGAAAGTTGACCTAACTTTCTGAGTGTAGACATAGCCTCAGAGACTAAAGTTGAAGTTTGCTCTCATAGCATTCTCTGAAATGCTTCCAGTTCCATGCAGGGCCAGAAAGATGTATAGACCTGTAGGGTTTAAAGGCATGGATGAGATGAGGGTATAAGGATGAAGATTTTAGGTTTATTAGAAACTGGGGAACCTTTTGGGAAAGGAAAAGCCTATATTGAAAAAATGTTAGTAAACTAGTGGTCGGAGGTGGTGAGGAAGAATCAGACTGAAGAATCTTATTTAAATATGACATGCAAAGGCAAGCAACTGAATATTGACAAAATGTACAAATGCTTATATACAAATGCTGGTCATTCTTTATAAAGATTGGTGATCTGGAGTGCCTGGCATTAAATGAGGATATTGATTGGCAGCCCAGAGACTTGGGGGAACTAGGATAATAAATGGGTCACAGTAATCCCAGAGTACAAAATGTATGTGAATGATAGAGTAGGTTGTCCTGGTGAGGAATATGACATTGTGGGCTGCATTCCAGACCAGTGAGGGGAACTGTCATCACAAGTAGAATGCAGCTCATATCTTGAGAGTCTGTGGACAGCCATGGCCCTAGTCCGCTAACTGTGATCCCAGAAGCCTATCATTCATACTCTGGCTTCCAGCAGCCTTGGTTACTACTTGTAGAGTGACCCCAACACACTCCCAGTCCTGGATTTCCTCCCCTTCCCACCTCCCCCAGTGTGTTTTGCACTGTCCATCCCTCTCTGGAATGATCCAGATATATTAGCTCCATTGCTTCTCTAAGGCAGTGGTTTTCAAACTATGTGTTAGGACCCAGTACTGGGTCTTAGGCCCTCAGGTACTGGGTTGTGTGGCCCCTTGCTACCACCACTGAAAAACTGGAATGTGTTGCTCAAAGATGTAATTGTTGGGTTGCAGGCATAAACAATTTTTTTCAACTGGGTCCCGAGGAAAAAAGTTTGAAAACTACTGCTCTAAGGGGAGCAATATACACGTCTGCGACCTTAAATCATTACCCTAACAGTTCACAACAGTGAGTTAGTTTTAATTAAAGAATAAAACAAGTTTTACATAACTTCAAAGAGAGTGATTTTTTATGAGTACAAGTCTATGGCACTGAAGTAAAAAATCATTCCAAGAGAATGAAAGATAAAACACTTCCTAAACTTAAACTAGGTTCAAGGTGCAATTGTTACTACAGGTTCCCAGTAATGCTGCAGATCAAGTTTCAGGTCAGAATCTGCCCCAGGAGTCCATAGGTTAGTTCTTTTGTTTACTTTGATGAGAGAGATGAATAGAGAGAGAGAACTTGGGGTGTTTTGCTCTCACTTTTATAGTTGTTGCCTTTTGAAACAGCTTTTCATGAATGGTACTCCTTGATAAAGTTCCTTCCAGCTGCAACTATTCATAAGTGGTCTTAGAAGGTGGGCTGGAGGGGCAGTTGCCCAGGGCCCTGGGGGGGGAGGGGCCCCAGCACTGCTTTGGCAGGGGGCCAGCTGGGGGGGGTCAGTGGGGGAGCTGGCAGGGGGCCTGGCAGGGTGGCTGGGAGACCAGCAGCAGGGCAGTCAAAGGGGCTAGGGGTCCTCTAGTAGGGTCTGGCAAGGCCGACAAGGGTCTGGTAGGGTCCCCAGTGAGGCCAGCGGGGCCCTTGGTGAGGCAGGGGCCTGGTGGGAGCTCACAGCAGGGCCAGTGAGCCTGGCAGTGCAGCTGATAGTCCGGTGGGGGCCCTGATGGGGGTCCTTCAGGCATAGGCAGTCTTAGCAGGTAGGCAGGAGGGGCAGTTGCCCGGACAGCCCCCCCACACTGCTGCAGCTGGAGCAGCAGTCCAGGGGACCTGGCAGGGGGGCTGGCAGGGGCCTGGTGAGGCCAGTGGGTATCCAGCAGGAAGGTCTGGGGGTCTGGCAAGGGTCCCAGTTAGGCCAGTGGGGGCTCTGGCAAGGCAGGGGGTGGTGAGCTGGCAGGGGCCCATGGTGGGGCTGGCAGTAGGTCCAGGGAACCCAGTGGTGGGCCCAGGAGTCTGGCAGTGACCCTGGCTGCAGTCTAGCAGGGAGGTTGGGGAGCTGGGGAGGGGAAAAAGTCAAGGATGAGGCCCCCAGTGGCATTGGGGGGTGGGTGCATCTTTCACTTTTGCCCTAGGCCCTGGAATCCCTAAGACCGGCCTGTGAGTATTGAGACATGGGGTCTCATGGTGAGAGAAGTTGCTTCCTAAAATGAAGATCAAACTGCTCCTATTCCCCTTCACTACAAAGGAATGTCCACTTGACAAGTGACTGCCCATCAACTTGATCACTCTTGGCTGGAGGCGTCAGGTTGTCCTCTGTCTTTGAGGAACAGGTTTATTTCCCTCCCCACACTCATCTGGTAAACACCTTTCAGTCATAATTTCAACTTCTATTCATAACTTTTAATTGGCATTTTGAACAGACATCTCACCATGATATTATTGACCAACAAGCTATTTGTTTTCAAATAATACCTCACATGGTATATTTTGTACAGAGCTTGTTGCAGTAGTGTCTAGAGTGTGAATAAAGGGGTGCATTCGGTCAGGCACTATTAGAGAAGTGATGTAAAGAGGAAAAATCAATAGACTTATCAGAGAGAAAGAGAGAGAACTGAGGGGGGAAAGCTAGAACAAAATATAATTGATGAAAAGGGTACCCTAAGTGGCCTGATCAAAAAGCTGGTAGGTTAAAAACAAATCCTCAAAATGGTAGATGAGAAGCCCACAAGGAAAGAACCTAATGTATATAAACAGAAAGAATGACTGAATATCTAGTAATGGAACACAGATCAAAGGTGCCTAATGGAGGACCTCCTAGGTAAAGAAATCCTGCTTGTGGATAAACGCCATGAAAAGAGGTACAGCTACAGGAATCTTGAATCTAAGGAACTCTTCAAGCCTAAGAGAAGTAAAGAACAGCATAAAAAGAATGAAGCTGGAGCTACAACCAATAAGTGAAAAGTTGATTCTTTTCTGAAGTGATGCAGTTCCTTGTTAAGGAAATTCTTTTGTTCTTGTTAATAACAAAGCATTTAGTGCTAACTGCACAGCATGTGCAGGCTCACAAAGGTTAAGCAGTTGTTAACCTAAAGTGTATTAGTATAAATAGTAAGTCTTTACTTAATGTAATGTATATATTATTTATGCTCCCAATACAATTTTTTAAAGTTCTAAAACTTTAAGACAGCCTCTTTTGTCTTAGCTTGCCTCTGCCTCTCCTAAAAGTTGGTTTAGCGGAGTCAGGTTACCCCCATGTGCCAACCGTCCATTGGCATGCTAAGCAAACACTCTACTATTTAAACTAATTCCCTGACCGACATCTGGCCCACCAATGTACTGCAAGATGGTGTAAGGTCCCCTAAGTGGCCTGTTGTACCTTCCTGAAGTGGCCGAAGGAGGATGTGGTTTTCTTGTGGGTTAGCTAGCTCAGGTGGTTTATGTAGTACTAATGCCCCAGTTGGGAATTTGAGACCTGTTAGGAAGGCAGGTTTTAGGAGGCTGGCTTTTGCTTTTTTGCCTCATGGCTGTGAGCATGGCCTCATATGACCCTACTTCAGAGTTATTCTCATTGGCTATGTCTACACTGGCAATTTAAGTCGACTTAAGGAGTGCCCTAGGCTATGTCTACACTTACTAAAGTTAGTTCGAATTAGTTAATTCGAACTAACTAATTCGAACTAATTTTAGTTAGTTCGAATTAACTTAATTCGAACTAGCAAAATTTAGTTCGAACTAAACAAGTGCCATTCATGTCACTTGCTTAGTTCGAATTAGTGAATTGCATTGAGTTCAATGGGCCGATAGTTCAAACTAAGCAATTAGTTCGAATTAACATGGCCACATTGGTTAATTCGAACTAACTAGTTCGAATTAACCCTTAGTTTGAAAAGCATATTCAAATTTATTAGTTCGAATTAAGGAAGCCCTTAATTCGAACTAATTAAAGCCTGGTGTAGCCATGGCTTTAGTTAGTTCGAATTAAGCTTCCTTAATTCAAACTAACTTGCTAGTGTAGACATACCCCTAGTATCCTAGGCTATGTCTACACTTGTAATTTTAAGTCGACTTTAGCTAAGTCGACAAAGTCGATTTAGTAAAGTCGACTTAGCATGTCCACACTTAAAATTAAAGTCGACTTTGGGGGGAACTTACAAAGTCAACCTAGAGCATCCACACTGGACACCTTGGTCGACTTCTAGGGGTTAGGGGGACCTAGGGCAGGTCCACGGGGGCAGGGAGCACCCTTTGCCCAGTGCCAGGGGGCTCAGCCTTTGCCCCATTATACCTGAGTGCAATGGGGCAAAGGGGGACAGGGATCCTGGCAGGGCATAGGGGCAGGGTGTGCAGGGCTCTGCCCTGCCCTTTGAGGGGGCATGCCAGGCTCCCTCTGTGCCCCCCCACCCGGCAGGGAGGGCATTGGTGTAGTCCTGGGGTAGCCCTAAGTCAATTTAGGGCTACCCCACATCTACACTGGCTTAAGTAGACTCTAGGTAGTCGACTTAAGCCCTAAGTCGAATTAAAACGAGGTGTAATAAAGTCGACTTAATTTACAAATGTAGACGCAGCTCTAGTGTCCACACTAGGCTTTCATTAAGTCGATTTAAGAAAATTCTTGTTGACTTAATGAAAGCTTAAGTCGACTTTATAACTACCACTCATTAGGTTGACTTAAGTCTCTTTAGGTTGACCTAACCCTTCCTTAAATCGACCCAAGCCCAGTGTGGACGCATAAATCCACTTTGTTAAGTCAACCTATGGGCAGTTAGGTCAACTTAACAAAGTGGACTAAGTCGACTTAAAGTGTTGCCACTTGTTAAGTTGACTTTAATAAGGTTGATTTTAAGTTGACCTTATTAAAGTCAACTTAACAAAAGTCGACTTAACTTTTCTAGTGTAGACATAGCCATTGACACGTTTGTGATTCTAATTTGGTCCAAGTTTTTCCAGATTGACCCTCCCCCCTCAAATAATGCCCTCAGACTTGCTCTCTATGACTCTGTGTCTGACTATCTTCAGACTCCCTCTTAATTATCCCTCTGTGACCATGGTTACCTCCAACTTTATCCTTACTGACCCCTACATAATCCCACGGACTGCAGCCTTGCTCTCTATTACACCATATGAATATACTGCCTGCAGAAGTGCTCTTTGTGACCCTGCTTTCCTCCAAGATTTTCATGAATAATCCCCTGCATGATGCCACTACCTGTTGTCTTGCACTCCATGACCTTGTGAGAAGCACAGCTCTGATGGGCATAACCCTAAAGCCATCAGCTTCTCGCGCCATGTGACCCCAGCGTACTGTGTCTGCATTGACCTCTGCATGACCCCATACCACTAACAACCCTCTTCTCTATAACCACATGTGACCTACTGCCTCCAATTTTATCCTTACTGACCTTTAAATGAGCCTGCAAAACCTAAAGTCCAGTTTTCTATCCCCGTGTGCTCCCTCAAACCTAATTTTCATTGACCCCCTGCATAACACCCCCCATCTCTAATTGGGAGCTCTGTGACCACATTTGAAACTTCTCCCTTCAAATTGATTATCAATCACCTTTTCATGACTGCCTTTACCACACTGCCTGCAAATAAATATTCTTTGACTGTCCCCATGTGACTCAATTGCCTCCACATCTATCATCATTGACCTCTGTATGACCTCCCCAGTACCAACAGCCCAGATTTCTGTCATCTTGCATGGCACCTCTGCCTCCAAATACATCATCATTGACCACCAACAACCACAATCCCTACTTTCTATGACCTTGGGCGAACCCTTTTCCTCCAAATCCCTCCTCACACTCCTCGCATGACTCGCCCCCCCCCCCAAACCACAAGCCCTGGAATCTATCACTTCATTTGACCCTTTCACACCAGAGTGCTCTGCATTCACTTCGAATGACCCCACAAAAGCATGAGCTCTGCACTCCATAACTTTGTTTGACCCATTTTACTATAACATGCTCCTCATTGACATTTCATGACCTCCCAGACTGACCAGCCCTGCAGGCTCTGATCTCAGGGGACCTGTTTTCCTCCAAATTGGTGCTCATTGACCCCCCACCCCCAATCATCAGCCCTGCGGTCTCAGAGGCCCCCTTTTCCTCCAAATTGTTTCTCAGTGACCTCGCATGACCCCCACAGAAGCACCAGCCCTGCACTCTGTGTCCTCATTTGACCCCTTTTCCTGCAAATTACTCCTCATTGACCTTGCATGACCACTCAGAAGCAGCAGCATTGCACTCTGTGTCCTCATTTGACCCCTTTTACTACAAGATGCTCCTCATTGACCTCACATGACCCCACAGAAGCAGCAACCCTGCACTCTGTGTCCTCATTTGACCCATTTTGCTCCAAACTGCTCCTCATTGACCTCCCATGACCCCCCAGAATCACCAGCCGTGCAATCTGACCTGAGATGACCTCTTAAACTCCATATTGTCACTAGTTGACCTCTCATGGCCCCCAGAACCATCAGCCATTCAGTTTGTGACCTGAGGTGACCCTCCCCCCCGTTTCCTGCATATTGGTACACATTGACCATGCACGACCCCACAAAAGAAGCAGCCCTGCAGTCTGTGACCTCATGTGACCCTTTTCTGTGAAGATTGCTTTTCACTAACCTTGCATGACCCCACAGAAACACCAGACCTGCTCTCTGTGTCCTTATTTGTCCCCTTTCTCACCAAATTGCTCTTTATTGACCTCACATGACCCAACAGGAGCACGAGCTTTCAGGCTGTGTCCTCATTTGACCCCTTTTGCTCCAAATTGCTCCTCATTGACCCCACATAACCCTCCAGAAGCACCAGACCTGCAGTCTGTGACCTGAGGTGACCTCTTAAGCTCCATATTGGTGCACATTGACCTTGAATGTCTCCCCTGAACCATCAGCTATGCAGTTTGTGACCTGAGGTGACCCCTTTCTCTCCAAATTACTCCTCATTGACCTTGCATGACCCCCACAGAAGCAACAGCCCTGCACTCTGCATCCTCATTTGACCCCTTTTACTGCAAAGTGTGCCTTACTGACCTGCGGAACCACCCGCACTGCACTCTGTTATCTCATTTGTCCTTTTTTGCTTCATATTGCTCCTCAGTGGCCTCAGAAAAAACTCAGCCCTGCTTTCTGTGACCTCATTTGACCCCTTTTTCCTTCAAATTCCTCCTCATTGACCTTGCATGACTCCCCAGAGCCACCTGTCCTCCACTCTGTGACCTCAGGTGACCCCTTTTCCTCCAAATTGCTTCTCATTGACCTCACAAAAGCATCAGCTCTGCTCTCTGTGTCCTCATTTAACCCCTTTTATTGTAAATTGCTCCTGACTGTCTTCACATGACCCCCAAGAATGATCCGCTCTGCAGTCTTGTGACCTCAGGTGTCCCTTTTTCGTGCAAGTTGTGCCTCACTGACTTCACAGAGAAATCCCATCCTTGCTTTCTGTTACCTCCTTTGACCCCTTTTCCTCCCAATTGCTCCCTGTGGACTTTGCTTTACAACATAGAGCAACCTGCCCCGCACCTTGTGCCCCCTTTTCCTCCAAATTGCTGCTCATTGACCTCGCAAGACTCCAGAGAAACACCAGCCCTGCTTTCTGTGATGACATATGACCCGCCTCCCCTGTCACTCCAAATTGCTGCTCATTTTCCTCACATTTCGTCCCCATCACCACCACCACCCATCCACACACACACACACACACACACACACAGCGAGAGAGAGAGAGAGAGAGAGAGCTAGCGCTCTGGTCTCTACAACCTTCTGTGACCCCTTTCCTCCAAATTGCTCCTGCTTTATCTCATATGATGTCCCAGAACCACCAGGATTGCTTTCTGTTTCCTCCTTTACTCCAAATTGTACCTCACTGAGTGCCCGTAACTCCCTTAAATTTCCAGCCCTGCTTTATGTGACTTTCTGTTGCCTTTTTGTCTCTAAAGTGTTCCTCATGTATCTCGCATGACCTCCCCTGCCTCAATCCCACAGGAACACCAGTCCTATTCTGTGTGACCTCATATTTCCCCTTTCCTTCCCAATTTCTCCATTTTTTCATGACCCCCCCTTGCTTCCCATAGTCCTACACTCTGTGTCCTTTTGTGACCCTCTGTCCCCTTTTGTGTATGCTATATGACATCATCTACCTTCTTTCCTATCCATGCATCATCTTATTTTCCCGTCACCAGACTGATTTGCATTAATGATTCTCTGCTACCTCTTCTCTAGCTCTCCATTACCTGTGTGACCCAATGTCCTTTATGTTCATTTTCATTCATCTTCATGAATCCCTCATTAACTCCAGTCTTTATCTCCATGACTCTATGTGATTCCAAATCTATCCCATTTGACTATGTAGTTCCCTCTTTCTCTGTGACCGTCTATGACAGCAGTGACTCCAAATTTAGTCTGTGATCTTTCCATTGCCCCCACTATCTGTAGCCTCACTCTGTGCCCCCTTGATCACCCTTCTGCCTTGCTCTCATTTACCTTTTCCTGATCCTGATTGTATCCAAGTTCATTGTCATTGACCTCTGCATCACCCCCGCCACCAGCCTTACTCTCCCTGACCCCCACCCCCTATTTCCCTCATTCACCCAATTGACTCCCAATTCCTGCCAAACTTTTAATAAGCAACCCCTCTCTGGCACAATTCTCAGTAGACAAGACCACACCGACCGATGTATGACCCTGACAAATTTCCCCTTCATGACGTAACTTACACCAGACTCACCCTCACTATGTCTTGTACGGTAAGGAGAGTAAGGCAACCCAAAGACAAGTGCTTAATGAAACTCCTGAGGGGGCAGCTGTGATTCTATTGGCGGCTCCCATTAGTTCAGGTTTTGTAAGAGATTTCCTCTTTTACCTGACTATTATAGATAGACAGGATGCCCACCTGTGATGGGGCAGCCCCGCCCCGCACTGCACGAACCCAGCAGACCTTGTGGGTGGATAAGGCCCCGCCCCTTAGGCCCTGCTGGGCATGCTCAGCCTGCCGTTCCCCTATAAAAGAAAGTGACTCCAAGGGAGACTTGGACAAATTGGAACACTGGGCTGAAAGAAACCTCATAAGGTTCAACAAAGACAAGTGCAAAGTCCTGCACTTAGGACGGAAAAATCCCATGCACTGCTACAGGCTGGGGACCAATCAGCTAAGTAGCAGCGCTGTAGAAAAGGACCTGGGAGTTATGGTGGACGGGGAAGATGAATATGAGCCAACAGTGTGCTCTTGTTGCCAAAAAGGCAATATTAGGCTGTATCAGTAGGAGTATTGCCAGCAGATCGAGGGATGTGATAATTCCCCTCTATTCGACACTGGTCAGGCCGCATCTGGAATACTGTGTCCAGTTTTGGGCTTCCCACTACAGAAAGGATGTGGACAAATTAGAAAGAGTCCAGCGGAGGGCAACAAAAATGATTAGGGGTCTGGGGCACATGACTTATGAGGAGAGACTGAAGGAAGTAGGCTTATTTAGTCTACAGAAAAGAAGACTGAGGGGAGATTTGATAGCAACCTTCAACTACTTGAAGGGTTGCTCGAAAGAGGAGGGAGCTAGGCTGTTCTCGATGGTAACAGAGGACAGAACAAGGAGCAATGGTTTCAAATTACAGCTGGGGAGGTCAAGGTTGGATATTAAGAAAAACTTTCTCACTAGGAGGGTGGTGAAGCATTGGAATGGGCTATCTAGGGAGGTGGTAGAATCTCCATCTTTGGAGATTTTTAAGGCTCAGTTAGACAAAACCCTGGCTGGGGTAATTTAGGGGGAGTGGTCCTTCTTTTTAGCAGGGGGTTGGACTAGATGACCTCGTGAGGTCCCTTCCAACCCTATTATTCTATGATTCTATGACTCAGTTCAGTCTGGGCTGACCAGCAAGGAGGAAGGACCTCTGCAAGGTCCTCTCAGGAGGACCTGACCCTGAGGGTCATCCACCGCAAGCAGCAGGAGAGGGAACCCTTGAAAGGAGCCACCTGGAGCAGACACCCTGTGTCAGCCACTACGAGCCTGACCCGCAGGCACCGGCTTCAGCCTTTGGATCCCAGGATCCTGCTGAGCAGCAGCTGACAGCGACTGCGGGAGTCGAGGAAGCCGCAGACGAGGATAGGCGTAGTGACAACTACCTGTTCAGGTAGGAAGTAGCCCAGGGGCCCAAGTTATGGAGTCGGAGGGGTTCGGCAGCGGGTCGGCGTGTTGCGGTCCGGATCTCCGCTGGCCTGGCGCTAGACCCCTGGCACCGATAGGACCCTGGGCTGGGACTTGGTGGAGTGGAAGGGTCCGAGTCCCCCTACCCGGGGTGATCCATCCCTGAGGCAGTCGCCCCTTTAATTGCCCAGCTTCTTCAGGGTGTGTACGAGACGGGATATTGACTCTGCAGCCACTAGGCCAGAGGGCCCGGATCCCAATGGGTGGGGGGCACGATAGGCTTGTAAGGTTGCAGAGGCACCCTCCCTGTTTACATCCCCCAGACTTTCCCCATTTGGGGTGCACAGGGGAGGGCGTAGCCCCTGACACCACCCCATAAGCCATGGTAGCAGTGACTGAAGAATACAGGCATTCATTGCCCTACTTTTTGCATGTGAAGTAATGGCTCTGTCATTTGGGCTCCTGCTCCTGACTGGAGACTTTCCCTGCCCTGCTCAGGTCATGCCATAGGCCACAAAGGTCCTTGACAGCCTGTTGTTCCCTTCCCAACCTCCATGGGAGACGTGCTTCTTGTGGGCTTCTTGTGGGCTTGTTAGCATGTGGTGCTTATAATGCCAGTTTTGGGAATGACTCCCAGTGTCAGGCTGGTGGCTTTTTCAGGTTTTGCTTGATGGTTTTGGGAAGAAGGGAGCAAAAAGGGGGAAGGATGACCTTTAGACCTATTGCTCACAAACAGAGAAGAATTGCTTGGGGAAGTACCAGTAAATGGCAACCTGGGCAGCAGCGACCATGAGATGGTAGAGTTCAGGATCCTGATCAATGGAAGGAAGAAAAGAAGCAGAACACACACCCTGGACTTCAGAAAAGCAGATTTTGGCTCCCTTAGGGAGCTGATGGGCAGGATCCCTTGGGAGGCTGATCTGAAGGGGAAAGTCCAAGACAGCTGGCTGTATTTTAAAGAAACCCTGTTAAAGGCACAGGAAGATAACATTCCAATGTGCAGAAAGAACAGCAAATGTGGACGGCGCCCAGCATGGCTTAGCAGGGAACTCTGCCATGAGCAGAAACATAAAAGGGAACCTTACAAGAAGTGGAAGCTTGGACAGATGACAACGGAGGCGTATAAAGATATTGCTCAGGACTGCAGGGATAAAATCAGAAAGGCCAAAGGACAATTGGAGTTGCAGCTAGCAAGAGATGTGAAGGATAACAGAAAGGGGTTCTATAAGTATGTTAGCAAAAAGAAAAGGATCAGGGGTGGTATAGGTCCCTTACTGAATGGGGCAGACACCCTTGTGGTGGATGATGCGGAAAAGGCTGAAGTACTCAATGCTTTTTTTACTTCAGTCTTCACAGGGAGGGCCAGCTCCCAGTCTACTACATGGGGTAATGCGGAATGGAGAGAAGAGTGGCCCTCGGTGATAGAAAGTCAGGTTAGGGACTACTTAAAGAAACTGGACGTGCACAAGTCCATGGGGCCGGATGAACTGCATCCAAGGGTGCTGAGGGAGTTGGCTGAAGTGATTGCAGAGCCGGTGGCCATTATCTTTGAGAACTCATGGCAAATGGGGAGGTTCCGGAGGATTGGAAAAAGGCAAATATAGTACCTATCTTCAAGAAAGGGAAAAATGCGGATCCGGGGAACTACAGACAGGTCAGCCTCACCTCAATCGCTGAGAAAATCATGGAGCAGGTCCTCAAAGAATCCATCCTGAAACACTTGTAGGAAAATAGAGTGATCAGGAGCAGTCACCATGGATTCACCAAGGGCAAATCATGCCTGATCAACCTGATTTCCTTCTATGATGAGATGACTGGATTTGTGGATGTGGAAAGTGCCGTTGATGTAGTATACCTCGACTTTAGCAAGGCTTTTGATACTGTTTCCCACAGCACTCTCGTCAGCAAGTTAAGGAAGTATGGGTTGGGCGAGTGGACCATAAGGTAGATAGAAAACTGGCTGGATCAACGGGCTCAGCGGGTATGAATCAATGGTTCGATGTCTAGTTGGCAACTGGTAACAAGTGGAATGCCCCAGGAGTCAGTCCGAGGGCTGGTTCTGTTCAACATCTTCATTAATGATCTTGATGGAATAGACTGCGTGCTTAGTAAATTCGCAGATGACACTAAGCTGGGGGGAATAGTAAATACTCTGGAGGGCAGGGACAGGATCCAGGGAGACTTGGACACATTGGAACACTGGGCCAAAAGAAACTTCATGAGATTCAACAAAGACAAGTGCAAAGTCCTATACTTAGGACGGAAAAATCCCATACATTGCTACAGGCTGGGGACCAATCGGCTAAGTAGCAGCGCTGTAGAAAAGGACCTGGGGGTTATGGTGGACGGGAAGATGAATAAGAGCCAACAGTGTGCTCTTATTGCCAAAAAGGCCAATGGCATATTAGGCTGCATCAGTAGGAGTATTGCCAGCAAATTGAGGGATGTGATAATTCCCCTCTATTCAACACTGATCAGGCCACATCTGGAATACTGTGTCCAGTTTTGTGCTCCCCACTACAGAAAGGATGTGGACAAATTAGAAAGAGTCCAGCGGAGGGCAACAAAAATGATTAGAGGGCTGGGGCACATGACTTATGAGAAGAGACTGAAGGAACTAGGCTTATTTAGTCTACAGAAGAGAAGACTGAGGGGAGATTTGATAGCAACCTTCAACTACTTGAAGGGGTGCTCCAAAAAGAAGGGAGCTAGGCTGTTCTCGATGGTAACAGAGGACAGAACAAGGAGCAATGGTTTCAAATTACAGCTGGGGAGGTCGAGGTTGGATATTAGGAAAAACTTTCTCACTAGGAGGGTGGTGAAGCATTGGAATGGGTTACCTAGGGAGGTGGTAGAATCTCCATCTTTGGAGATTTTTAAGGCCTGGTTAAACAAAACCCTGGCTGGGGTGATTTAGTGGGAGTGGTCCTGCTTTTTAGCAAGGGGTTGGACTAGATGATCTCATGAGGTCCCTTCCATCCCTATGATTCTGTGTGGGCATGGAGTGGGGGACAGTCTGGAGTCTATCTGGAGGGCCCAGGCATCAGTCTGTTGATACTGGATGCTTAGTGATCAGTGTGTACACCAGTGAGACATGGTACGCCCAATCTGTAGATCAGTAAGGTTTAATATGCAAGGTTTTCTATAGGTATATTAGTTACATACAAAACCTAAAATTAAGTATAATAATACATCATGTTCGCTAAGCCTGGAGAGCTAAGCAGTCACTCAGAAAACTGTATGCAGAAACAGCTTTCTTCAGGAGCCCCCCACCAAGGGGTCAGTGGGTTCTGGTCCAACTGGCAGCACCTTCCATGGACTCAGGTGTTGCTGGAGCATGCCTCTTTGTCTAAATAACAAGATTATACCCTTCCTTATACAGCTTTCACCTAATTACCTCTCTGACTGGAGTTTTTAAGAACAGGCTAGGCAAACATTTGCAGGGATGGTTGAGGTTTACTTGGTCCTGCCTTGGCTTAGGGGACTGGACCAGATGACCTCTGGGGATCCCTTCCAACCCTACATTTCTATGAGTGTGCCTCTATAAACAGGAATTTCTGAAATATGGTGGGATGACATTGATCAATGGGATCCCAGCATATCTGGGTATATTCTATACAGGAAGGTCAGATGAGGTCACAGAGCTGGGGGTTTATATCTGAAACTAGAGACTACTCATAGAATTCCAAATTCTGAGACAGAACAGTAGCATTATATCAACAGATAAGAGGACTGGGTGCTCCTTCTGAGCTAATTGTCAGCCTACAGTATTGTTGGTGGACCCAGACACAACCATTGTGTCCTTAATGGCTCATCAGGTTTCTCCCTGGGACCATTCTACCTGGGAGCTTCCTTAACATTAAGGACACAATGGTTGTAGACAGCCTGTCTGGGGTGTTTCCCCAGAATCACACAAGTTACAGTATAGATATAACAACCATATTCCTAACTTCTAATAAAAATACAATTCCTATACATAAACTATATAATCATTCCCAAAAAATTACTACCTTTCTATTGATACCAAACATGACATAGTTCCTATGGATTATAACATTTATGATATATGGATAGAAAATAATATCATAAATGGTTCCCTAAATCCGGACAGCGTCACACCCTGCCCACATGACCTGCCAGGGTCCCTGTCCCCCTTTGCCCCATTGTATACAAGGGGTGCCCCCCCCTGCCACCGTGGACCTGCCCAAGGTCCCCCTAGCCCCTAGAAGTCAACCTAGACGTCCAGTGTGGACGCTCTAGGTCGACTTTGTAAGTTCCCCTTTAAGTCGACTTTAATTTTAAGAATAGACTCACTAAGTCGACTTAATTAAGTCAAAGTTAAGTCAACTTAGTTAAAGTCGACTTAAAATTACAAGTGTAGACATAGCCTTGGTGGTTTCTCAGCAAGGCAATATGCTGAGGGGAAAGCAGACAACAGCACAATGATCAATATGTTGAAAATGTCTCTTACTACAATAATCAATATTCACGATGTCCCCACCTGTGAAGAAGGCACAAACACAAAGTTTGATTTAGTTCACTTTACTTTTGATCCTGATACATTCATACAATGTTTACAGTAGCTATCACAAGCAAACATGCAAAGCAAGAAGCATTTAGAAAACATACATACATTTCATATGTTTAATTAAACATTACGTTAACTGAAGGTCAACATGTGAAATCCATGCTAACCAAAGTGTTACTGGGGGAGGTTCTAGGAGAGCTGCTGTAATTATGAGATGGAGTGGATAATTTAGTTTAGTTCTGAATAATTTGGAAGCAGATCCATCTCCAGGATAATCTTTCCTACATGCTCTGCACTCTTTTGTCCACCTCAAAGCTATGGATGGATATTTGAATTCTTAGTTCCAAACAAAAATGACTTAAATTTATTCAGATATTTCAGATTTAGACTTACACATCTCTAGAAGCAAAGATTAGTCAAAATTTGTATTGGCATGTTGATTTTACAACGGGACGGCGTCAGACGTGTGATTCAGGAGGAGAAATACTGTGCTCCTCACACCCCACTCATTGCCACTCAAGATCTTAAAACAACAGGATGCTGTGAATACTGGAACAAAAAATTGAAAAATGAATATGTTTGCCAAACAATGCTCCATACACATCAAGATGTACTTCATACACATGAAGCTCTATATATCAAGTAAGAAATATTGTCTTTATGCTGACATTCAATATCTATTACAACTAGATCATTCTCCTTTAATTATTTTCACCCTGTAAGCTATGCAAAACAAAGTGTTCACTGAGACAGAAATAACCCTTTTCCAGAGAATAAGCATAATTTCTCCTAAATATTCATGTTGGCTGCATTGCCAAAGTTTCAGACATGCGTTCCTACAGTTAGGTGCCTAAATTAAGTATTTAGACTCCTAAAATGAGTTGCCTAACTTTCCATTTCCAAGCACTCAGAATTCTCACAGTGACAGCACTCTGTCTTTCTATTTACACTTTCTATATGACAGATAGACCTGAGTCATGAGGTTCAGATCTTTATCTCAGGTTTCTTCAAACTTCAGGAGTGATTGGGTTCAAGATGATTGTTTATAATCCTTTACAGATAGAAAAAAAAAAGCTTCGAATACAAACATTCTGAAAGTTTGTAAAAAACTGGCATCTCAATCAGTTTCCATTTTGAATCCGCCTCTTATCTATCACAAAAACTGGTGAGGAAATGGTAGAAGCTCTCTCTTGAAATTCATACATGAGACTGACTCAAGAAATCATCATTTAGAAAAATAAATAAGATATCTGACCTTTGCTCTTCCCACAGCAGTTCAAATCCTTCATTGACTTTCATCAAAAGACAAAATATCAAACTCTTTCTGTTTACACCCAGTAAACAGCAGCATTGGGTTAAAGGAGATGGGTGATCCAAAAAGAAGTTCTCCTACCACTACACAAATTATACAGCCCAACTGGCATGATAGCAGAGCAGCTGTCTGTTCTAAAACACAAATAGACATAGAAAAAAGGCAAGAAGGTTATGAAATAAGCGTCTATTCAGAGCTCCAGTGAAAACTGATTGTAATTTTAACATAATACTGAGGTTTGCTAAAAGGGAGATTATGGACATACAATAGCTAAGTTAAGGCCGATTGGTGATACCCTGACTCCACAGTGAAGTCAGTGGGAGCTGCTGGGTGCTCAGGCACTTGAATGTAAGGTTACTAACTATCATGTCCAAGGAGAGGCCACTTACCTTACAGTCACGTGCTTCCTTCAGGATGTTTTCTCCCTATGTGTGTTCTGCCACCTAGCATTCTAGTGGGCCATGCTAGTTCAAATTAAGTCAATTTGAACTAACTAAAATTAGTTGCAATTAGTTAGTTCGAATTAACTAATTTGAACCAACTTTTGTAAATGTAGACATAGCCCAAAAGTGTGCTGAGCCTTCGTGGAATGTGCTGTCACTCTGAGGGATTGAGGTTGTATACAAGTGACATAGTACAGGTTATGATGAAGCCTCAATTTTAGAAAACCTCAGAGAAGAGATTGGTTGTTCTTTCTATCTTTCAGAAAAGTCAAGGAAAAAGCCTAAATATTTTAGTCCTGTCCAGATAGAAAGCAAGTGCCTCTGACCATCCAAAGTGTGACAGCTAGCTTCTTCACCTCCCAAAGCTTGAGAAAGAACACTGGAGGACAAATGCATGACTGATTTGAATGTCCTACAAGATCTTCAGGTAGAATTTCAGATGGAGGCAGATCATGATCTTTTCAGGTTAGAAGGTAGTGCAAATCAAGTCAGCCGTGAACACCCCAAGTTCTTCCACCCTTCTAGCTGATGTGATGGCAACCAGGGATGAAGTCATGAAGGACAAGTAGTGGAAGAAACAGGTGATCATAGGTTCAAATAGGGGGTTCCTTAGGGCACTGAGGACCAAATTAAGGTCCCCCTTGAGGTGAGAGAATATGAGGAAACAAATGACATAAGACTTTAAGGAATCTGGGTGTGGAGGGCTGGGCAAAAACTGGAAGGCCCTTATAGAGCGCTGGACTCTCCCTCCCTGTCTTTCTGAAAGGGAGGCCATGCCCACTCACTACAGTGCTTCTTTGGGGACAAAAGCTCAAAAAGGGGAATTAGCATTCATCAGGCAGGAGCAGAGTCAGCAAGCAGTCTAAAGGCTCCAGCCTTGGGATAGGGCAGAGCCTGAAACTGGGTCTCCTGGCCTATAATGAGGTGGCTGCCACCTCAGAGATGGGGTCAACAAAATAGGCAGGGGTAGTGAGAGTGGCCCCACCTTACTCCATTGGGACCCAGACAGGGTCCTACCAGTGATGGAGGGTTCCACCATTGGGTCAGTGGGGTCCCAGCTGAAACATGCTGACATGTAAGGCCACAACAAAACTAGACAACTGCCTTGTTTTCCTGGGCTACTTCCTGCAATCCTTCCCTGGGGTACGTGGACCTTGGGATCATTGTCCATCTCCCCTTGGTAAATAGCGAGCAGCAACCCCACCAGTTGGCAGCTCCTCAGGGTCCCTGGCATCAGGCATCTCCATCAGCTCCTACAGATCCTCAGTGCTGCAGCATTCAGGCTTGGGTACCAGTGATGGGAGAGAGATGTCCTTCCCCACCAGCAGCTCCAGCCCAGCTGAGCTAGAAGGTTCACCTTTTATACTTCTCCTTCCTGTCCCATCCTTCTGCTTCCAGCAGGGTGGGCGTGGGTGTCCTGGCTCCACCCACCAGGGGCTGGGTCAGGGTTTACCTCTGAGGAAGGCCATTCCCCATCACTATACGCACACACACACACACACACACACCCAAGTCCAGCTCCCAGTCTTCAGAGCTTGTCAGGCCTCCCTCACCCAACCATCTGCACTGATATTCTCCTTACCTGCTTGATGCTGTATGGTGAATGCAAATGGCTTAAGGGTGAAGTACCATCTGATAAGCTGTGTATTGGTGTCATTCAGACCATCTGGAACAACTTGAGGGGTGTGTGGTTGGTCTCCATGACAAAGGGGTCCCCTAGGAGGTAATATCTGAGGGCCTCTTCTGGCCATTTAACTGCTAGGTCCTTCTTCTCAATGGTCAAGTAGTTTCGCTCCTGTAGAAACAGCTTTTGGCTAATGTACAGGACCAGATGTTTCTCACTATCAATGGCCTGGGAGATGACAGCACCGAGTCCTATTGCCAAGGCATCTGTCTGTGCCACAAAGATGTGGGTAAAGTCAGGGCTATAGAGGAATGACTCATGGCACAAGTGGTCCTTCAGTATCTGGAAAGACTCTTTATAGTCACTGTGGCTGGTCCTTGGTTACAAACTCTATCACAGGGTGGGGGCAACCTAGGCCAAGCTAGGAATAAATAGTGGTAATACACAACCAGTCTCAGGAATTGCCTCACCTACCTCATGGTGGTCAGAGCCTGATGGTTTTGTATGGTCTGGACTACTGGGCATACCCTCCCTTGTCCAAGTATGTACCGCAGGTAGGTGATTTCCTGGCAACCAGTAGGGCATTTCTTGAGGTTGGTCATCAGACCAGGGCTCTGGAAAGTCTGCAGGATGGCCACCACCTGGTTCAAGTGGTCCTCTCAGTGGTGGCTGTAAATCACCCTATTGTTGAGTACTCAGAGTGTAGGGTTGAGATAAGCTGTGTGTATTCAGTGCGGAGCTGCAGTGGTCATTCCATTAGCCGATGGAAGATCATGGAGGCCCAATGGCACCCAAATGAAGTGGTAGAGCCCATTGGATGTGGAGAAAGCTGTAAACTCCTTTAAACCTCGCTCCAGTGAGATCTGCCAGTATCTTTTAGTCAAATCAAGGGTGTTGATATAGCAGGCTTCCCCTAAAACAGTCAAGAAGCTCATCCACTTGCAGACCAAAGTTGGCTGATTACAATACTTGCCTGGGATGTGGGAGACCCAGGGTCAAGTCTCTGCTCTATAGCTTTGTATCAGGCAGAACACAGGTTTGAATCTGGCTTTCCCAACTCCAGGGCCAGTATCCTAACCTGCAGGCTAGGGTATATGAGCGAGTCCCTCTCTTGCATTCCTGGAAAACCTTTTATTGAAACATATGTCTCTGAAATGATTCAGCATTGATGAAACAGCTTATGTCACTGAAAAAAAATCTTCAGCTCTGCTCCCTGACCATAAGAATGGCCATACTGAATCAGACCAATGGTTCATCTAATTCAGTAGCTTGCTCTGACAGTGGCCATTGCCAGATACTTCTGGCACTCAAAGTTTTAGGGACATCCAAGCATAAAATCCTATGCTGACCAGACTGGTTAATAGCCACTGATGGACCTATCCTCCATGTACAGCCAACTGTGGTCTGACTCACATGCCATGAAAACATTTTCTCCCACGAAAGCTCATGCGATAAATAAATCTGTTTCCTATCTTCATAGTGTCTGACGAAGTGGAATTTTCTCCCACAAAAGCTCATGCGATAAATAAATCTGTTAGTCTTTAAAAGTGCCACAGGACTCTGTTGTCTTACAAAAATATCTGTAAGGGTTGGGGTTCATTCCAATGGGGAAGAAAAATAAATTGTGAAAACTCAGAAGTTGCCCATGGAGCAGAATTTTTATCCTCCAATCAGCTCTATGAGTGAGTTCATGCACAGTACAGCACAGATATATTAGAGAGTGAGTGTCATCTGCTGCTCCGCCCCATTACCCACAGTAAAAATAAGACTTTGCACCTGTATAGGACTTGACATAGGTAATAACCATTCAGTGCTTTTTCAATAGTACATCTCACAGAGTTAAGTTCTATAATTTCCATTTTACAGATGGGAAAATGGAGACAGAGTGATGAAAAGAGGTATCCAATGTCACACAAGAAATTAGTGGTGGAGCCAGATCTTGAATGCAGGACTTCCTGACTCCCAACCAACGCTGCACTGCTTCAGCCTGTACCATTTTCTGTGGAGTAGCACCTCCCGGGCTACCTAAGGCGGTGGCTGAGCATCTGGACACAGGTAGGGAGAGCAAGATGTTGGAGCTGAGATCTGATGTGCTGATGTGAGAAAAGAATTTGCCCAATCAGTGTGTATATTAAACTTGTGGTGGGGCAGTTGTCCCACACTAGCTCGGAAATGGTTAATGAAGCCTAGAGCGGCTGTGCTAGGAGCAGACAATCAGGACCAAGGAGGCCCTATAGAGGCAGCTAATAGAAAGGGCTGTCACACCCAGGAACCTGAGAAGGGAAGGCTGGTGGCCCTGCAGTCTGAGAACCTGGGATAGAGCAGAGACTGGCTCTGGTGAAGGAGCAGCTGAGATCCCTGAGGTAAGGGCCAGACAGTGGACTGCAGCTGCCACTGAAGGAAATGGCTGGACTGGGGGCTGTATAATCTCCTGGAAGAGAGAAGATCGCAGATTGTGGCATGTCTGGAAGCCAGATTGTGCCATGAAGTAGAAGCTGTGGGCTTTAGAGAGTCGTGGATCCTAAAGTGGAGGTAATGGCATGTGAGACACACCTGAATCGGACTGCTGGGACCTGCATAGTTGATTCCCCAGATTTACCATCAGGAGGTACAAGAAAGGTGGGTGGAACCCCATTACAATACTATACCTGAGTATTCTTAGGTATTGAATGGTTTCATCTTCTATCCTGAATGAAGCTTCTGCAATAGTCAGGCTATCTTGTCCTCTTCTGTGCTCCCTGGATGCTACAGGAATATATTGTCCTTCAGTCCCTTGCCAGCACTCATAAGCTATGTCTACACTTACTAAAATTAGTTTGAATTAGTTAGTTCGAACTAACTTTTTCGAACTAATTTTAGTTAGTTCGAATTAACTTAATTCGAACTAACTAAAATTAGTTTGAACTAAGCAAGTGCCATTCATGGCACTTGCTTAGTTCAAATTAGCGATTTCCATTGATTTCAATGGGCCGGTTAGTTCGAACTAAGAAATTAGTTCGAACTAACATGGCCACATTGGTTAGTTCGAATTAACCCTTACTTCTAATACCCTATTTGAAGTTATTAGTTCAAATTAAGGAAGCCCTTAATTCGAACTAATTAAAGCCTAGTGTAGCCATGGCTTTAGTTAGTTAGAATTAAGCTTCCTTAATTCGAACTAACTTGCCAGTGTAGACATAGCCATAGACCATAAAGTTGGAGGGAGTAACCTGACACTCTTTTAAGGCAAAGACCCAAACCTGGTGGCAGAGGCCATAGAGTGTGACAAGGCGCCTGAGTGGGGGACTGGGACTGGAAGTGGGGGCAGTGGTGTTTGTGATAATTGAGCCTTCATATATACCTTATTTTTTAGCTCAATTGTAAGAATTAAGTAACAGCTCCTGGATTGTCACAAAAAGCTATAACAACAAATGTTGGTGGGAAAAGATGCACAAGCAAGACAGGCTGAATTAGCACAAACAAAAAGGCTTCCAGGTGTAACATAAGGACTGTGTTAAGATTATGACTAGTAAACAAGAGGAGTTGAGGACTGGGAATCAATTCATCAAAATTTCTGTGTTGGAAATTAGACCTAACTAGTGGACAAAATAATGCGCTTTCTCTGAGATCCTCCTAGCACTCTTTTCTAAGATCCATAAAGAAAGACTTTGGGAGAAGTTGGCCACTGGAGTGATCTTCACCATCATGGCTGCCACCCACACCCTCTCTTGGGATCTTGGGCCTCCATCACTCTGATCCTTAGAGATCCTGATCAGACCAGGCCTCAGAAAGAGGGGGCTCAGACAACTTTGCCATCTCTACCAGCTCCAGCTGAATCCCACACATGATCTGGGATCAAATTCCAAAGAGGTAGCCGTGTTAGTCTATTGTAGAAAGACAACAGAGTCCTGTGGCACTTTTAAAGACTAACAGATTTATTTACCGCGTGATGCGGTAAATAAATCTGTTAGTCTTTAAAAGTGCCACAGGACTCTATGATCTCGGATGTGAGACTTTCTCTCTACACACCACTGATCTGTCCTCTTCTTTCCCACATCTTATTTCTTTGCTTTGCTTTTGCCTGCTGTTTAATACGAATCTGGTTTAGTATGGCTGCATATTCTGCAGTGCTGCTGTCTGCCTGTGACCAAAAAGGCAGCTAAAAGCAATAAAGCCCAGTGCTGGTACAAGCTTGCCAGGTCTTGGAGTGGCTGATAGGACCATTTGCCATTCCTGTGTCCTTTCCAGCAGTGAAAGTCAACACCAGAGACAAGCTGCAGTTTTTCTCCTTGCTATTCTTTTCTCTCCCCTTTTGTGTGCATTTGTCTTGTCTTCTCTCCTGGGAAAGAGGATCAGACATTAACACTGGCAATGTCAGATCCAGCCCATCTTTATTAACTTCTTTCCTCCTCCACCCCCATAGCACTGTTATTACCATCTTTAGTGCCATCTAAGACTGTCAAACAAGGAGATTTTTTCCTTCTTAAAAACTCTTTCCAGCTAAAGGGAACAAGGGATGTTGTTAAAATCTTACTTAATACTTCATACTTCAAGTGCTTTAACTGTTTTTCTTTTCTGTATCTTCAATGAAAGGTGAAAAGGGTTTCTAATGGTTCATTTGGTACTAAGCAGGCAGAGATCTCTATATACCAAACACTGAACTTTGTTTAACACTATTTAATATTGGCCAAAATGAACAAGGAGTTCTGTGGCACTTTTAAAGACCAACAAATTTAAGTCACATGAGCTTTCGTGGGAGAAAATCCCATTTCATCAGATGCTTTGAAGAAAGCTCATGCAATAAATAAATTTGTTAGTCTTTAAAAGTGCCCGGGGGGGCGGGCGAACGGGGCGATTGCCCCAGGCCCCACACTTATGAAGGCAGAGGAGCAGGGTGGGCCGGGAGGGATATGCCCGGCCCCTGGGCTGGCCCTCCCCGCCCCCAGGGCAGAGCAGGCATGCCTGGGGCAGAGCACGTGGGGCCCGGCCTCTGGGCCGGCCTGCCCCACATAGCGAGCTCCCGGCCCGGGGCCAGGACTGGAGCAAGCTACCTCCTGCAGGCGGCCTCAGCCTCCCGGCCCGGGACCGGGCCCTCCTCCCTCCACAGGTGGCCTCTGGGACTGGAGCTGGCTCCGGCTTCCCCTCCGCCCCCCTCAGGCAGTCTCAGGGCTGGGGCTGGAGCTGGAGCCGGCTCCCCCTGCCCCCCACCCCCAACAGGCAGCCGCGGCTCGGCCTCTAGGGCCGGGGTGGGAGCCGGCTCCCCGTGCCAGCAGCCTCAGCCTCCCGGCCCAGGGCCGACTCCCATGGGCCCACCACACTCCCCTCCAGCATGGGGTTGGGGGCCCCACTTTGGCCAATTGGCCCTGGGGCCCGCTCCCCCCACGGGACGGCCCTGGCCACAGGATTTCTTGTTCGTTTGGCTGGGCTAGATTAACAAGGCTACCTCTCTGGAACTTGTTAATACTGACCAGTCACCAGTGGCCTTTATATTGCATCTATATTAATATGACAGTGGGACATTGCCTACGAGCTTGGTAGAAGCTGGGCCTGATCTGCTCTCACTGAATTCAGTGGCAAAACTCTTGAGTACCATGAATGGAAAACTGGGTTGTGTAATATGACACAAAAATTGTGTTAAAAGTATGTTAATGTTACAAAATCAAGCACTCAAAATTAGGAAATGCCAGAATTAAAATCGGTTGTACATGACGTGGTAATGTAGCCTTTGACTATCCTTGGTGTGTGGTTTGTGGGTCTGTTTTTCATTGTTGTTTGGTTTTTGGTTTTGGTTTTCTTTAACTTTAATGTAGTTTCCTAGATTTTTTTTTAAAGCAAACTGATATAGAAATTTCATGAGATACCATATTGACACCCTCATGGGTCATCAGCAGGGCTGGAACTTTTACATCTACACACAAACTTCCACCTCTTGAGCTAAAGGAGTAACTGATACCAGTAGCAGGTTTTCATATTCTATGTGAAAGAGGTACTAGAGGTACTGACGCACCGTTTGCAAGTGGCTTCATGAATAGTTGCTGACAGCCAAGGAATGTTGACCTTCAGAAATCTTGGGTTCCATGGCAGGAGTACTTTACATTGCTGTTTACCCAGATCCAATTCCACAGTTTACACTTAACCTATAAATTTGGTGTTCTTTCTGGATTCCAACCCTATTTAAGATTGAGAATGGAGTCTCTTCAGTGTGCTGTGTTGCAAGGCAGTGGGGAAATGAAACTGCTAGCATCTATTTCCAAGACTGCTACTGAACCCATTTTATGATTATCAACAAGTCACTTAACCCTCTCTGGGTGCGTCTACACTTAGAAATTAAGTTGACTTAAGCTTGCTTAAGTCGACTTAATTTAATCTGTGTCCACATTAATTTTCCTTAAGTCCATTTAAGCAACTGCTTAAGTCGACAAGGAAAATTAAAGTCGACTTTCTTAAACCTCCTTTTAAGTCAATGTTTCTGACTAAGTCGACTTTATTAAGTCGACTTAGCCAGTGTGGACATGGAGTAGCCCTAAGTCAACTTTAAGTTGACTTAGGGGCTTTATGGCTTCCCTACTGTCCTCCCTGCTAGGGTGGCTGGCACAGCCACAGCCTGGCATGCTCGCCCCCCCCCCAGGGCAGGACAGAGCCCTGCCCACCCTACCCCTATGCCCTGCCAGGATCCCTGTTTGGCTCAGCCCCCATTGTACCAAGGTACAATGGGGCAAAGGCTGAGCCCCCTGGGACTTGGTAAGGGGTGCCCCCTCTGCCACCGTGGACCTGTCCCAGGTCCACCTAGCCCCTACAAGTCGACCTAGGTGTCCAGTGTGGATGTTCTAGGTTGATTTGGCAGGGTCCCCTCTAAATCGACTTAATTTTTGAGTGGGGACATGCTAAATTGACTTAAATTAACAAGTGTAGACATAGCCTGAGTGCCTCCATTTATGAATGAGTATAACAAAACAATTCAGTGTTGTAAGGGTTTCATAATTGACATGCTCTGAGGCTTTGAATGAAAGGCTTTCTATGGCCTTATTCAAGCCTATTATAATCTTGGGGGGAGGGGGGCTTTCTATTGGTTTCAGGATCGGACCCTAAATGCAAAGTGTTATTTTATTAATGAAAGCAAACTATTTCACAATTAAGAAGTCTACTCCAGCAAAAAGACAAGAAAAGAACACACTGCTGAAATGTGTTTGTGTAGGCAGGATATTTAACAAGATCATTGCATTTAGCTTTGGTGGCAGACCACCATGAAAACACTGAATCCCTGGAAAAGGAAAACTTGGCAATGCAGCTACACAAGTCATAGGGAGAACCACACAATGACTCATTATTAAACAAATAAACAGCCATCAACAGGGGGTAGTGGCTGGGATAGATTGATGTCACAGCAGTAAGTAGGAAAGCTGCAAGATCACTAGTGTTAAATGACTATCTACCCTGTTTCCCCGAAAATAAGACCTACCAATAAAATAAGCCCTAGCAGGATTTCTAAGCATTTGCGCAATATAAGCCCTACCCCGAAAATAAGACCTAGTGATGGGCGTGGCTATGCAGCGTATCTGCACAACCCATGCATTTCAGTGTGTAAGACATCCCCTGAAAATAAGCCCTGGGGTGTCTTCTTAAGGAAAAATTAATGTAAGACCCTGTCTTATTTTCGGGGAAACACGGTAACTACACACTACAGCTGGGTACTTCATTACAGTTAGAGAACCAAAGCAGTAATTCCATGTGCACCATTCTGAAGCTGCACAGGTCCATGAAAGGTTTACATGGTCAGTAATTAATTTGGAAGATTTTTCTTAAACAGTCCTGCTTGGCTTGTATTTAAAGAAATATCTAAATGGGCAAAATGGCTCTGAGAAACAAACACCAAAACTATTTATTGGAGAAAAGAGAACTGATGATGCCACATGTTCAAAACTCAAGTCAGGCCCTCAAAGCAGAGTGGCTTCAAAATGAATATGTTTTTTTAAATAATGTGTTAGGCTCCTAAATACTTGTCAGGATCTGGGCCAAAAAGTGTTACACATTATGATATGATTATGATCTTACTAGGCAGCCTCCTGACTTAAAAGATCATCCCAAATGTCTCAGACATACAGAATATAATTCTGCTCCACTGGAGTAAAGGATCACTCATCCCTTGAGTGCTCATTAAGAGAAATTTCACTATAACTGGTTTTACAGGCATATTTGTGAGCAGCAATTTTAGGTTTCTGCTATACCTCCTCACGTAGTTTGTTTTTGTGAAATCAGGTTTGACTAGAACATAAGGTCCAATACACAGTTCAGGGAAGGCCTGGTTCGGATAGAAGGCTTGGGACCCTTCTCTACTGAAAATCCATTTCTTCTGAAAAAGCTTTCAATAATCATTCTCCTGAAGATGACTGAACTGCTCCAAGACTGACTTTCAGTCATATTGTCAGGAAATCATGTAAGGACAGCATCTTACACTCTTATGCTGAGACGGCTTACTCCACATGGGCTATGTCTACACTTGCACTTTTAAGTCGACTTAGTGTGTCTACACTTAAAATTAAAGTCGACTTAAAGGGGAACTTACAAAGTCGACCTAGAGCGTCCACACTAGATGCTCTAGGTTGACTTTGTGGGGCTAGGGGGACCTTGGGTAGGTCCACAGTGGCAGGGGGGCACCCCTTGTGTGCAATGGGGCAAAGGGGGACAGGGACCCTGGCAGGGCATGTGGGCAGGGTGTGACGCTGTCTGGATTTAGGAAGCATTTATGATATTACTTTCAATGGATATCTCATAAATGCTCTATAATCCATAGGAACTATGGTATGTATGGTATCAATAGAAAGGTAGTAGTTTGCTGGGAATGATTATATAGTTTATGTCTAGGAATTCTATTGCGATTAGAAGTTAAAATTTGGTGTTATATCCATACTTTAACTTATGTTAAAACCATTGTGTCCTTAATGTTTAGGAATGTGCCAGGACAATGGCCCCAGGGAGTTACCTGATGAGCCATTAAAGACATAAGGAATACAACCATTGTGTCCTAAGGGTCTGACAAAGTGGGATTTTCTCCCACAAAAGCTCATGCGATAAATAAATCTGTTAGTCTTTAAAAGTGCCACAGGACTCTGTTGTCTTTCTACAATAGACTAACACGGCTACCCCTTTGGAAATAAACTATATAATCATTCCCAGCAAATTACTACCTTTCTATTGATATCAAACATGACATAGTTCCTATGGATTATAGCATTTATGAGATATCCATTGAAAATAATATCATAAATGCTTCCCTAAATCCAGACAGCGTCACACCCTGCCCACATGCCCTGCCCTTTGGGGGGGCATGCCAGGCTCCCCCGGTGCCCCCCGGCAGGGAGGGCATTGGTGTAGTCCTGGGGTAGCCCTAAGTCGACTTAGGGCTACCCCAGGGCTACACTGGCTTAATTCGACTTTAAAAAGTCGAATTAAGCCTTAGGTCGAGTAGAAAGGTGGTTTAATAAAGTCGACTTAATTTTCATTGTCGACTTTATTTTGCTTAAGTCAACTTAAGTCAAGCTTAAGTCGACTTAATTTACCAGTGTAGACGCAGCCATGGTGCCCCACTGACATCAGCGGGACGTCTTGCAGAGTAAGATACTGCTCATCCTGAGTCAGGGTGGCAGAACTGGCCATAAGGTTCGCGGAGACACTGCTCTTCCTTGATGCTGACTTTAGGCATGGACCTGCATGAGAGCTGGTGCATATACTGCACCAATTCCAGTGTAGCCCTGTGAGGGACTGAGACTCTGACTCAATTGAGTCAGAGCCTTCCCTGCTTCCTTCTTGCTTCTGGGGGAGTTGGGGCAAGTTATTTAGATCCAGGTTGACAGATGAATTTGAGCGCCTAACTTCCACTGAAAACTTCTAGCTCTTTCTTCAGGCCAGGTAGACCCCACTGTCATTGCTCAATAAACAGCCATCAGGAGGCCATAGGCTGCTGTCTAATTTCAATTTTATCTGGTTTTAGTGTGATTCACTGACTTGCATTTTTTAATTTAATCAGCTTGGTTTTTCTTCCCTTCTCCTCTAAGTCTTTAGGCTGTCATTTAAACACATCCTTCCCAAAGACACTTCCTTTCCTTCTGTCTTTAAAATGATGAGCCCAACCAGACTATGCTGATGTAAATGAGAACAGAATTTAGCCCTGTCACGGATTCCTCATCCTCACCTAGTCATTTGTTCTGGAAACCCTCTCTGTAAGTCTTAGCCCAGATCACTTCCCTGTCTTCTCCTGGCACTGGAACAGGAATCAAAGGATAGCAGTCATCAGGGAGGAAATCTATAACTGTGCCAATTCTAGAGTATTCCTTGCCAAAGGCAAATGAATGTATGTCCCCACACATAATAAAACTGTAATTAAATATTTTGCTGCCATTCAATAGCCACCTACTTTTCCTGTGTTAGAGCCAGCTCTGGTTTTCAAACAGTTCTCAGGACTTGCCATATATACTAGTCAGCAATTCCATACATTGCTTGTCCAATTTTGATAAGTGGTTCTTGGATCAGTGAGTGGCTGCTACTTAAGATGAATTCTAATGAGCTCATATTGGCTTTGAGTCTCCTGACCTGCTGGATTTTGTGGGCAAGTTCCTGCCACTAAAAAATATTCCAATTGTTTTTTTAAAAAAACTAAATCTGTGTTGGAGGTTTTCCACTGGGAGCATCCTAAGGACTAAAGCCAGTTCTTCAGTAAGCAGGCAAAGCTCTCACCAAAACAAAAGGAGGCAAAGGGAATTTAAAAAGCAAAAATGGGTGGCAATAGAAGTCTATAAACATAAATAAATAAAGACAGAGACTTGGGGCCAGAGAAGGATGTGGATGTTAGCAATAAATAGCTAATAAAACTGACTAGGAAAGTGATATGCCATAAATAGAAATGAAATTAGATTCAGACCTCTCCAACCATGTCCTCTCCTCTAATGGTCAGTGACCAAAGCATGCCAAGGGACAGTCCTGAGCACTTTGCAGGTGGTCAGGTAGCTGGTAGGTCGTTCTCTATCAGAAGAAGGCCAGACAATGGCTAGAGTTCTCTCAGAGGTCAGTAGCCAGAAGAGCCAATCCAAGAGACTGGGTGTGTGGATAGGAGAGCAAGGTCAGGCAAGTCATTGCAGTTGAAGGAGCAGACAATTATCCATTGCTCATATAGCTTTCTTTTCCTTTTGGGGACCGTCATAGAGTCCAAGTACCCAAAGAGTGCTGCCTGCCCATCCATTCTGGGGTGTGGCTGCTCTGGACCTGTAGGCCTTTAGCACTGGGGGTTTTGGTCAGAGGTGAAAACTCAGTGTATCCCTTTGGCACAGTGGCTATGGATGGTGTCCAAGGACCTGCTGGACTTGAGTTTAATACCACAGTCCTTGCATTACCTCACTGTTGCCTTGTAATCCTTCCCCACCTCCCTCCAGTCGTTTATATTTGCTTGTTTTTTCATGTCCTAAACTAGATCCTCTCACACAAACTCTCATACACCTGCTTAACTACCTGTGAGTAATTACATGAAAATCAGTTACATTGGTAGACATGCTGGAGGGCAGGGAAAGGATTCAGAGAGACCTAGACAAATTGAAGCACTGGGCCAAAAGAAATCTTATGAGGTTGAACAAGGACAAGTGCAAAGTCCTGCGCCTAGGACGCAAAAATCTCATGTACTGCTACAGGCTGGGGACCGATCGGCTAAGTAGCAGCACTGTAGAAAAGGACCTGGGGGTTATGGTGGAGGGGAAGCTGAATTTGAGTCAACAGTGTGCTCTTGTTTCCAAAAGTCCAACGGCATATTGGGCTGCATCAGAAGGAGTGTTGCCAGCAGATCAAGGGATGTGATTATTCCCCTCTATTTGGCACTGGTCAGGCTGCATCTGGAATATTGTGTCCAGTTTTGGGCTTCCCACTACAGAAAGAATGTTGACAAATTAGAAAGAGTCCAGCAGAGGACAATGAAAATGATTAGAGGGCTGGGGCACATGACTTACGAGGAGAGACTGACCGAACTAGGATTATTTAGTCTGCAGAAGAAAAGATTTAGGGGGGGATTTAATAGCAGCCTTCAACTACTTGAAGAGGTGCTCCAAAGAGGAGTGAACTAGGCTGTTCTCAATAGTATCAGAGGACAGAACAAGGAGCAAT
The DNA here is from genome assembly GCA_007922175.1 of Pelusios castaneus. Taxonomy (NCBI): domain Eukaryota; kingdom Metazoa; phylum Chordata; order Testudines; family Pelomedusidae; genus Pelusios; species Pelusios castaneus. The sequence goes on from ML685791.1 coordinate 2,810,323, forward strand.
GGTTTCAAGTTGCAAGTGGGGAGGCCGAGGTTGGATATCAGGAAAAACTTTCTCACTAGGAGGGTGGTGAAGTATTAGAATGGATTACCTAGGGAGGTGGTGGAATCTCCATCTTTGGAAACATTTAAGGCCCGGTTAGATAAAACACTGGCTGGGATGATTTAGTGGGAGTGGTCCTGCTTTTAGCAGGAGGTTGGACTAGATGACCTCATGAGGTCCCTTCCAACCCTAAGATTCTATGATTGATAATGGAAGTAAAGTTGAACATGTACAATCATCTGAAGGATTTGGAATTTATTCCCTGCTCTCAGGAGTTTGTCATCCAGCTTCTGTGTTCAACAGCCAAAGAGACCCATTGTGGCTAAGCCTTCTGAGCACTATTCATTAAACAAAATACTAATTCATCAAAGGCAGTTGCACCCACTTGCATCTGAAGGAGCGTGGCTTTGGCTGGGCTCTTCTTCTTGCTGTCCCTTATCCCATCAGCACATAAGCTGTATCCACAGCATAACAAATTGATTTTAGTAAAACTGCTGACACTCACACCTGGTTTTGATCTAATTTTCATGCAGTGATTACGTCATCTTTGAATTTTGGCCATAACTTCTAATATTTCCCAGACTTTTATTTAATTAGCTAAATTCAAACACAAGTAGTTATCTTATGTTTATTGTGTTACCTACTGGGTCACTTGTTTATTGGGTTTATCTTATGTTTGACACTTGAGGCTGACTTTTTCAGGGAACTGAGGGGCAGGATCCCCGGGAGGCTAATACAAGAGACAAAGGAGTCCAAAAGAGTTGGCGGTATTTTAAAGAAACCTTACTGAGGGCACAGGAACAAACCATTCCAATGTGCAGAAAGAATAGTAAATATGGCAGGCGACCAGCTTGGCTTAACAAATCTTTGGTGAATTTAAACACAAAAAAGAAGCTTAAAAAGTAGAAACTTGGTCAGATGATTAGAGGGAAGTACAAAAATTATGCTTGAGTAAAATCAGGAAGGCCAAATCATAATTAGAGTTGCAGCTAGCAAGGGACGTGGAGGGTAATGAGATGTTTCTATAGGTAGCATAGTAACAAAAAGGTCAGGGAAAGGGTGGATCCTTTAGGCTATGTCTATACTGGAAAAGTTAAGTCGAGTTGTTTAAGTCGACTTTAATAAGGTCGATTTAAAGTCAACCTTATTAAAGTCGACTTAACAAAGTGGACTAAGTTGACTTAGCTTTAAGTCAACCTACCACTTAATAAAATCGACTTAAAGGGTTACTCCATGTCCACACCGTCCCTTAAGTTGACTTAAAGAATCGACTTAAGGGTTAAGTTGACTTAATGAGTGGTAGTAACAAAGTAGACTTGAGCTTTCATTAAGTCAACTTAAGGAATTTCTTAAGTCGACTTAATGAAAGCCTAGTGTGAACATGGCTTAATTTAAATCGAAGTAAGCCTCCTTAAGTTGACTTAAATTGCCAGTGTAGACACAGCCTTACAAAATGGGGGAGACAACCTAATAACAGGTGTGGAAAAAGCTGAAGTACTCAATGCTTTCTTTGCCTCTGTCTTCGCAGACAAGGTCAGCTCCCAAACTACAGCACTGGGCAGCACCAAATAGGGAGGAGGCAAGCAGTCCTCTATGCTGAAAGAACAGGTTCAGGACTATTTAGAAAAGCTGAACATACACAAGTCCATGGTGCCAGATGCAGTGCATCTGTGGTGATGAGGGAATTGGCTGATGATTGGAAGAAAGCAAATATAGTGCCCCTCTTCAAAAAAGGGAGGAAGGAAGATCCAGGGAACTACAAACTGATCAGCCTCACCTCAGTCCCCAGAAAAATCATGGAGCTGATTCTCAAGGAATCCATTTTGCAGAACTTGGAAGAGAGGAAAGTGATCAAGAACAGTCAGCATGGATTCGCAAAGGGCAAGTCATGTCTGACCAATCTCATTGCCTTCTATGAGAAGATGACTGACTCTGTGGATGTGGGGAAAGCGATAGATGTGACATACCTTGACTTTAGCAAAGCTTTTGATACAATCTCCCCTACTATTCTTATCAGCAAATTGGAGAAATATGGGTTGGTTGAATGGACTATCAGGTGCATAGAAAGCTGGGTGGATCATCAGGCTCAATGGGTAGTGATCAATGGCTCAAAGTCTAGCTGGCAGCTGGTGACAGGCAGAGTGCTATAGGGTCCATGCTGGGGCCAGTTTTGTTCATCATCATTAATGGTCTGGAGGATGGGATGGATTGCACCCTCAGCAAGCTTGCAGATCACATTAAGCTGGGGTGAGTGGTAAATATGCTGGAGGATAGGGATAGGAAACTGAGTGACCTAGACAAACTGGAGGATTGAGCCAAAAGAAATCTGAGATTCAACAAGGACATGTGCACAGTCCTGCTCTTAGGATGGAAGAATTCCATCCATTGCTACAGATTGGGGACTGAATGGCTAGGCAGCAGTTAGGCAGAAAAGGACCTGGGGGTTACAGTGCACAAGAAGCTGGATATGAGTCAACAGTTTGCCATTATAGCCAAGAAGGATAACAGCGTATTGGACTGCATGAGTAGAAGCATTGCCAGCAGATCAAGGGAAGTGATTATTTAGCACTATTGAGGATTCATTTAGAGTACTGTGTCCAGTTTTGGGCCCCCACTACAGGAAGGATGTGGACAAATTGGAAAGAGTCCCACCAAGGACAACAGATTATTAGGGTGCTGGAGCACATGACCTATGAAGAGAAGGTGAGGGAATTAGACTTGTTTAGTTTGTAGAAGAGAAGAATGAGGGAGGATTTGATAGCAGCCTTTAATTACCTGAGAAAGGGTTCCAGGAAGGACAGAACTAGGCTGTTTTCAGTGTTTGTAGTTAATAAAAAAAAAGAGCAATTGTCTCAAGTTGCAGGGGGTGAAGTCGAGGTTGGATATTATGAAAAACTTTTTCACTAGGAGGATGGTAAACCACTGGAATGGCTCACCTAAGGTGGTGGTGGAATCTCCATCCTTAGAGGTTTTTAATGGGCAACTTGACAAAGCCCTGACTGTGATAATTTAGTTGAGATTGGTCTGGATTTGAGCATGGGGTTGTGTTAGATGGCCTCTCCTGAGGTCCTTTCCAATCCTAATCTTCTGTGATTCTATACTTTAATATATTAAAGGGTGCATCTAAGCTTGCTTAAGTCGACTTAATTTACTCTGCGTCTACACTACACTTTCCTTAAGTCAACTTAAGCAGCTGCTTAAGTTGACTTAAGGAAAAATTAAGTTGACTTTGTTAAACCAACTTTTAAGTCAACTTTCTGCTTAAGTCAACTTTAGAATGTCGACTTAAGCCAGTGTGGACGTGGAGTAGCCCTAAGTCCACTCTAAGTCAACATAGGGCTCTCCAGGACTTCCCCACTGCACTCCCTGCCAGGGTGGCTGGCACAGGGAGAGCCTGGCATGACCCCCCACAGGGCAGGGCAGAGCCCTGCCCCCCCTGCCCCTATGCCCTGCCAGGGTCCCTGTCCCCCTTTACCCATTGTACCCAGGTACAATGGGGCAAAGGCTGAGCCCCCTGGCACTTGGCAAGGAGTGCCCCCCCTGCCGCCATGGACCAGTCCCAGGTCCACCTACAAGTCATAGAATCATAGAATAATGGGGATGGAAGGCACCTCATGAGGTCATCTAGTCCAACCCCCTGCTAATAGCAGGGCCACTCCCATTAAATCATCCCAGCCAGGGTTTTGTCTAACCGAACCTTAAATATCTCCAAAGACGAAGATTCAACCACCTCCCTAGGTAACCCATTCCAATGCTTCACCACCCTCTTAGTGAAAAAGTTTTTCCTAATATCCAACCTCAAGCTCCCCAGCTGTAATTTGCAACCATTGCTCCTTGTTCTGTCCTCTGTTACCATCGAGAACAGCCTAGCTCCCTCCTCTTTTGAGCAACCCTTCAAGTAGTTGAAGTTACTATCAAATCTCCCCTCAGTCTTCTCTTCTGCAGACTAAATAAGCCTATTTCCTTCAGTCTCTCCTCATAAGTCATGTGCCCCAGCCCTCTAATAATTTTTGTTGCCCTCCACTGGACTCTTTCTAATTTGTCCACATCCTTTCTGTAGTGGGGAGCACAAAACTGGACACAGTATTCCAGATGCGGCCTGACCAGTGTCGAATAGAGGGGAATTATCACATCCCTCGATCTGCTGGCAATACTCCTACTGATGCAGCCTAATATGCCATTGGCCTTTTTGGCAAGAGCACACTGTTGGCTCATATTCATCTTCCCATCCACCATAACCCCTAGGTCCTTTTCTACAGCGCTGCTACTTAGCTGATCGGTCCCCAACCTGTAGCAGTGCATGGGATTTTCCCATCCTAAGTGTAGGACTTTGCACTTGTCTTTGTTGAACCTCATGAGGTTTCTTTCGGCCCAGTGTTCCAATGTGTCCAAGTCTCCCTGGATCCTGTCCCTGCCCTCCAGAGTATCTACTATTCCCCCCAGCTTAGTGTCATCTGTGAACTTACTAAGCACACAGTCTATCCCAGTGTGGATGCTCTAGGTCGACTTTGTAGGATCCCCTTAAAGTCGACTTAAAATGTAAGTGTGGACATGCTAAGTTGACTTAGTTAAGTCGACCTAAATTAACAAAAGTAGACATAGCCACTGAGGGCAACAAGCCCCCTCCCACCCCCCAACACCCAAAAAAAGTCTGTTTCTAATATCATTGTAACATTTATTGCCATTACTTTACAAAAGCAGTCAAGCACATGACTTAACACATAAAACTGAGGGTGAGAGAAGACTTAGCTGGCATTATTAACAACTGATTTTGAACCTTTTATTTGAAATGTTGTGAATATATTCGGCCAGATGTCCTGCTGCTGTCAACAGAACTACATCAAGTTACATCAGTTGAGAATCTGGTCCAATGTTTTCAGAATAAATGCAAATACAAGACATAAGTGATAAAGCCAAGTCTTTAATCAGAAGATTCTGGTGTTACATTATTGGAGAACATAAAATATTTATGAGCAGACTACAGAAAAACTTTTCTATATCTTATTAAAATCATATTTAAGCATAGGTAATGCACCTCAAACATAAAAAATAGTCAGTGAGGTCTAGACCAATAAAGGACAAACTTCCACACACAATGAAGTCTGATCCAATTAGATACATGTAGAAGCAACAATTGTATAACTCAAATTCTGCTATAATGCAAAATTGTAAAGACAAATATGTTGTCTCAATAAGTAATGAGACAATTATCCTATTTTAAGCAAAATACAAAACTATTCATTCAATCTCAGGAAAATGTAAAAATACAATTTCCCTAAATTCTCATCTCCCCAAAATATTTTTGCATCTGCATTTTCTGTAGCTCATGTCTGCTCTGAATTATGACCATGTAATTTCACAGAAGTCACTAGGACTGTATGGTGGACTTGAGGACCAAATTTAGCTCCATTGATTTTGCTTAACGTACATTGTCCCAACTTGGGCTCACAGTGGTGTGAGACCATATGAGATAGGACCATAAATGGTCCATGTTGCCTGAAAAAAAGCACCTCATGTCCTGTTTATCAGTATAGAGTTCAACCTCCTTGGCCTGTTCTCACCACCATCTCTCTTTGATATTGTGTATTTTCCTTTGGACTTAAGCTGCTTACGTGACTTTCTTCCACTGGTGTGTGATATATAACTTTGCCATGAGCGTTTCTTTTCTCATTGAGCAGGTCCTGAATCTCAGCATCATTTTTATCAGAACACTCTTGGTGATATCAGGTCACATAGCCAATAGACTCAGCACGAGTTTATTCAAGGTTTAGGCATACCCTGATTTAAATAGCGTCATTTGATATTTTGTCTTATTCTCTCTCCCTTTTAATGGTTCTCTTCTTCTTTATTGGTCCATCTTTTCTGCCTTCCCTTCAGTGAACCCAAAGAGGATACGCAATTTTAACACTTGCCATGGAAAAACTTTCTTCATTTTCTCTTTGTCCCTTCAGATTGTAAACTAATTTGTTTCTTTAAATATTTTAAGTGGGAGGAGCACATTCCCTCCCCTTTAATGTGAGCTCTGGTCACTCTGGTGTATCATACTCACCACATAAGTGCTGGTTTTGTGACTACTTGGAGATTTGGGGAATGGAAGTTTATTATTAAAGGCACAGGAGTGACAGTGTGTTTGTTTGGGTTTCCTTTTTTCTTTCCTTTAGTTCTATTTTTAAAGTTTGGCAATGGATTCAAGCAGGCTGACAAAATCAGCTGCCTTTAGGTATATTTAAGACAGTGTGTTCTTACTGTTTTATTTTTGTATTTGCTGTAATTCTTTTTAATTTGGCAGCAGCAGTTAAGATTATACAGTGTCCAACAATTATCATGTTTAGATATGAGACTCCACCACTATTTCTGGTTTCATCTTGGATTCTGCCTATACGCAGAACTGTTTCTAGTTTTTTGGCACAGAGTTTAAAAATAATTGCATCTTTATGATACATGGTACATACATGATACATACATGATACATACAGCCTAGTCAACTGAATGCAGGCCTGAGAGCCAGGAACTCTTAAGTTTTAAGACTAGTTGAGATGCTATGTGGTCATGGGTGGATCACTTAACCACTCTGCCTTAGTCTCTGGATCTATTAAATAGGGGTGATAATATTTTAATACTCACAGGGGTATCGTGAAAATTAACTCTTTAATCAATGTTTATGTAGCACTCAGATCATGTAAAGTGTTATATAAGGACTAAGTATAACACCTTTCCATATACCATAGAGGTGTTAGTACACACCAGGCCTGATCCCATTTTCCTTTGGCACCCAGTACTCCCATTAACTTTCAGGTAGAGAAAAAATATTTTCTGTGCAAACTATGTCACAGCTGAGAGTCTACTTCTTTACAAACTTCCACGCATCCCAAGACTCCTCAGATCTTGCTATTCACTTCCTTACTAAAGCGAAACTCCCAGTGCCTTTGAAAATGCTGACCACCTGAGCTCCCAACTCAGCTATTATTCAGATTTGCTTCCTGCTAAAACTTCTGGTCCACTGTTTTTAATGTACTGTTCTCTACAACATTTATGTACAATTTCAGATCATGATTACCTTTTTCTGCCAAATTTTGTATAAGTCCATAAGTTGGACAAGGACTTCACTGAACTATGCTCTGACACTTTGCTTAGACTAACAGTCTTTAAAACAGTTTGCTTTCAATCTTTCTGTGTTAGCCATTCCTAGAGAGCCAATCACCAGTATCAAAGCACTGGATAATTTACTCCTTCCTACCAGTGACAGAACTTGTCAGACTCTAAGGCCATGTACACACGATCACTTTATCGCGCATTAAGAGTCATTACCGCGCGATAACAGGAACAGCGTACACACGTGCAATAGGGCTCTTGCGCGTCAATAGCCCAGTTGTAGCGCAATACAAAAACCACCTCGACGAGGGTGGTAGCAGTTAACGCGGAACAGCTGTTGCGCCTTTCCACTCGTGTGTACGCTTACTGAGCAATGATTGGCCTCCGGAACTGTCCCAGCATTCCAAAGTCATCCTCTCTGGTCTTCCCCCCACCCGCTCTGTGGCCGTGACGAAACAGTCCCCGCCCTGTTTCGATTCCCGGGATTTTCAAATTTCTCCTCTGTTTCACTTCCTGTTCTCTTCCTCGTGGAGTGGAGTGCAGCTCTGATCTTCACTAGCAATGGCAGCCCATCGTGGAAGACGCGCACCCATTTGGAGCACGGCAGAGGTGCTGGACCTGATCAGCATCTGGGGAGAGTCTGCTGTGCAGGCGCAGCTACATATACATATGGGATACATATGGGATAATTTCTCGGGCCATGTCCAAGAGAGGTCATGAGAGAGACACTGTGCAGTGCAGATCAAAGGTGAAGGAGCTAAGAATAACCTATCACCGAGCGAAGGAGGCAAACCGCCGTTCGGGATCAGCACCTGCTACATGCAGGTACTACAAGGAGATCGAAGCCATCCTCAGTGGGGACCCCACAACCACTGCAAAGAGTCCTGTGGACACATCGGCCCCCCCTCCTCCACTGAATGCCAGAGCCGAGCAGGATGGGGACGTGATCGATGAGGAGGAGGAGATGGAGGATGACCTGGAGGAGAGCGCAACAGCGTGTAGCCAGGAGCTCTTCTGCACCCCCGCTGAGACGTCCACCCAAGACATGAATTGCAGAGTGTCCTCTGAGGCAGCAGAGGGGGGTTCTGGTAAGTTTCTCTTCCGTGCAGCTATGGCTCCTGCTAAAAAATCATTGTCCAGGGCGGGGGTGCTTGCTGTCTCAGTCCCCGCTGTGCACGGTCTTTATTATGCATTCATTAGAAGTGCATCAACACAAGCAGTGATTGTCAAAAAATCATCTGTATTTAGGTCACTAAAGGTTTCCTCGATGTACCGCCAGAGCCTCCTACTCAGGTTAGATGGGATAGCGTATGTGTCTACGCTCCCGTATAAGGATACTCAGCCTCGCCAGCTGCAAAGCACAGCCCTGGGAACCATGGCAGCACACAAGGCAGCAGCATACGGTCCCAGCTAGCATCCGGTGGCATGTTGGATATGTATTCTAGCTGGAAGGGGCACTCTGAGGAGAGAGATATCGGGTTCCATCAGTGTGCCCTGTGCAGAATGTTAGCCCCCAGTAAGGTTTCTATTAGGACGTACCTTGTCCGCTTCAGCGAAGCATAGGATGTTGACTGCCTTGTACCTTCCAGTGGAATGTGCTACTGGAAGGTTACATTGGTTATCTAAGCTATGTGTTAACAATAGCTTTATTATTCTTTTTTTAATTAGATCCGACCTTCACAAGGCCAGTGTCTACCCCAGCTGACTGCATGAGAAACATTCGGCGGCATGCTAGAAGAAACAGGGAGGATATGTTTCAGGAGCTGATGAAGACAACAGAGGCATCCGCGAGGGAGAATCGAGCCTGGAGAGAGGAATCCCAACAGAGGAGGCAGAAACACAGGGACGAACTGATAAGCGTCATGAAGGAGCAAACAGAACTGCTCAAAAGCATGATTGCTTTGCAGACCTAGGCTATTAATGTACGGGCTCCACTCCAGACAGTTCAGCCATGTCTGCCTCCCACACCCCGTAGTCCTTCAAAGCATTTATTTGAAGGCCATCCGTCCCCCTGGTATACTGCAACATCCAGTCCCTCACAGAGCTACTTTTTAGAGACCCGCAGCTACACCCACCTGTAACCCCTCCAAAACCCCCCAATCACCACCACCCCCTTTTTATCTTTTAATAAAAACAGTAACAGAGTGGCTTATTTATACACAGTGAAAATCTCATAAGGTGCACTTGATGCGTCCTTGAAGTGAACTACGGGAGGGCATCATTGAGATGCTCCCTGAGTGCCTTCCTTATGCGAGCAGCTCCTTGTTGGGTCCCCCTAATACTCCTAGTGGCTGGCTGTTCGTATGCTTCCTCAAGGTGCTGTGCCTCCATAGCCCACCCCGGGGAAAACTTTTCTCCCCTATTTTCACAAATATTATGAAGGACACAGCATGCCGCAATTACAGCAGGGATGTTGTCCTCATCCAAGTCCAGCCTCCCATACAAACAGCGCCAGCACCCTTTTAAGCAGCCGAAGGCACACTCCACAGTCATTCTGCAGCGGCTCAATCGGTAATTGAACCGCTCCTTGCTGCGATCCAGGTTCCCGGTGTACGGCTTCATGAGCCATGGCATCAGTGGGTATGCCGGGTCTCCAAGGATGACTATGGGCATCTCCACATCCCCCACAGTAATTTTTTGTTCAGGGAAGGAGGTACCCCCTTGCAGCTTCCGGTACATCCAGTGTTTCTGAAAATGCGGGCATTATGCACTTTTCCCGACCACCCAGCATTGATGTCCATAAAATGCCCCTTGTGATCCATGAGTGCTTGCAGCACCATGGGGAAGTAGCCCTTCCTGTTTATGTACTCGGTCACGAGATGGTCTGGAGCCAAAATCGGGATATGTGTGCCATCTATGGCTCCCCCGTAGTTAGGGAATCCCATGGCATCAAAGCCCTCCACAATCTCACGAACATTGCCCAACGTCACCATCCTCCATAGCAGTACGCGATTGATGGCTCGGCACACTTGTGAGAGGGCTAATCCGACGGTGGACCTCCCGACTACAAACTGGTTTGCAACCGACCAGAGTCGGGAGTCGCCATCTTCCAGACGGCAATCGCAACACGCTTCTCCACGGTTAGGGCTGACTTCATGGTGGTGTCTTTACGTCGCAGGGCAGGGGCCAACTCTGAACACAGTTCCAGAAAGGTTGCTTTCCGCATTCGAAAGTTCTGTACCCACTGCTCATCATCCCACAGCTGCATAACAATATGATCCCACCACTCTGTGCTCATCTCTCATGACCAGAAACGGCGTTGCACCATGTGCAGATGATCGGTGAAGGAGCTGAGCAATGCAGTGCTGTTGCTCTGCAGGGCATCGATCAGCCCCTGCTCCTCGGCATCCTCGTCTGATTCGGAGCTCATTGCATACTGAGCAACCAGCCGAGATGTATTTAGAATGCTGAAGGCGACAGTGGAGATTAAAGCAGGATCCATGCTGTCGCAGTTGTGATTGCTCGCAAGTAGTGCGTCACTGCACTGTTGAAAATAGGCGCAAGTTGCTATTGGCAATGAGGAAGACACAAGGGGAACACAGTGCACTATGGGAAAATGAGAGTTTACCCATGGTGCTTTGCGTTCCTTTCCTTCATCCCAGGATTCCAAGCGCCAATTGAGGGAAAATTGAACTGTGGGTTAGGTGCCCAGAATTCATTGCGCTACACCGCGATATTGCAAACAATTCTGTTGCATTGCAAGGAGCGACGTGTGTACGCGCTCTCCCACAATAAAGATCACATGTTTTTTTATACCGCGATTGTCATGTTGCGCTTTAATCTGATCGTGTGTACATAGCCTAAATAAAAAGGCATTTGGCCAACTGAGCTCTGGTGAAGCCAGATGAAACTTTACTGATGTCTCATGTTTGCAACAGGATTGAATGTGATCTGTTGCATCAGATCTATTGCCAACATGGAAATAAGATCATTAGTGATGTCTTTAGAACTAACTAGTCCTTGGGGCTATCAGACAATCTATCAATTAAACTGAAAAAAAAGTGCATTCCAAACTCCTCTGGAAGAGGGAAAATGTAAGGTGCAGTTTGATAGCAGTTTCTTTTATCACCCTAGACAGGAAACTTTTTTTATTCTTTTCAACACCTGTTTTTGTAACTGCTTGCCATTTTTTCATTCTTAAGCATTCACTGAGAAAAAATGGCAAAGTGTAATCTCGAAAGATTGAATAATGGAAACCCATACTATTCTCTAAACACATAGTAACCGTCTTCCTAAGGATGGGAAAGCAGAACAACAACAAAAGTATTGGCTTTTAAAACTACGTTATAACTGTTTCAAAGACAGGTTTTATCATTATTTGGAGCACAAAGATAAAAAGAAGGAAACTGTTTAAAGTCAGCTACACAAAGGTAAGATTCAATTCAGATAAGTGTATATGAACAGCAGACTATTTTTTGGCTTTGTCTATTGAATCTAAAAAAAGCTTAATTGATTTTTGAACGTTTTTGAAGTTCAATAAATGCTTCAGAAATCAGTTGGGAGTCCACAAATGTTAATAGCATTTGTCTCCATTCAATACAAATGGTTTTGTTAACATGCCAGCTGCTAAAATGTATGATACGAACAGCATCCTTTTGCCAGCCTGTAGGAAACCATTACTACTCCCTTCTCATATTTGTTTTAAAAGAAGTCCTTTAAAATATATTATATTATATATGGTAAAAGAAATAATAAATCAGACTTGCAAACCTCTTCTTGACCAGGGTGGGTATGTTTTTTGACAGGTGACTAAAATGTCATTCACATTTTCATCATCAAGCAGCATGGAAAATGGCAGATCAGAAAATTTGTCTGAGTCCATCAATCTTGTTACTTTGGGAGGCTAAAATAAAGTTTTTTTGTTAACTCTTGAATTGCCAAGTCAGCACCTACAGCTCCCATTGACTTCAGTGGATATTGCAGTTGCTCAGCAGCTTAGACAATCAGACTTCTGCCTAAATTTTTATTTAGCTGTCTAACTGTAGGCATCAGTTTGAGAGTCAAATTTTCAGCTGGTATAAACCAGCAAATCTCCATTGACTTCAAATGAACTTATAGCAGTGGTTGATTTGACCCTGAAAATGTTGGCTATGATACCAATGCATCTCACAGGGATATCATGAGTCCTATTAATAGCTGCACTGCAATCTGAGATCTTTCATTCAAGAAATTATATACTATAACTTTTAGGGGCAGAGACTATATGTATTTTTGTGCTGGACAATGCCTTGCCTATTTTGGGTGCTGCCAGAAACAGAGAATCAATAACATACCAAACACAATGTACAACTTTTCTTTACTATTTCCACACTCTAGTGAAACCTATATCTTATGCGGCACAATGGACCTACATTATGTGGCAGGGATCCCATGGAAAGTTATGATGTATTATATATGTCATGTAATAGAAATTCAAGAAGGACTAAATTTATGTTACTTATGTTCATTGAGTATTAACTTACTCCATAAGTAGGTCCACTGGGAAAAAAGACTACTTTCAGAATAAAGTAGTACACCAGGTAAACAAAGGTGGCAGGAGCTGACTCATAAGTGAGGACACAAACTATTTCTGTTGTCTTTAGTAGAAGGCTGTGTCAAAAGTGGCACATCCCTTGGTATATGACCTCAGTTTAGAGACATTGGGGTGCTCTTAGATGGGCCTCTCTCTGTCCCTCACGAGTCGCTCAGAATGAGTCTCCTCCTTGATGCTTACATCTGTGATCTTGTGTTCAGCTGGCAGCATCACCAAGCTGTTCAGGCACTTAGATTACGGTGTGTGCACTAAACAATGAGAGTTTTACATGAGCAGCTTATATAATAATACATGTGCCCGCCTTTCTGCAAATCCTTTACACTCTCTTTGCTGCAGAGTGGTGGCATCATAGGACTAGCTCAGTCACAAACGTCCCATGACACAGATTCTGACTCAGCAGCCATGAAGATGCCTCAGTCATTACTGCAGTGCAGTGATATTTCACAAACACTATTCAGAATATGTAGGCACAAGCATCTGGAGCTGCTGAGACTTGGCAAGAATTTGTTCCATTTGAGTAACGCTTTAATTGTGTAGGGAATCATGGATGGACTTAAGTTCACTAAGCACTTAATAGTTGGCTTCTGTTATCCCATTCACTTCTGGAAAGAAGTAGAGCAACTATGCTGGATGCAACTATAAGGAACGGAACCAAATCCTAGCAAAGGGAGTTGGCAGAACTGTGATATGCATAAACAAATGAGTCAGAGTAATCAGTTACCATGAGTAATGATGATTAGCCTCTGTAAACTGGTCTCCCTGTCCTGTTCAGTACAATGAGATTCCTGAACTAAGTACGTCTATGATATGGGACAGTGTCCATTGATATACAATAGTTTATGAGTTCTTGCTCTGTATTCACCCTTAAGTGCCTAGAGGGGAGAATCTGAGTATTCCAGGATGATTGCTCCAGCTGCTTTTGAACTCCCTGAAGTGAACCTTTGAAATATCTGATGTCTACATATCCCTGCTATAGCTGAACCTGCAGAAGTAAGGTTATGGACAAGCCTCAGATTTCTGTAACTTCAGAACCCCTGTGAATCTAAACCAAGAAGCACTACGGAATTTCATGTCTGAGGGAGAATACTTCTGAGTCTTCGCCACAAAGTTAAAGGTGAGTTTATATTCCTGAAATAATTAAACAAACAAGGAGTCCTGTGGCACTTTTAAAGAGTAATGAATTTATTTATTGCATGAGCTTTCGTGGGAGAAAAATCCCACTTTGTCAGATGCTTTGAAGATGGGGAACTTCAAAGCATTTGACGAAGTGGGATTTTCTCCCACGAAAGCTCATGCAATAAATAAATTCATTAGTCTTTAAAAGTGCCACAGGACTCCTTGTTTGTTTTGCTAAACTAGACTAACACAACTATCCCTTTGGAACTTGAAATAGTTAAGCGTGTCTATTCTATCTAGCCTTGTTGAGTCACACTTTTTTTTCTTTTTTGGATCTCATATTAAGATTTCAAATGTAATATTTAGAAGTGGGTTTTTTGTGACTTACATTACTTCTCTAGGGACTGGAATATTAGGAACCTACTGGACAGAGTGAAGAGCATCCAGCTGTTGCTTCAGCTACTGTCCAATCTGCCAAAATGAGAGAACTGAAAGACACCAGGCAGAAATTATACTGGGCATATGCCATGCTCTTCTACCTGCACTGAATCAAGGGGGAGGGGCAGGGTCAGAGCCAGGCTGTGAGCCGTCACTGAATTCTGGCACAGCAGAGAATTACAAGAATAAAATTAAGGGGAACTTGAGCAAAAATGCTCAAGGTCTGAAATTGCAATGAAAGAGACATCAGTAGATTAGGAAAAGATTTGGGGTGACATGACTGTTAATTCCCCCAAGTGACTCCTCTGGCTTAGCCAGCACCATTTTAGCATTGCACAAGGATAATTTATTGATCCAGTACACCTATTATTACCTGTGTACATTAGCACCGCAACAGTCAATTGAACTACTGAAGGTAAAGACTTGATGTGACCTCAGACAATCCTGCCTGAACCAGAGATTTTGACAGTTGTGCTCATTTGGGTTGCACATGTGCATCTGCTGTCTTACGCTGCCTCTTTTAGTGCACATGTGACCCCACCCACTCTTTTCCTTCTTGAAGTAGAGCCCTTCCCTGATCTCTCAAATAGAGAGAAGGAGTGTGGATAGTGAAGGACACACATCTCAGAAAAAAGCCCTCAGTTACTGTGCACGTTGAGTAACCCTCTCTTCAAGTGGTGTTCTGGTGAGCGCACCACTTTAGGTGATTCTACAGAAGTACCCCTCATTTGGTGGCAGGGACTTGGGAGTCAATTGGTTGAATAGATGAAGGTACTGTTAGGCCTATTGTTCTCTATTCATTGCAGGTGTATAGATTTTGGGGGTACATAAAGTAGCTTTTGAGTCCTTCATGGTGCGAAGTACCTCATGGATTTTCTCCATGAAGACCTGGACTTTGTCAAATGGCAGATCTTCTTTTTATTTTTTGGACTGTAACTCTTTTGATAATATGTGGAATAGAGCCATAAGGCCTGTGCATGACCACCTTCATAGCTATTCTGGTGTCTGTATCAGCAACATCAAAGAGAGCTATAGAGCAGTTCCTGCAATAATTGGCTTAGTTATTGTAGTCATAATTTGATAATAGTGTTGCATAGTTAGCTACCCGTACTTGTAACGTTGTAGATGAGTACATATTCTGCCAAATAAGTCAAATCTTTTTCAGTCTTTGTCGTGGGGTGTCAACTTATATGTAGTCTGCTTATCCCATTGGTTTGTGGTGCCTGTAACAACGGAATTAGGGGGAAGATATCTCGGACCCCAGGGGACTGAAAAGGAACTGGGGGGGGGGTCAGTTGTGGTGTGAGCCAAAAAAGGCACCAACAGCACTGCAAGACAGTTCCTGTGTATGCAAAACCCAAAGAGCACCGCTGACAATCTCTGATCAAGCACAAAAGGATGTGCCAACTCCTAGAGACTATAAGAAAAACCAACTTTCTTTCTGTAGAGAAGATGTAGAGAAACTCGGAGCTTGGCTGAAGTTCATGAAGGTATCTAGAGAGGGGGAAAAAACAAACAAACCCTGGACTTCTTTTTTCCCCCCTACCTTTCATCTTTGAGATGTTTTTCTTTCTGTTTTATTCTCAGACGTCAGTTCTCAAGTGATAGCTGCCAGAGGTATCTGAATTTCTGGCACATTTGCAAAGAACTGTGATTTCTGAATCATCATGTAGCATCAGGTCCAGTATACTTCAATATGCCAGAGAACAGCTTCACTTTCCTCCCCTCCCCCAAACCCCCTTGTTCATTATTAGCTGTCTGAAAAAGGGAGAGAGTTGAAAGGGAAATGTTTAGTAATGAGAGAGAATGGCTGAAGTGATTACATTCTCCTGCTATATCAAATCATTCTCCAAAGCTCTGTGGTCTTTAGTCAAACATTGTGAACATGACCCCATTTCAGCAACTCTCCCTGTTAACATTTTGGGAGTGGCACAGATGGCCTTTGGAGGAAGCTATGTCTAGCTCTCACTGGGTTCAGGAATAGCCATCCTAGGTTCAATTTTTTTAAAGCGATCAAATTTAGCCTAATTCTGCTCTCCTTGATATTTCCATTGGCTTCAAGAGGAACAAAGTTAGGCAAATGGTGTGTGGTTTTGGAAATCCCATCCCATGAAGCAAGAATCTTTTGTGTGAGGACAGAGGCAAGTTAATGCAGAGAGGAGAAAACTCAGATCTTAGAGCAGGAAGGGATTCCCCTGGTAGTCAAGGGAAGGAGACAAGCAGATAGCTGGCATGACAAACTATTAAGAAAGAGAGGAGCGGGCATTTCCTGGCTAGTAAAATACCTCTCTAGTATTTCAAGGCTAATAAAGAGGAATAAAGTACTTGCTTTTCTTTCCACTTTCCTCACAAAACAATAATCTGTCTTCCTTTCTTTATCTGAGTTGTAGCCATTTAGAGCCTCCAGTTATGTGCTGTGCCCTTTTGGAAAGGGCCAGGCAGAAAAGAAAAATACACATGGTTTCATTCCTGCCTTCTGGAAGGCTGGAAAAGACAGAATCATGCAATGGCTTGAGTCCTATCTACACTACAAAGTCCAGTTCAAACAAGTTACATTAGCAGATGGTCCCCATAGTCTCTCACTTGGGTGCACACACACTTAGCAGGTTGCATTGTGGCTATGTGTACTCACCAGGAGTACTTCATGTAATATACATGTGAAGCGGAGTGCATTCCAGTTACATATGCAAGGTGCCATGCACCACCATCACTGGTGCCTTTTGGGACATTTTCAGTGTTTTGTATGATAGTAGAGTTGCCCAGTGGATTTCTGGGAGTTAGATGTCAAGTTCCCAACATGCCACTTTCTACAGCCCATAATACTTTCCATATTCCATGCTTTTTCTGACATTTTTAAACTCCCACAGTTTTGAAGGGCACTTTTTGGACTCCTGCTTCTCTCTAATAGAAGGATGGAGCCTTCAGAGCTGAGCACAATTCTCATATGCATGGCTAATACACTATGCACAATTCTGCAGTATTTGTAGAGTCCGAGAGAGTTCTCTACAGAGATGTTTGTGTCCATACATATCCACTTACTGTGCTCAATCCATGAAAACAATACCAGGTTGCTGCTGGCATTCAAAGAATAGGTCCATATGGTGGAGCACCAGCTCTAGAAACTGCGGGAGAGTAGTAGGCAGTACATATATCCCTCTTTTGGCACACAGACCACCTTGCCGAAGAGTACATCACTGGAAAAGGTTAGTTTCTCTGGTTATGTAAGTGCTGGTTGGTCACCAGGGGTGATTCACTGATATCTATGGGAACCAGGAGCAATGCAGGTCACATGCATCTTTAGGAACACAGAATGTTTCACAAAGTTGCAAGCAGAAACATTCTTTCTAATCATCAGATTACTGTTGACAATGTGGAAATGCTAATGGTGATTCTGAGGGAAACAGCCTACTAGCCAGATCATCTCAACAGTGTCAAGGAAAGTTTCAACTACAGGTCGTCAGATGTAGAATGACTGAATATGCTCTGGGTGAACAGAAGAGACATTGGCATTGTTTACTCACTAGATCAGCTCTCAGCAAGAAAAACATTCCCATGGTTATAGCCACCTTTCATGCACAGCATAATATCTGTGAGGCAAAGTGGGAATAGCTGCCCCCTGCCTCCTGTCCAGGCGGAGGAGCAAAGTGAACCAGCTGTCTGCTGAATTTGAACAGCCAGACATATGAGCTATTAGAAAAGCCAATCATGGAGCTGTACAGCTAAGGGAGACATTAAAAGAGCATTTTACCAGTCAGCCACAGTAGAGTTCTCTGTTGCTTCATGACATACTGTCTGTCTTGTGTACTTTGGTTTATATTGCTTGAGTCTTTGCACTGTGAATTCTGCAATGCTCAATGCACATTTATAAATAGGATTGATTCTTTGCCTTCTATGTGTTCCATAATGTTTGGTGTGAAAAGATAGTCTCTAGTTCCAAAAGCAGAACTTTATTTTGTACAAATAGCAGTTGACAAAAGTAAACCACAAACTAATGCAAAATTTAAAAAAAAAAAAACCTTTTGCCAACAAACCCAAGTGAAAATGGAAGTAAACAGCAAACATTTATTCTATGGTGTAAAAAGGTGCTTAAGGCCATCTGTTGTAGCTAGATATACACACATACAAACCAAAGTGGATTCGTAGGTAAGTTTATAAGCAGCTATCATTCTCTTTGTTGTCCCCTAGCTTGAAGTGCTAGGGGTAAGGATGTACACTGTGGTGCCAAGAGGAACGTGGGGAACAGCAACTATCGAGTTCTCCAAGGACTGCAAAGGCTGTTGAGTGTAGGATATGTGGGACTGAAGGTTAACCATGTTTTGCAACATATGTGTTTGTTGCCCAAACAAGCCTATTATTACCTGGTCCATTTCCCAGTCAGGCTTTGGCCTATCCTGAAGCAAACAAACTCACTATTCTTCATCTTTCTCCTTCTTCAGGTTTTGAAGGGCCCTAAATTCTAGCTAAAATGAAATTTGTGTAACGTCACTGAAGTTGCTTTAGTGAAACTGACACTAGGCACTTTTTCACTACGTCCACAGGGCCAGGGATGTGCCTATGTAACCCATATGCCTGAAAAGGCTATCTCTGAGAGACCTGCTAAGGGTGGGTTACTGTTGTTGGGCAGATTAGCGACCCACAACTGGAAACTTCCAGAAGCAGGGAGTGGTAGCAATTTGAGCATGCTCCACAGTGTACCCTGCTGGTGTGATCAGTCAGATGACTGGAGAGCAGCAGCCTGAGCAGACAGCAGGCAGGAGCTGCCTTGAGGGGAGACCATGTGCTCAGTGTTCTGGAGAGGAGCTGAGACAGGAGTGAACAAGATGTTTTCTCCATGTAAAGGAGTCATTTGCGACAGACCTTGCAGACATGCATATGGGACTGAGGGCTGGTTGCAGAGGAGAAGAGAAAGCCTGCATGGAATGCTACAGAGGATCCCAGCAAAGAAAGAAGAGGACAGCGATTTCTTGCCACTCGAGCTCCACACTGGAACAGAGACTGTAGCTGAGAGTTGGGTGAACTCCACACAGGCTTTGGGAACTCTTGGGGATCTTTCATGCAAGGGATTGTTCTTGGTTAATCGTAGTTTGTTTTCTTAGGATAAGGTTCATTTAGTTAGTAGTTAATAAAGTTCATTGTTATGTTTGTTTTTAGTAGTATTTTAATGTGTGAGTGTAGCTCTGAGCAAGCTTTGCCGTGAGTCCTGTACAGACTGGATCCTGGGTCTCCAGCTGCTTTCCCCATAGGCGTTGGGATTGATTTCTGTGGGGCACTGGAGAAGGGCAACTAAATGTATTTAGCCCACCCGAAGGTTACACCTACACTCTTTACCAAGTCAACAGACAATATGACCTGAATTAGTCTAGGTCCTATTCCCGTGGGCATACGGCCACATAATAGTTGGCACTAAACTGACACCCTTATTGACAGACTCAGCAAAGGTTAAAGGCTGAACCGACCTCCAGTCTCTACAACTGAGACCAGGGACATCTTTATGAGGTTTACAGTGCTGCTATTCCTGTTCAACGAGTAGATGGAGCATTTTAGTCCTCAAGATACCTTTTACCAACACTACCAACATTTTGCTTAACATTATCTTTTAAAGGAGCAATTGACAGTATTGTATATAAAGGCCTGTCCATAACTGAAGTCTATTCCAATTTCTCAATAAAACATATCTCAAATAGTAATAAAAACCTTTGTTCAAAACTGCTCTGGGAGTGCATATAGAAGGTTAATGCTCTCCAGATGCACAAATTAACAGCCTTTGGTTTATAATATACAATCACCATCTGTACACTTCTTAGGCAGAGATGTTTCCTTGTGAATTAAAAGTAGGACTGTCATGTATCACTGAATTTCATTGTTTTTCTTCAGAGTTAAGTTTGGGGGGGGGGCTTTTTCTTTTCCCCCCCGCTCCAGGTCAAACATGTTTCACCCGAAAGGTTGGAGTGTGGCAGTCCAGCTGGAATCTGGGCTTTCCCTAAGTAAGGAAAGTAACAGACAGCGCTTTTGAAGTGCAGATATAAGAAAACTACAATAAGGTTTTGCAGTTTCTCTGATGAATTTGCATTTTAAATTACCTTTCAGTATAATTATGTTTCATCTTTCTTTTCACGCTGACTTCTGTAACACTGGTTCTAAAGCTGGTTATAAATACTGTATAGGAGTGCATTTCTTGTTAAAACTATATCTATCTGGGTTTTTTTTCCCTAAAATATTCCTTTGAGACTACTTATTAGAAAAACAGGGCTGATGAGGAGTTGCAGAGAGGATGCAAGAGGCTTTCATAGGAGTTTTATCTTTAGCTGGAAAGGTACACTCTGGTTTTATCAGCCCCACTCTTGTGTAAGGAATGCAGAACCTACTTGTTCTGTAGTCAAGTGTTGTCCTAAACCAGCAGCTCCAGGGCCTATTCTTTCTGAAGTCAACGGGAGTGTTTCAATTGACTTTAATGGGAGCCACTGAGTCATGCTTTTATCATATGTACAGTGAAGGTAATCATATGGGAAAATGTTGGTTAACTAACATATTCTGCACTAGCATATGTCATATTACCAGCATGTGTTATCTTTACAATACCTATTTCAGTATGTATTAAGCACATATTAGATATACAATAGCAGTTAATCAAATTGGCCTATTTTTTTTAATATAACTGCTCACTTATGCTAAGTTTCCCATGATCCTTTGCATTCACTGAAGTAGGTTTTAGCTTAAAGCAAATAGAGATGCTATCCAGATCAGGACAGGTGAGTGCTTTGCCATAGCTACAGAAAGGGAGTGACTCTCTCAGACATGTACTGGACTGTCTCGAGGAAGCGAACAAGACATATAATTGTTTTACTCTAGCACAGAGCTCGGCGCGCCCTTGCTCCATGAAATAGATGTGTTCAGAACAAAGAGATAAGGGGTATGCCATGGTACCAGAAAAACAAAGGAGAAAGCTTATTGGTTAAATCTAGCCTCAGATGACTTACACACTACCTTTTTACTTATAAAAAGGCAGGGCATAAAAAGATGGCTTTGGGGGACAATTCTGGGAGCACACCTTCTGTGTAAGGTGAATGATGTAAAACTGCTGCATGAAACAACTTCCCAGGGATGGGTATTGTACTAAACCTTTTTCTTACAATCTATGCTCATTAGCTTATAGTAATAACCCTGACTGATACTGATTATTTGGTCTCTTGAATATACTTTGTAACAAACTGTGTGGTCAAGCAACTGACTAGAGAATTTATCAACAGAACTCACATCCCCTGCCCACACAAAGCAATGTCCCACATTGCTGTCTCCACCAGATAATGGACAAGCATGGCAACCTGCTGGCCAAATCCCTATGCAGAGAAGAGAGCAGAAGGCATGGAAACAGCTACAACCTCTGGGCTGCAGTGGCTGCTGCCCTGGTGCTACACAGCTGGATTTACTCTATCCTCATCTATACCTGTGGAGAATATCTTTACATGGCCCATTTAAAACAGGTCTGCTCAGGTGTCCAGGATTTGGCTGTGAGTACTAAACCTAATTTTCTCTTGGCGCTAAGTTAAGGTACTTTGACAGCTTTCCTAAATTGTTTGCCTCTCTTTCCTAGGGTTACAATATTCAAAAAACATAAAAAATGTAATGTGACTTCATTTTCTCAAAATGGCTACTGCCCACTCCGAGAACTAACAACTTTCCATTTTAAGCCAGAACTGTTTGTTCGGCCAATCTCTTAGGCCTCGATTTTCAAAGGTGCTGAGCACCCACAGCTCTAACTGAAGATAATGGGAGCAGCTGGGACTCTGCAAATGAGACACTGTATGTCTCAATAAAGCGAAAAGCACACCTGGAGCTCTCTAGTCTGTTCCGAACAACAGAGACAAACTAACCACATTCCACAGTAGGGGGAAAAAACCCCCACTCGACATTATAATTTTTTTTTAAAAGGTATATGCAGTTGTCAAGCACTTGAATGGACACCTGAAGGTTAGATGTATGTGTGCTATACTTAATTCGGTCAGATATTATTTGAATACAAAGTGCTCTTTATGATTAGTTTTTTCTCCTTTTTTATTGATAAAATGTTCTACAATCTAAAGGATCATAAGTCCTTAATAGGCTAAATTTTTTATAACTTCAGAATCTCAGTCAAGAAAATGATGGACACTTTGTATGTGAATGTCACTGCTGAACTCAGTGTTAGTTTTCTCTTTAATGTTTTCATCTGGGTGCTGTCAGCTGATTATGTTAAAAGTGAATGTGCACAGCTCCAGGTAAAAAGGCATCCATTTACATTGCATCAGGATCATGGTCTATGGCTTTATTTAGACATACTGGGTCTTGATCTGACTTATGATGGTGTCAATCAAAAGCAATTCCATGAAAGTCAATGGGCTGGTGTAAACTGCCACTCCATTGAAGTCAGGGAAGCTACCAGCAAAGGATCGGACCCAAAGCAGGTATGGCAGTGTAAAACCAGCATTAGTAAGAACCACACTGACAGTTCACATAAGATTTTTTTTTTAAAAAAAAATCAATTAAAAATGATGGCAAGACAAATACAATTCAATAACATATTTTGTTAACAGCATTGGAAACACGAAGCTTCAAACAAAATCCTTCAAATTTTATTAGCAGATGATCCAACTCATGTGGCTGCTCTATCATAGGATAAAAGTGGAGCTCCAATTGGAAAAGATCTCATCTGATGGGGAAGATTTTACATGTGCATGGGCCCCCGTCACTGAAGTTTAACTGCACATCATATAATCTGTCAGTTATAATGTGAATAATGGCTAAAAATTAACCTAACCTCAAAATTTTTTCTTTTAAAAACTACCCATCACATCAGATATACTCAGGATCAACCTCTACCAATTTTGGTGCAGATAGACAAAATTTTAAAAAATTAGTACTCAGTGAAAAATAGGACTTTCAAGGACAAATTACAGCACAATTTCAAATACTTCCTATTAAAAGTTTTTGAAGAGAAACCAAACAAAAACTCTGTAGAAAATTCATAGAACATAACAATTAGGCCTGTATGAAATTTCAAATTGATTGACTATCTCCTTTTACAGAAAACAGGAATTTAAGCCCATTTTAGAATGCAATCTTGATGATGTAGTTACTGTCCAGTGCTCACATACTACTAGTAATAATAATGTATTATAGAAGGACTAAAATATACTTCACAGTCCTTTATTAAGGTTGCCAGTACAGACACTCATTGTGTGAGCATCTAAAAAGCTTCTTGAGCCGAAGACAATTAACTGTGAAGTCATTACAAAAGAGTTATTCACCAGAAAACTAAAACAGAAGAAATAGGACAAAAATGCAGAGAGAGAATTTAACACTCTAAACAGAAAGCTGCTGGCAACTGACAATTGTAAAAGTTATACCTTTCAGATCAAGTTGATATGACATAACAAACACTAAGGACCATCCTTATGGGAGGAACAGATGGCTTCTAAACAAATTCAAGAAGAGCACAGGCTCTCACTTTCTTGAAGATACTCAGAGTGCTACCGAGGGTACATCTGTGCAGACCAAATTAACATAAGCTTGCGCCATTACTGACAGTGAAAAGCTTCAGGAATCATAGGCTCCACGTGACTAAGTCACCTCAGAACTTGAACAGCTCACTACAGAAGGAACTATTTTGAGGACAAGAAGTGATCAGGTCATGTGAACAGAAAATATTGCAATCCAAAGGGAGAAGTTACTGACAGCCGTCAAACAATATTCAGCCTAATCCTGTCACCTGTCAGAAGTCTTCAGATCATCTACACTAACCTCCAACAGAGATGTTTCCTTTTGTGCATTTTTGTAATTTTTTGTAGTTACTATTTTCATTTGTTTGCAATGTAGCAGGAGCCATTAAACTCAGTGAATTGTGACCCCTGCATAGTAGTACAAGTCCCTCTAGATGTCCAGTAGGATGCTCTGTACCACTAGTGCAGAGCGAACAAGTCCTGTCAACACTTTAGGTCCCAGTAGTCGGTGGGCTTCCACGAATGCTCACTGGACAAGCCGAGGAATCCGTTGCTAGGTTGCCAGAAATAAAAGATTCAAGTACCGATGCAGCCACAATTACTTTAATAGACCAAAGCAATAGCTCCTAACTCAGGCCCTAGGGCAGTTCCATACAAGGACCAGAAGAGTCTTGTTGGGATTTGAAGTACCAAGGGGTAGCCGTGTTAGTCTAGTCCAGTAAAACAAACAAGGAGTTTGGTGGCACTTTTAAAGACTAACAAATTTATTTATGGCATGAGCTTTCATGGGAGAAAATACCACTTCGTCAGATGCTTGAAGATGGGGCACTTACAGAATGGAAGCAAAATAAATGCAGGGAAATTTAAATCGTAAGATCTGGTCAGACTGTAACAGCAAATCAATTGTTAGGATTCAAACAGTTAGCAATTAGCAAGGAGGTGAGTGGGAAAAAGGTAAGCAAAAGTACCTGTTGTAATGGGAAAAGAACCTATAATCTTTCACTGTAACAGCAAATCAAAGCAATTGTTAGGATTCAAACAGTGGCGTACAGCAGGGGTTCTCAACCTTTTCAGGGTTGCAACACAACTGGGAGGCTTCCCAGCTATGTGCGACACACCAAGCCCCTCCTCGCTCCCCTCCTTCCCCGCCCCCAGCTAAGGCTCCCCTTCTGAGCAGGGAGGTCTCCTGTGTAGTGCCGAAAACTGTGTTTCGGCAGATTTTGTTACTTCGGTTGGATGGTAACAAAATCTGCCAAAACAGAGT
The DNA here is from genome assembly GCA_007922175.1 of Pelusios castaneus. Taxonomy (NCBI): domain Eukaryota; kingdom Metazoa; phylum Chordata; order Testudines; family Pelomedusidae; genus Pelusios; species Pelusios castaneus. Next base: position 2,835,281 of record ML685791.1, read on the forward strand.
ATTTGACACTACACCGGCAATAGGGCTTGGAGCCTCCCCGGGCTGCAGAGATCCCCAGCCTGAGGCTGCACTACCAGATTCACAGGCACTAGGTACCCAGAAGTCAACTACTACGGCAGAAGCCCAAGAAAGAAAATAACAGAACACCACTGTTCATCACCTACAACCCCCAAGTCAAACCCCTACAGCACACCATCAAGGACCTACAGACTCTTCTACAAGATGATCCCTCGCTCTCTCAGGCCTTGAGTGGCAGACCTCTCCCTGCTTTTGATTTTGGCCTTTGTAAATATATATGAATGCTATCCTGCCATGACATTATGGCTGTGTCTAGTAGTTTGTCCATCCATAACTAAGGAAATAAGATGTCCATTTGCTCTTGCTGCTAAGCATGTTTAGCTGCATTTTATTCTGGCCTAATTTACTAGGTTATGTAAATACACTGTATATGAACATGGCATGACAGCAAAATTTATAATAAGCTTATTAATAGCAAGATGCTTACCTAAGCAGTTCATTCCCCTCAACCAAGGCATAGGTACACAGCCAGTGTTCTAGCTTCACGTTTCACTTCAAACAGTTTCAATTGGTGACAGGCTGCGAGTGAAAGGGAATAGGGAGCGCACAAAATGAAACACTGCACTGCATGATGAATTGTATTTATGTAAGCAGTAAAGTTCACTCAATGGATACATCAGGAAAAAACAAGGTGCAGTAGCTAAGCTAAAGACCAATAGGGGAAAACTCGCTTACTCTCTGGCAGCAGAATCTATATAGTTCTGTTACGCTCAGGGAGCTGGGTACAGAAGGCTAAAAAGAGGGTCTGCACATGGCATGGTGCACTGCAGTGCCCTGCTGTAGAGCGCTCTTTGCTCAATACACTGGTCATGGGCAGGCAGAGGTGAAGCAGGACACAGAGGCTATGTCTACACTTGTAATTTTAAGTTGACTTTAACTAAGTCGACTTAACTAAGTCGACTTAGTTAAGTTGACTTAGTGAGTCTAAACTTAAAATTAAAGTCGACTTTGGGGGGAGCTTACAAAGTTGACCTAGAGCATCCACACTGGACACCTAGGCTGGCTTCTAGGGGCTAGGGGGACCTAGGGCAGGTCCACGGAGGCAGAGGGGGCACCCCTTGCCCACTGCCAGACGGCTCAGCCTTTGCCCCATTGTACCTTGGACCCTGGCAGGGCATAGGGGCAGGGTGGGCAGGGCTCTGCCCTGCCCTGTGGGGGGGGGGCATGCCAGGCTCCCCCTGTGCCACCCCCCCGGCAGGGAGGGCATTGGTGTAGCCCTAAGTCGACTTAGGGATACCCCACATCTACACTGGCTTAAGACGACTCTAGAGAGTCGACTTAAGCCTTAAGTCAAATTTAAAGGAGTTTTAATAAAGTTGACTTAAGGAAAATAAAGTCGACTTAAGGAAGCTGTAGTGTAGACGCAGGGTAAATTAAGTCGACTTAAGCAAGCTTAAGTCGACTTAATGTACAAGTGTAGATGCAGCCAGAGAGAGTATCTATTACTCTCCCATGTCCTTTTCTGTAAAGCACTATTCCAGACATCCGGCTGAAGTTGCCTCAGCACAGCAATTTCACAGCCACACTGGCTCCTAGGAAAAGCATTCCTTACCATGCACGCTTCAGCTCAGCCCCCAGATCAGCTTGCTACGTGAGGTGTGTATTGGGGATCTGACCAATATGACTTAGATGTGTGCCAACAGAAGTTTCACTATAGATTTCCTTGGACTATGGCAGGGGTGGACAAACTTTTTGGCCCAAGGGCCACAGCCTGTGTATGGAAGGCCACACGTGGTGTCAGAGGGGCGGGAGTGGGGGAAGGGAAAGGGCTTATAAAATAAATAAATTATAAAATAATAATGAAACTAAATATTTTATTTATAAAAATAATAATTAAAAAAATAAAGAAAATAAAATTTCTAACAACACTGAGCCCTGGGGGGAATGCCTGCTGCACTCCAGCCTGGGCCCCACTGGGCGTGTGGGAGGAAGGAGTGGAGCCAGGAGGGAGGAGAGTCAGCTGCACCCTGGGCTGACAGTCAGACCCAGCTGACAGGCCAGATGAAAGGCTCAGGCAGGCCGTATCTGACTTGCGAGCTGTATTTTGCCCATCTCTGGAGTAGGATCAGGCCCCAAATGACTAGTCAGTCCTTATCTGACAAATGATTGCTAAGGAAATCATGTCAACAGCACTAGCTCTTAAAGGTATCCAAGAATATCATCAGAGGCAATTGCCATAGTACCCAACCAGGTCAAAACTAGGAAGTACTGGAAGTTATGTAACACCTTCTTTGTGCAATTGCTCAGTGTCCCTCTCCAACACATTTCTTAATGGAATAAATAACTGCTTTAAAGTACTGAGACTCTGTATAACTAAAAATTTTGTCAGTGCTATCTTACTGTACAGCCTTCAACTGTTAAACTTAGAACTATTAAAAACCAGAATTGTGTGGTGGGAGGAAGGGAAAGAGCCAGGTGATATATTCTGAATGAGACTTTCCAGATAGAATTCCTTACCATGTTGCATAGATGTTTAAGATCCCATATTTGTCTTTTTAGGGTTTTTTTTGTAAGAGTCATTGCTTTCCTTGGCGTCCTTGGCAAACAATTCCCTTCCCCCAATTTGTACAGTGCTGGTCACTTTTTTTGGCATGGTTGCAACCCTCTCACTCCCAAGGTGGCTATATTTCAGTGGTGCCACATGATAAAGTTTGTAAAGTGCTTTGGGATTATTCAGGAGGAAAAACACAGTAGGAGTGTACGATTATTATTCTGTATAATTACTGGCTCCAGACTGATCTCCAGACCAAAGTGATTAAGATAACAACCCAGACTCTGGAATGCTTATTTGACCAGAAACTCTGGACCATAAGATTGGACCCATCATTGTAAAGGATTAGCCTGAAGTTTGAGGTATGTTGGAGAGCAAGAGCTATCAATATTAATAAACTTTCCCATCCACATTTGAGCAATAGCACCCATAACTCACTGCCAGGCTTTTGTTTATTTTCACCCACACAGTTAAATGTCCTCTATACCGATAGACAGAACTCTCCAGTACCTCCATTACAACCGGGTACCCTCAAAACTACATGTACTATCTCTGGCCACATAAACATAACACAGATGTTTTCTAGCAGGCTTTATAGAATTCAAATACCTTTCAGGTAATACTGTGAACATTTTACTTGAGCACTTCTGAGGGTACTAATTGAAAAAATAAGATGTAACATTAGCATCATTATACATTTTGTTTTCTTAACCCTTTTATTTAAGAAGACTGAAGAAGCATGGTCTAGAGGTGCCTCAAGAAATCTATTTTATGGTCACCACTATGCCACAGACTTGTGTGGCTTTGAACAAATTGTCTCAGGTTCCCTGTTTGTAAAAGTGACTGATAATATATATTTCGGAATGGAATTGTGAGACTTGATTCCTTAAAGCTTTGGGTTTCCCAAAAGAAAGGTGTTATGTGACCTTGGGCACATCACTTGGGTAGGCTCTACAAAGGAATATAGGCATTGCAAAAATGCTGAGTGTCATGTTCCATGGTGGTTAAAAATTAACTAGTCTTTGGGGCTATGTCTACACTGGGGAATTTAGGTTGACTTAAATAAGTCGACTTTAATAAGTCGACTTTAATAAGTCGACTTTAAGTCGACCTTATTAAGTCGACTTAGTAAGGCCCACTTTAAGTCAACTTAGGAGTCCTGTGTGGGCTCTTTAACTTGACTTAGAGAGTCTATACTAGACTCTCTAAGTTGACTAGTTCGGTCCAGGGAGATCCAGCCCCACACGGGGCTGGATCTCCCTGGGGCAGCAAGCCCCTGAGCGGTCCGGGGGAGAAGGGACCGTGGAGCTCCCTTCTGCTGGGGACCTCTTAGACTTAATTTACTAGTGTTGATGCTCCCTGGGCCAGACAGAGAGAGCAAGAATGACTCTCTAGCTCAGGGCTTAGGTACCCATCTGGATAGTAGGAGACATTGATTCCAGTCCCCCAGCTCCAATCACTTTTTAATTAGTTGTCCAAAGTGGAACAGCTTCAACAGGAGATACTCGGTGGCCCTGTCTCTGAATATCCCATAGCTCAGTGGTTAGAGAACTCTCCTTAAAAGTGAACAGACACACCCTTTCAAATTCTCTCTCCCCTCCAGCAGAGATGGGGGAATTGAACTTGCATCTCTCACATCCTACGTGAGTGCTCTAAACACAAGACTAAAAGTCACAATCTGAGCATCTCCTCTAGCCATTTTGTATGGAGCAAGGCAAGTGTCTAACTCATTCCTCCAAAAGTGGCATAAGTGCCTAAGCCACCTGATTCAAAGCATCTGGTTCCTGATCATGGATAGATAAGCTGATATAGGCATCTTCTTGGATTTAAATACCTATCTCTGAGAGAGGGGCAGAGCATAGTGCACACCTACTTGTCATCAGCATCTCCCATTGGCTTGCTTAGATGGTGAGCTGTTTAGGGTTCCGGATCACATTCTCTCTCTTCACATATTGTAAAAGCCTAAGTGCCTCACTCAGCTTTGTGGATCATAGTATTGTCCCTACTCCCTTTGATTTTCTAAGCACCTATAAGTGAATCCCATGATGCTCAGCATTGCAACTCCTAAATTCCTGCATGGATCTAACCCTTTGTGTCTTAGGCTTTATCTACACTGAAAAAACTGCATCATCAATTGGGTGGCTCAATTGATCACGGAAGTGCTCTTCGGTCGACTCCATAACTCCACCCATCCAAGTGGAGTAAGGGACTGTCAACCAGAGGACGCTTTAAGTTGACGACACAGAGTGAAGACAGCACGGTAAGTAGATGTAACTAAGTCGACAGGAGATGCACATTCTGCGGCATGCAGAATGCATATCTCCCATCGACTTAGCCCCCCAGTGTAGACGAGACCTTAGTTCCCCGCCTGTAAAATGAGGATAATAGCACTTCCCTATCTCCTTGGATTGCTCTGAGTAAAAATATATTAACAACTGTAAGGTTCTCAACTACTAAATGATGGGAGCCATACAGGTACCTTAGATAGATATTATTACATAATTACGGCTGAAAAAAATAATTCAAAGTAAATAAATTGTCTCATAAAGATAACCTATTTTTCCACTTCTGAAGATGTCATTTTTCACAAGTGTAATTGGTATTCAGACTTACTCAGCGATTTTGTGTGTGTGTGTTTGAGGTTCTTTTATTCAATAGTCAAAATTTGACCTCTGTTGTTTAATTGTGGTTGGTCACATATGTCCCATGGTATCATTTCTGTTCCCTGATTGGCAGATCAGAATTCTTTTAGGTCCTGATGCACCAAGTTACTTAAGCACATGCATAACTTTAACTCTGCGAGTGGTCCCTTTGAATAATGGACTATTCATATTCTGAAGTAATACACGTGATTAAGTACCTTACAGATTCAGGGGCATAATGAAGAGGAAGGGGCACTGGAACATTGAAGCTGTCAGGGAGAGGTAGCAAATAAAGTGGATTGGGGACTTTTGAAAAGTTTGAAGCCTTTCCATGGCAGGTCTTTCCAGTCCTGATCAGAGATTCTATTCCTAGAAAACCTAGTGTAATAGTTTCTGGCTGGATGTAGTTTATTGATTTTTCTCTTACCATTTTCCCATAAAGTAACTGGGTGAATAGCAATGCTAACTGAGAAGGACCTGTGTCTGTATCTCTTTCACTTACACTGGGGTTATTCTGGATTAAGTTCACTGAACTCACTAGAGTCCCACCACTGTAAAATTGGTGAAAACGAGATCAAAATCTGGTCCTAAAAATTACAGTATCCATATTTCTGGAATATTATAGCAGCTAATCAAAATGATGTTTGGAATAAGAATACTTATTTTATTAATCTAATATAAATGGCTATGTCCACACTTAATAAAGTTAGTTCGAATTAGTTCATTCGAACTAACTAATTCGAACTAATTTTAGTTAATTCAAACTAGAAAAATTTAGTTCGAATTAGTGAATTGCATTGAGTTCAATGGGCTGGTTAGTTCGAACTAAGCAATTAGTTCAAACTAACATGGCCACATTGGTTAATTCGAACTAACTAGTTTGAATTAACCCTTAGTTCGAATAGCATATTCTAATTTATTAGTTTGAATTAAGGAAGCCCTTAATTCAACCTAATTAAAGCCTAGTGTAGCCATGGCTTTAGTTAGTTTGAATTAAGGTTCCTTAATTCGAACTAACTTGCCAATGTAGACATAGCCATAGCTTTTTGAAATCCACTATCCAAAACATACTGGTATATATTTAATTTTGCTGATGAGTGTGTAATATTCTTTTAATTGCACTGAACTGAATGGAAAGGCATTTCACAATTTAAAATGTTGAACCAGATCCCAATGAATGGAGCTACACCTATTTACACCAGCTGAGGGTCTGGCCCAATGAATTTGAATCAGTTTAGAAAGAGTGATTAGCAGCAGAAATAACAATAGTTACAAATGACAGCCCTTTTTTCACTGCACTATAACACACTGCCACAGGAAAATTAAAGACATATCAGTTCACAGAAGCAGCAGATCCATCCGATTTGTACACATCTGACAATTAATAATCTGTTGCAGTGGGTATGTTTTTGGACAAGCATGCTGCAGCTGTTCTCAGGATTTTCTTTCCTGGTTTTTGAAAAAAAAAAAAAGTGCAACATGATTCTTCTTCGAACACATGACTTCACTTTTGACCTGTTTTTTCAGGTTTACACTTGAAGCACTGTCTTAGTAAAATGTTAAGAGTAAGACTAAAGGTAGCTATTAAGCCACTGGGGTCTTTGATCTTGTCTATTTTATCTCATAGGGCTCTATAGATGGCAAAAGTTATGGCTGCATGTGTCATCTTTAGCTAACTTTACAAGGGAATAAAAATAAGCAGACACTGATACATGCATCCCAGTGAGGGGGAAAGTATTTATTAATGGCAGTGCACTAATATAACTAGTTACGCACTCAGTTATGTAATGTTCTGTTAGCAGTGCAACCCATTATGACTAACACTATATTTATAGTTGAAAAGACATTGCCATTATAAACTCTAATTTCAGGTAGGAAAGACTGCAAATCCTGCAGTAACTGGGGAAGCAATCAAGAGCTGGTACAAAAGAAAAGCTTCCGTCTCCTCCACCCTCCAAAACATCCTTATTCCCTTTATATCCCCCTACAACATGGAAAAGATTGGGTGCTATCCCTGCCCGGATCCATCCATCCATCCGGGACCTTCCTTTCAGTGCTCCTCTCAGTAACATCTCTTCTTCTATTTATCTTACCTTGGGTCCAGCAAACTTGATGGGTAAATGTTGAAAATGAATCGCAACTTTAACAACTTTGAAAATGAAGCATAAAGGTTCTGAATCTGGGAACCCAAAATGGATGCACTGAAAAAATCAGAGGCCACTTTTGAAAATGTTGGCATAATATAGGACAAATGAAAAAGTGTAGGTTAGAAACATGAACAAGAAATGATGTACTATATGACTGTATTTAGGGATTCAAAGTCTCATTGAGGTTAAAAGACTTCATTGACTTCAGTGATGTTTGGAGCAGGCCTCTATTATACTGAATTTGGTTTTGTTTTTTAAATGGCCTTTTCCCTGCACCATACCAGCAATTCAGATTCTACCTGCTCCTAGAAAAAGGAAACATGGAAAAAATTCAGGTTTCAGTATAGACTATTTATATGGATTTACAGAATTTTGTAAAGTGCACAGATACCCCAGATACAAATACCTAAACAGAGAGATTGATTGATTGCACATTTGAATTATGGAAGCTACGTTAATTTTAGAACAATTACAAATTAATTGATTACTCCAACCCCATTAACAGAGACACTTGAGACAACATACTGTAAATAAAACATGCCTTGATGATAATTAGCAATGACCCTCAACTGCCTCCCTTCCACATGCAAGTTCTCTAGTGGGCAGTGGGTTTTATGTGGTGACATCCATCCCCCACATCAGAACCCATAAAATGACAAGCAGATGTTTTAAACAGAACTGAGCTCCATTACATTTGATGTCAATATTGATGAGAATGAGGTTCTTCATTCAAAGATCATTAAATAAGGCATATGCTGTTAAACTTAACTATTGACAATGGCAACGTACGTCACCACAAGTTACAAATGATAAAAATCACAGTTATCCAGAAATTAAATTTACAGCTATAAAAACCCCTTTCGGCCATTAAGAATATTAATTCTCCTGCTCCTCTCTCTGCAGCATTTAACATTCAGCCCATGAAAAATAGGAATCAATTGATTCCAGGTGAAAAGGCAAACAAGCGCCTAATGAGGCAAAAGGGAAAATGACATAACCCCTGAAATGAGAGTTCATCCATAAATTTTCTTACACAGCTATAAACATTAGGAATAAGCAAATCAGTTCAGATAAAATAGGACATGAGTTTTAAATGTCACTATCATTCATACCAAACACAAATTAAACCAGCTTGGAGAGTCAAAGAATCTAACTAACCTAAAAAAGAAAATCTTCCTGCCTTTTGCAGTCATTTATAATTTCATACTTTAGCCAGCATGTGAGACAAAAATATCCTAGCAATATTTCTGATCCGACTGGCACCAAAAAGAACTTGCTCATGTTCTTATGAGTTTTCCAGCTGTGTTTGTGCTTGTCATTCACTGACCCACTCCTTGCAACTGCACCCCCACCTACACTTTTGCCTAAAGAACCGTATTTTCCTACCTTTAGTGTATTCTGATCAGAAAAAAATTCAAAGACAATTTTTAAGGCCAGCTTTCCACATGTGCAAAGGGTTAAAATAGCAAAGAAAGGGAAGAGGAGAGGGACAGAAGCATTTTCCTTCCCTCTTTCTTTCATAGAAGATTAGGGTTGGAAGGGACTTCAGGAAGTAATTAGATTCTAGGCTATCATTTCTCAACTGAAGTTCTGCGGAACACTGGTGCTCCACAGACATAGCAAAGGTGTTCCATGAAATGACACCTGACCCCTCCCCATCTGGGGGAGGCTGAGTTGGGAGAGGGGAAGAAGAAATGCTGCGAGCTGTGTGTGCCTGAGAGTTTTCAAATGCCTCAAGCACAGCAAAGCTTCCAGGCACTCATTGGCATCCATTGCCTCTTTGCTGTGGCTGAGGCATTTTAAATTTCCTGCTGCCGTTATCACTGACATTGAAATCTCCTGGACATAACTTCCACAGTAAGGCTTTCTTTAATGAACCCTACTCCAAGAGTAGATGAACTTTGTTTAAACATATAGGCCCAAAATTCCCATTAAAACTTGAGTAATATTTTTGTCCTAAAAGACAAGAAGTTCCGTGCACACATTTCATAGACTGCACAGTCAACTACTGAAGGGAATTCAGTTCCATTTCCAGCTGATATCTCAGCTGGCGTTCAATCACTCTCCAGTGGGAGGAATAAATGAGATTGAGGGTACCTTACAGGAAGGAATTCCCAAGTGCCCCTTCCTGGGTTTTCAAAGGGGGTTTTGCATTTGGATGGTGGCAGCAATGCCAATCCAAGGCCAGGGAATTGGTAGCCTTTGAGAGTTTTCAGACAAGAGTCCAGCGGAGTTTAGGGGGCTGGGGCACATGATATAGGAGGAAAGATTGAAGGATCTTTGGGTTGAAGGCTTATTGGGTGCATCTACACTTAGAAATTAAGTCAACTTAAACTTGCTTAAGTCAACTTAATTTAATCTGCATCCACACTGCATTTTCCTTAAGTTGACTTAAGCAGCTGCTTAAGTCGACTTTTCTGGCTAAATTGACTTTAGAAAGTCGACTTAGCCAGTGTGGACGTGGAGTAGCCCTAAGTCAACTTAAAGTCGACTTAGGGGCTTTAGGGCTTCCCCACTGCCCTCCCTGCCAGGATGGCTGGCACAGCCACAGCCTGGTGTGCCCTCCTCCCCACAGGGCATAGAAGAACCCTGCTCCTATGCCCTGCCAGGGTCCTTGTCCCCCTTTGCCCCATTGTACCAAGGTACAATGGGGCAAAGGCTGAGCCCCCTGGCCCTTGGCAAGGGGTATCCACCTGCCACCATGGACTTGTCCCAGGACCACCTAGCCCCTACAAGTCAACCTAGGCATCCAGTGTGGACGCTCTAGGTCGATTTGGCAGGGTCTCCTGTAAGTCGACTTAATTTTTGAATGTGGACATGCTAAGTCAACTTAACAAAGTCGACTTAGCTAAGTCGACTTAAATTAACAAGTGTAGACATAGCCATTTAGTCTGCTGAAGAGAAGACTTAGGGGGGATTTGATAGCAACCTTCAGCTACTTGAAGGGGTGCTCCAAAGAGGAGAGAGCTAGGCTGTTCTCAGTAGTAACAGAGAACAGAACAAGGAGCAATGGTTTCAAATTGCAAGTGGGGATGTCGAGGTTGGATTTCAGGAAAAGCTATCTCACTAGGAGGGTGGTGAAGTATTAGAATGGGTTACCTAGGGAGGTGGTGGAATCTCTGTCTCTGGAGATATTTAAGACCCGGTTAGACAATACCCTGATTGGAATGATTTAGTGGGAATGGTCCTACTTTTAGCAGAGGGTTGGACTAGATGATCTCATGAGGTCCCTTCTAACCCTATGATTCTAAGGCTTTAGGGCCAGTGCTTTTAGGTTCTTTTGCGGTCCCCCACCTTCTGCACCCCAAGTACCAGAGTGGGGAAACAGTCTTGACATCTGCATCCTTTCTCTAGTAGGGGGGTGGGGTGCAAAGCAGACAGTACTCTAAATGGGACCCCACCAGTGCTGAATAAAGGGAAATAATCACTTCCATCAATCTTCTGGCAATGCTTTTAATGCATTCTTTCTTTAGTTGAAAGAATGGAAAGAGTTGAAGAGAGGGATTTTTAATTCAGGTAGCTAGTCAGAGTCAATGCAAAGTTCTATTTTGCACTCTGCTGGCTCTGTCCCTTTTATCCCTACAGCTTACAGAGCCAGAAGAGAGCAGATCTAAACTCATTCTCAGCTCTCTCAATGACCAATGCAGTAGGTAAAAATTTCCATCAGTCTAGTTGGCCTGGGTCTTTCTTTCAGACAATGTGTACTTTAAACTATGACTTCAAGCTACCACATTTATCTTTAACTTATTGAGGAAAATTACAAAGTTTTTCTTCTCACACTAAACATTTATTTTCTGGGTGGAGATCAACTATTTAAAAACAGCATTTATACATCCTAGGAAAGAAACTAAGCTCTATAATCTTGCTGTTTGTCAACTCTAACCACCACTGGAATTCCATTCTGCAGAGCAGGTTCAACTGAGAAGGAAGGTGTATAAGAGATGTGCTTTTCATTGCTCCTACTGGCTTGGTAAGAGATCTCATATAAGACAACTTTTGCCATTGGTCCACAAGAGTCTTGGTTCAAATCTGAGCAGCAAGAAGCACCCATGATTAGTCCATTCACTAAACAGGGAATCTGTTAAATGTTTCCACCTGCTCTAGGGTCTGGCCACCAATTTGTCCTTATAAATTCCTAAGTGGCCATGCATTTCTAATGTAAAATAGCATGGGATAGTCAGAATATTCATCTTGCATTCCTGTCCATTAAAAAAATATGTACAGTGGCATACCGTGTAAAGGCTTGCACAGCCCATTTAATGAGACCATTTCAGGAATATTTATATAATGTTTCAGAAATGGCCTTTTATGCGTACTGACATCACTCATATGTCTTTAATTACAATGACTCTGGGACTTATTTCTTTGCTTATCTATCACTACGCTGCAGCTTTGGTTCCTGTTGATTAAATCTGCCTTAGTAACATTATACAGCAGTCCTTCTAGATATGAAATGGCTGCAGGTCTTTAGTTTCCTGGTTATTGTGTTTTAATGCATCACTGCATTTTCACATCAGCTAACAATATGGTGTGACAGCAATAAGGAAGATCAAAGGCATAACACATTACCTCCATTTCCCTGCATTGACTTCAGAATTTGTTTTGTCTCTCTTTGTACCTGAAAACACCCACTATTTTTTAAAGTTCATTTACTTTTAAACTGAAAGGCTACAAAGGCCTGATTTTCAAAGGTGTTCTGCACTTACAACTCCAATTAAAAGGTCAATGGAAGCTCACCATAGCCAAAAATCAGATTCCATTTCAGGCTCTAAACCTGTTTACCTGGAATATCTTTAAATAGACTGAAAATTTCCTAGTTAAAAAGTCCATAGCAATATATTAGAATCCATCATTAGAAACCTAGAGTGAAATCTTTTGCCACTGATATCAATGGAGCCAGGATTTCATAGATAATTATTTTTTAAAAGAGACGATCAAGATACATCAACATTTTTATGTTTGCATTTCTGCTCAAAGTAACTGTGACTGCACTTGATGTTGCAAGTGGGTATCCACAAGTGTCAACTGCCTGTACAAATATCTGATTTTTATGTACAACTGCAATAATTGCATGCGCAAATGTAGGTCCCCCAAAAATATTGTACACAAACAAGCCTCTGCTTTTTTGTTTTTCTGTTGGATCTTGACTGTTTTTCAGTTTCCCATATATGAAAAAATCCTCTTCCAAGGCTCTGCATCATGTTAGCAGTCCCCTTAGTAAGAAATTCTGTGATGGAAAGGATTTCAAGAGCCATCTATGAAGTCCTATTGTAGAGATTATTCCTTCTCTCAAGGGTCTGTTGCCAGTAGGGACTGCAATATAATGAACTGGAACATATTACAAAGGAATCAGCACTGCAAGTTTTGATAAATCAGCTAAATTGGTGTAGCTGCCCTACACAGAAGCAGTGTCTGGGAGTGAGATGGGGCAATCTGGTGTTTTAGCCATTTAGGGACCAGGAATGGTAAGGGTGACTGCAGCTGAAGAGTTGTAGTAGCCTCCACAGAGTGGTTTCATGGCTTGTGGAAGAGGATTCTGTCCCCAAAGCTTGACCAGGTTTGCTCAACATTGAGCCAGCCTATTTTGGTTCACTGCAGGGTGCAGGATTTGTACCTTATTAATTAGCTAGTGCATATTTTTATAAATCTCTAGGGGAAAGCCACATCAAGAACGTGATCCTGATATGTATTCTGAGAGCATCTCCTTCACTAACTTCAGTGTGAGTTGTATATGTTGAATGCATCTCAGAAGCATTATATAGGAGCTACCATAAAAAGCAGTTGGAAAAAAGAACCCACTTGCAGAGGGTGCAATTAGAGCTCACCACCTCTGAAATCAGGCCATTTAAATTAGATACCTAAATATGGATTCAGGTGCCTATGTTTAGTCACCCATTTCAAAGAATGTGGCCTATATCTCCCCCTTTTACCACATGAACTTCTTTTGCATAATAACATTATTAATTCCTATGGACTTCATTTTATATATCTCCAGTGACCGCAGTCCCATTAGTTACTATAATTGTTTCAGACATCCATTAATTTTGATTTATTAACTTATTTTATTTCCCTTATTGCAATCTTGCCTACTCTATAAGTAATTTACTGTTTCAAAGTTCTGGGTCAATACTAAATCTATCATCTGTAAATTGTTTAATTAATAACAATTAGAACCTCCCATCAAGAGTTCATTTTCCTTTCTGAACTTTGTCAATGTGATTTCAATATAAATTTACCCACTTTCCCCCAGTTGTTGGACTATTTGATCCAATAAAATGAATATTTTCAAAAAATCACAGTACCGGTATTATAACATTTGGGTTTTTTTCATAAAGCCTCAGCTCTTGGAATCAGGTGATAATATGAGAATATTGATTTTCATTATTTAAAAAAGTATATTTTAAGCTTTTGTAGTTGCAAAGAAAAGCTCAAAAACATGAACACAAAAGTCTCAAAAACCAGAAGATAAGGGGAAAAAAACCTAAAAAGGTATTATTTTAGATCTCATGATTTTTGAACATTTGAGGTTGGCATTACTACATTATCTATTAGGGATGGCATTAATATCAATATTTTAAAGGCCTTGAAGGCATCTCGAATGCCTTTACAATACAACAGCTCAAACTTTAATGCCAGCACAAAACTAAATAATAAAAACAAATGGCATATCGTGAACAATCATCATCAGATCTTCAGTTTATGTAAATCAGGAACTCTAAGATCTGGCCTCATCTCATTTCCAGGAAGATATTTAAAGCTAGCTTCTAAAATTAATCTAGCTTTATTGGCTCTTAAGATAGACATGGAGCAACTCTCCATCTCTCTCCAAATTTCACGCCAGACGTAATGTAATGGTGTGTACTTTTAAGACCACAAAAGTAGTCTTAAATAATACTGTGGTCTTGAAAGGACACACCATTGCATTTGGGTTCCATAAATTAGTTCTCTAAAACAAGGCTAAAGAATCAAAATCAAATAAGATGAAATGAAGGGCATGCTATCAATTATACACCACCTAAATTGTACAACAAGAAGAAAAACCTTACTAGAAAGACTAGCAAAACCAATTATTAAGTTCTGTTAGCCAATTTAGATACAGTACACACAGATACTATATGCACAACATTTACAATACTGTATTGTAATATTGTATAGGGGGTGTTAGAAAGTTATGTCAAATGAATGTATTAAGCTCTCCTCCACCGTTCAGTTGACGCATCAAGTATCCCTCAATACTTTACAAAGCTGAAGTCAGAAAATAGAAAACCTGTCAAAGATAAAATATATTAATTTCTGCCCTAGAACAAGCTTAGAAGATGTCTTTACTCCTATTAGTACCTTTAATGCACTATCCAAAACAAGAAATAAAGAAAGGTACAGAACTTAAATGGGCTGGTGGATTAGAATACGGTGATGTATGGGAAGTTAACTTGAAAACAGGTCTGGTATAAATAGAGGTAATTTGGGGAGGGCATGTTTTGGGAACACACCTTCTGTGTAAGATGAACTGAACAGGCTGAGAGAAATTGCTTCCTGGAGAGACTAGTAATGTATTAGCTTTCTTTCCTGTACTATACCGCTTTGGTCTTTAGATGATAAATTGGATATGCTTTTTATTTGGTCCCTTCAACATTTTTTATAGTAAATTGCAATAATCAAAACTATCAATGATACATTTTAGCAATGCTAAAATTCTATAATCAATGCTGTGTAAAATAGGAAATTTTCATGTCCAGTTTACCGATAGAGATTATAAGTATGGTTTCTGTTTTTCAGAGTTTATTAATTTCCTTCGGGAGGTTGTTTTATTGAGAGGTTTGGGGGGGGGGGGTGTTAGTTTGTTTTAAGCAATTTTTTAGTTCTATGTAGCTGTCCAAAAACTGAGGGATAT
The DNA here is from genome assembly GCA_007922175.1 of Pelusios castaneus. Lineage (NCBI taxonomy): Eukaryota > Metazoa > Chordata > Testudines > Pelomedusidae > Pelusios > Pelusios castaneus. Next base: position 2,850,530 of record ML685791.1, read on the forward strand.
GGGGCTCTTTGTACACACTGTAATAAGTAATGTATATTATCATAGGTGCTGGAACTAGCAGTGCAAGAGGTGATGCTACATCCTCAGGGTTCAAGTGATTTCCATTAAATATAGCATCTACCATTTGGTTCAATGGCTCTCCCTATAAAAATTAGTCCAGTATCCCTGTATATTGTATGCATTACTCAAAATAATAATATTGTATAATATAATAATAATTACAATATAATGTCATGAGTAATTCCTTTATAATGTTCCCTAGTATGCTTTAACATACTTTTAGTGTTTCAAACATCAACAGGTTTTACAAAGACAAACTGAAACACAACACGTTAATGTACTTTAGAAATCGCACCCCCACATCCACATTACTGCTATGTGTAGACAAGCCCTGAAAAACAAATAACCATTTCCATTGTTTATTGGATAACACTGATTTCTTCCTTTTCGGGGGAGTAATTGGAGTGTTTAATCAGTCTTTATTGGTTAAAAATGAAAATCAGAAGCCTAATTTTAAAAGAGGCAACTGATTCTCATCCAAATATATACTTGTATTTTACCATCAGAGGCTATGTCTACACTTGCTAAAATTAGTTTGAATTAGTTAGTTCGAACTAACTAATTGGAACTAATTTTAGTTAGTTCAAATTAGCTTAATTCGAACTAAGAAAACTTAGTTCGAATTAGCGATCCCCATTCATTTCAATGGCCGGTTAGTTCAAACTAAGAAATTAGTTTGAATTAACATGGCCACATTGGTTAATTTGAACTAGTTAGTTTGAATTAACCCTTTAGTTCGAATACGCTATTCGAATTTATTAGTTCGAATTAAGGAAGCCCTTAATTCGAACTAACTAAAACCAAAGGAGCGTTTGAGAAACGATACAAACAAACGTTTACCGATGAGATATTCATAGTCGACGAAGCCTTAACCAAGGGCCGGAGACCCGTATACCGAGTAAAAGATTACGAGGGCGAGATGGTTGCTGGATCTTTTTACCCCGAAGAACTGCAAAAACTAACCCCCAAGCGGGACAGGGTTTACAGGATTGAAAAAGTTCTAGCGGCGAAAGGAAGAGGGAGAAAAAAGCAGCTGCTGATGAAGTGGCTGGGGTCCCCGAGAAGTTTAACAGCTCGGTGGAAGCTTCTCAAATCGGTGAAGGGGGAAAATGAACAACGGTGGGTTTTACATCACTTTGTCCAGCAACACCAGCTCTGGGGTTTTGCCCCAAAACACCAGCTCGAACTTTACCGTGCAGCTCATTAAACCTTTGAATTTCCCAGGTGCCTGGGAGGTGGGGTTGGTGGAAATACAATACCCGCACAGCTGGAACAACATCAACGAAGACGTCTCTTTTGAAATCACCTGCGAAGATAAGCAATGGAATTACATCCTACGACGAGGTTATTACTCGTCTGTATCCAAATTGCTGAAGCACATGAACATGTTCTTGGGACAGCTACCCAAAATGGTCGTCCTGGGGTTATGATATTAACTTTGTGGCCTTGTATGTGGATGGCGAACAGATACCGACCAAGCCTCTGCAGCCGGACTTCAAGGCCGGGCGCTGCGTGAGGGAGTACATTAATCTGGTATAGGCGGCCGGTAAACACATGAAAGATCGTGTGCTGCTCATTGACCGAGAGCAGAAATATGTTTTGCGAAGACTTTGATGGCCACCATCAATATGATCGTGTATTCGGTTTTTGACAACGTCATAGAGATCAATCAGAGGAGAAACGTCCTTTTCGACTACATGTGAGCATGGACACCGTGCAGCTCTCATGTGTTTTACTGGCGGACCAAGCCACGCAAGAGACTTTCTTAGACGTGTTTCCCAGCGATTGGCTTCCCAGAAGGAGGCTGTCTCGGAGACCCCTAGGTTTGGTGGTCAACACGCACCCGCACAACCAACCTGGTGAACACTGGCTCGCTTTGTACCTGGCAGAGGAAAACCACGGAGAGTTTTTTGACTCGTACGGGCACCCCCCAAACAGCATGTTGTTTCCCAGAACCATCGTGAAATTTTTAAACAAAAATGCCACCAACATTTCGTTTCACACTAGACAATTGCAAGACTTGTGCTCTGTCGCCTGCAGCTATCACTGCGTGTTTTTCTTGCATCACCGTAGCAAGGGTTTACCTTTTGACCAGATTTTGAAATTATATTCTAATGATTTGGTGCAAAATGACCAAATAGTGGTGAATTTTTTAAGAAAAATAAAAAGTAAATATTCGGGCATGCCTAGGTTTGCTCAAAACATGTTTCAACAAGCCCAGATGTGTGTATCTTGCAATGAATTTTACAGCTGTGTTTCTCAATAAAGCGCCCCAGGCAAGAGGTTTAAAGACAATTCGTGTCTGGTGGTTTTTTGTTTTGTTTTTAAAAGGGCCAATTCAGAAAAAATACACGTGACAAATAAACATTTTTAAGAAGTATACAAGATCTTTTATTTAAAGCAAAAAAAAAAAAAGAGACCATTTAAAAAATTGTTTTTCAGAGCATGAAAAGAAAAAAAATTGCACAGTGAGCCATTTGGCTCTTTTAGCCAGATTTCATTTTTTAGAAGGCAAAAAGGGTTCATGATCTGCTCCGGGATCAGCCATCGAGGCCTTCAGGCTCTCCAAAAGATCTCTGTTGGCCACATTGCCCATGATGGATGATGGCACGTTTAGTTCTGCCATGGCGTTCATAAACGCATCCCACCTTTGGGCATGTGTTTGCTAGGAACGGAACGCGTCTGGGTGACGGCCCTGACTAAGACAAGTATGTTAGACCCATTAACCACCGTATATAGAACCACCCGTTCTATATACGTCTCAGGATGGGGATCTGAATCTACCCCAGACTCCGAGGGAGATCTTTCTGGGGAATTTTCTAAACCACCATCCCTGGGGTCAGTTTCCACCTCCTCATTCTCAGGCACATCGCTAGTGGATCTTTCTTTTTGTTTTTTTTCTCCTCATCACCTCCTTAGACTTTTTCAAAATGACCCTGGCCTGTAACTTTTTTGCAGCTGCCCATTTATCCCTTAAAAGACCACCCCCTTTTGATTAGGTCGGGTACTCCTCTCCGTGACTAGCTGTGCAGCTTCAAAAACGCCCTCTGGAATGCTGAAATATTTTTTTATTGTATTTATCGACAGTTTTTGCATTTTTTACATAGTTTCCAGCCATTCTTTCTTCCGGAACCCTGGAGAATACAGCCCCCATCAGCTCTCTGAATAAAGAGTCATATTTTCCCCACATCTCTTTAGAATACTGAAGAACTGCATCAAGCCTCTCGTTGTGTGGACGTGGATAGTAATTATCATCATCGCTAGAGCTTTCACTCCTTGGTTTTTGATTCACAACCCCTAGAGCGTGTGCTCCGGGTTTGTGAATGTGTGTGTGTTCACTCACAGTTCCCTCAGGGCTCGGTGTGGTGCTGGCCATTGAGGAACTGGAGGTGTGGTGCTTTATTGTTTTTTGATTCACAACCCCTAGAGCGCGTGTTCCGGGTTTGTGAATGTGTGTGTTTTCATTCGCAGCTCTCTCAGGGCTTGGTGTGGTGCTGACTGCTGAGGAACTGGAGGTGTGGTGCTTTCTACCAGAGTATTTTGTTTTGTCCTTGGGTTTGGTGTATCTGCGCTCGGGGGTTTCCTGCTGCTTCATCAGGGCTCCTTTGCTGTTTTGCACAGGTGCTGCTGTTAAAAGTTTTGGAGATGATTTTGCTGGAGGTGTCCCTGGAACGTCAACTATAACAACATCAGGAGAGCTGTCCGTTCCTGAGAAGGAAAAGAACAGATGTTTCCATTTAACATCTTTAAAAAAAAATTAACTTTACCACACTGGCTGGATATCTAATTAAAAATAGAAAAAACAAAAAACCCAAATATATTTACTGGAATTCAGCTCTCTGTCAGTCATTGAGGGTAGCAGATTTTCCTCTTCAGCTGTCTCTTTCCTTTTTCTTTTGAGCTTGTTTATCCGCAGACCTAAAGTTCTTTCATTTTTTGATAGTACTGTAAAGCAAACAACATTATAATAAAAGGGTCTTAACTTTAAAAAATATTCATTGTCTTTAAACTTTCCTCACTATTTCAGGTGGATTTTTTTTCCCTCCCACTAGTTTGCCAACAGACCCCCAAACCAAAATGTGCAATAAAATATTTTTAAATTCCCCAATTATAACTATCTTTACCACAGGCCTCAGGTCCAGGCCAAGCAACTTTTTAAAAAGACACCACCGTGTGCTCAGACTTTAACAATTAAATTAAAAAAAGGTAATTTTAAATACATTTCAAGAAATCCTTACACTTTAAAAAGTCATTAAAACACACACACACACACACACACACACACACAACCTTTGCCATGTGCTCAAAAACCAGGCCATTTTACATACATTTCAAGAAACCCCAGCACTTAACTTTAGCTCAAGGCCCTGCCCCACAAACAAAAATTCAAGCCTTAAAACACATTGCCTTGTGATCTGGCTAAAATAAAAAACAGGCATTTTAAGCACACACACACACACACACACACACACTGAAAAACCAATTGCAAATATTTACCTTCCACCACAGGGTAAAGACAAGCTGGGACATGATTTTTCTCACATGTAGATGCACCTTTGAATTAAAGAACAAGCACAACTTGAGTTACCACAAATGCATCAAACCCAGATTTAAAGATAAGCCCAACCATAGTTAAAACAGGGTTTTACCGTGCCCTGGTAAAAGGCTGCTTGAAGATGCTGTTTCCATGCCAAAAAGAGATCACGCTGCAATAAAGACATGTATCATCATTAATAAGGACAGCATGAACAGAACAGTAACAGTGTATATGTTTTTTCAGAGTTAAGAATAAGTCCAGCAGCTGTTCAAGATAGCTTCTGTGAAGAGAAAGGACAGTCTCCAGAAAAGCTGAGGTTTTTATACCCTTCTAACTCTTTGTTTCAATCAAACTTCACCAATCCAGTTAGCAAGTTCATTTGATCACTACACCTCTTAAAGAATGGGTACTTAAAAAATGTAGATACCCCTCCCAAAATGTTCCCCTTTGTGATCTGCACAACTGTTTTTGGTTTGTTTTTTTTTAATTTTCTTCTTTGAATGAAAAATAAGCCTTGTAGGGCCTTCTTATGGTATTAAACTGTAAATCACCATCCATAACATTCCTTAATATTACTTTGTACCCCTCTCCTGTCTGCAGGACCTTGCAAATATCAGTGAATAGCTAGAGTATTTTCTTCCAATCCTTACATAAAATAGATGTGCCACAGCTATAGCAAGCACTCTACAAATACTTGTAGCTTTTAAATGTTTGAATGTTCTTACAACATATGTTTTTTAAAAGTATGGGGGAGGCTTCTTTAAAACATTTCAAGGAGGGCTTTGATTTTTGTTAATGTATGATTTTAAACTTATAATGACTTTGAGTTGCTAGATAAAAATTTCCTGAAATTTGGTTTTAAAACTGTCTGTGGGGTTTTTAAAAGTTAAGGAAAGGGTTTTTTTTTTCCTTAAAGTTAATTTATTGTTAATCAGAGCTCTACAGTTCCACTCAGCCTCCACCCTTACCGTGATCTAAGCCCATCAAACCTAATTACCTGAAAACTCTAGCCCTGGTTGAAACAAAAGAGGAGAAAACAAAACAACTGACCCAGAAATTCCTGAGGTTGTATTTTTAAACTCTCCAATCGTGATCTACAAACTCTCAAGGCTGCTGTAAACTGTCCAATAGCATTCACTCAGCAACCTCCTTTACTGTGACGTAGGCCCATCAGACCTAACTACCTGATAACTTTACCTGTCTGAAAACAAAAGGTGGCTCCTTGTAATGGGGTGGTGAATCAGAGCCCCTGTTCCATGCTCCCTTTCTAACCCTTTGGCTTTATTTTAAACAGATATTTCTGGGGGTTTGTTTTTCCCACAGAATGCTGCTACACACATTTCAGCTTTTTGCTGTAAGTACAGAAAGACGCAATAGCTGGATCTCACAAAAAACATTTTTATTTAAAAGACCTGTGGCAACCTTGAATAAACACTTACATTTAAGGCCCACACAGGCCTTTTTCAGAAAGTCACAAACCCCTTTTCCAGAGATGCATTTATTTACAGATAACAAGATGGTTTATATCTCATGTATGACCCCTCAGCATTCTCTAATTTAATCCTTTTGAATTTCTTATGCATAGCCTGCTTCCTAACTAGACTTCTGTAACATTTTGTGCGGCCCAGCCAGTCCATACAACACTCCAAACGGGCATCCTCCGGTTTAGTCATCTTCTTTAGAATGCTGCTAGGGTCTGGATCGAATTGCACAGCGCGTACCAAGGTCATCCCTAGGTCTAAATGTTCTTTAGTTACGTACAGACATTCCATAACGTAACTCGTGGCAATAACAATGTTTAACAAGCTTTCAAAACATAGTTCAGCGCACACGTCCCGGAGTTTGCAGTTTATATCCTCTGAAGTCCACTGCACACAGTCATGGTGCCGTTGGCCTGGAGCATCTATGACACAGCCTTCACAATCTTCGAACATCTTTTCCTTAAGACAGTAATTAAGGGAAGCAGAAACAGCAACACGCACAACAGATCGCATGAGTTTTTTACTCTGGCGACATGGGAGTGGTTCAAACGTTTCCATGCCGAGCCTTCTCTTAAACTCCATGTAGGCCTCATCCCTGGCCTCATCCTCTTCATCGGTGAGTACTGGCATTGAACAAAAACAAAAAGGGCCAGCTTCATCTTTCTCGTCTGCTGCAATATTGTCCGGGGGTTCCTGAAAGACAAGAGAGATTTTCAGAAAAAAAAGAAAGAGCTGTGAATCCACCACCACCTTTTTGGCTTTTTAGAGCTATGCGGTTAGCAACCCATGCTTGTTCCCTTACCTGAGCCTCCTCTTCTTCCTCCTGGTCTGTTGGTGCTGGTGAGAGTCTGTCAGGCTGCTTCCTGATCTCCTAGGTTTCAGGTTCTGGCGTATCGAACAAAGGCTGAGCCAAAGGGCTCTGGCTGTCCTTGATTTCTCCCTCTTCCTCAGAACTGCTGCTGATGTACCGCTTTCTACGCCGGGAGGCCAACACTTTCGGAGTCAAAACAAAGTACGGAGGTCTCACGGGGGTGGCGAAGGCATCCATGTTCTCCATGAGCTGCGAACCACGCAGTCTCGAGAAACCACCGTTGGGGTCTTCCACTTTTGAAAAGGCCTGAGACTTCCAGGGGGCGGCGCTGCCGACCGGCCAACCGCCGCACCCTTCCGGGATGACCACGATTGGCGGAGGGTCACCCCCACCACGTGCCCTTTCCCGGCCAACCCCACTCTCGGAGTGAAACGCACCCCTGATGGGCGGGGAAAGGGTCACAATGCCCACTTCCGATCAGGTGACCCTTGTCAGCCAGAAGTCAGAGCTTGGGGGCAAGACCGGATGTCACATGACCGGATGGGGCGGGACTTCCGGTGGTCGGACTGGATGTCAGGTGACCAGGTGGGGCGGGACTTCTGGTGACAGGTGGGCGGGGGGTGGGACCGGACGTAAGGTGACTGGATGGGATGGGACTTCTGGTGACAGGTGGGCGGGGGGCAGAACCAGATGTCAGGTGACCTGATGGGGCGGGACTTCCGGTGGCCAGAGGCAGGGCTAAAGTTTGATTGACGGTAGGCCCCTTGTACTACTAGCAATCATCAGATCATAACAGCCAGTCCCAGCCTTAATAAGTTTACATGTGAAACAAATTATAGGAGAAAGGAGAAATATTATCCCCATTTTATTTTACAGAAAACTGAGGCAGAGATTAAATAACTGGACTATGGTAACAAAGAGAGTCTGTGGCAGAGCTAGGAACTGAATACCTATCTTGAGTCCCAGCCCAATGCCTCTATCACAAGACCATCCTTTCTCTTAATGATTCTCCCAAATGTGATTTTGTGTGTTCTTAAAGTTTTTACCATGTCCTGAAGCTTTCTGTACATAAATAAGATCTACTGTCCCCCAAAGGCCCATATCCACTTTTATTCTTTTCCACAGGGGTATGGTGTGAGTCACACTTTTGTAATTTCAATAATGAAATACTTTCAGACAAAGTCCAAAACTAGGAGTCAACATTAATTACTGCCAGTTAGTTTTTAATTTTGTTCAATTTGTGTCTACTTCCAAGTATCGGAATAGGTGTAACAAAATAATCCTTGGCAGGTACTTTATCTTAATCTTTCATGTTGAAAAAATGTATTAAAATGTTGTATTAATACAATATCAGCCTTGCTTAATAGTACTTTTTTATCTAGTTGATATGATGGTAGCTAATTATGAAGTGAGTTAATGTATGTCTTGTTATTTAATCTTCCAGAACTGATAATGAACTGTGTCAAATACTTATTAGTCACCCATTCTCTATACACCTAGTTGATATTAACATGGCCCACAATTAAACATTTCTGTTCCTTCACTTCCAGGCGCAATTATGCTGTCATACATTATTCTGCTAACTATTCTTTGGTCCATATATATTATATCATCCTCAGTTTGTCTAAATCAAGAGAATACCCATAGAAACACAGAGGCAAAAAGACCAAAGGGAAAGTCTAGTAAGTTAGTCAGAATGAGTAAGGAAGCCTGAGAGAAGGACAGACAACATCTGAACAAGAAAGTGCTAGGGAGATGCTTCCATGAAGATACTACATCCAAATTTTCAGACTTTTTGGACATTGAAGACCATGGTATAAATTGTTGTAGCTCACTTGCTTTCAGTGAAGTCATAAGGAGTTGAAAATCTGGCCCAGTGTTATCTTACATCAGTAGTCATTTCTCCTAGTTAGCTCTAATTTCTATTTTGCAAGATAATATACTGACACATTTGAGCACTAAGATTTTCCTTTCTTCTTGGCAAAAAACAAAGGGCCAGAGTCAACTCTGGTGGAACTGCACTGACATGATTGGTATTACAGGTATTAATTTGGTGCAATATGTGTAAAGTACCATTGGCCATGTGCTGGATGCTTTCCTTTATGGGAGGGGAGCTAATATCATGGAGTCAGGTCTGGTGTAACTTGTTTATTTATGGTATGCACACAAGTCTTGCTGTTTTTAAACCAGGTAGACACAACCATACACAACCAACTCTTGAACCCCTAACTCCATCTCCAACAGCTGCCATAGAACACTTGCCTTCGTCACTGCCCTTTCCCTCACAAGTCTCCAAGGCTATGTCTACACTTGTTAATTTAAGTCGACTTAGCTAAGTCGACTTAACAAAGTCGACATTGCATGTCCACACTTAAATTTTAAGTCGACTTTGAGGGGACCCTCTGAGCATCCACACTGGATGCCTAGGTTGACTTGTAGAGGCTAGGTGGACCTGGGACAGGTCCATGGTGGCAGGGGGGGCACCCCTTGCCAAGTGCCAGGGTGCTCAGCTTTTGCCCCATTGTACCTTGGTACAATGGGGCAAAGGGGGACAGGGACCCTGGCAGGGCATAGGGGCAGGGTGGGCAGAGCAGGCTCTCCCTGTGCCAGCCACTCTGGCAGGGAGGGCAGTGGGGAAGCCCTGGAGGCCCCTAAGTCGACTTAGAGTCGACTTAGGGGTACTCCACATCTACACTGGCTTAAGTCGACTTTAGAAAGTCGACAAAAGCAGAAAGTTGACTTAAAATGAGGTTTTAGAAAGTCGACTTAATTTTTCCTTAAGTCGACTTAAGCAGCTTAATCAAGCTTAAGTCAACTTAATTTAGAAGTGTAGACACACTCCAAGTGTCCTCCCAGATGTCATGCAACATTCTCCCTCTTGGCTAAGCTAGAAGCCTCCCATCAGGAGTCAGAAGAGTTGAACCAGATTCAGTCTTAGTAGAATCATCACACTGCCCTTTTCTGGCCTGTCTGCTCAGCAAATTCATCACCATATTTTACTTCAAGATGTGTGGCACCATCAGATAATTAAGGGACTATAATGTTCATTGGACTAAAAATCCATTTGAAACTTCATTTCCAGAATAGTCATTTGAAATGTAACTGCATAGACTTTTTTATCCATGCAGCAACACGCCACTCAGTCATACCACTGGCAAGTTCAGGGGAGGCTTAGGATGACTAGTCATAGTGAGCAATGAGTGTACCATCAATGTAAAGCCAAAAGGATTAAAACTTGCCATAAGAAGGGCTATTAATTGGGAGTAACACCATAGCTCCAAAACCCAACTGGAACATACTATGCAGGAAACCAGTTTTGAAATCTTGGCCCCTTGGCATATCTCTTCTAATCATCTTCATACTGACTGTGATAACGGGGCTTTTTTTCAGTTCTGCACTAAAGGAAGGTGGTATATGTGGTGAATGGTGACTAATGGGGTAGAATCCCTGAACACTCCTTTTCTGGCATTTGCATTCTCAGGTTTTTTGGAGGATCTGAGATTACATGAGTGAGAGGCATGATGTATCCTAGGTTCAGATGTTCCAGTTATTTACACCACTGGTGGCTCTTTTCAGAAACAAAATCAGTATACCTCTCAACACAATGAAGCCCTATTCTGTGAGGAGTTTTAAAAAATAGCGGTAATAAACACTTGCAATATGCTGGATCACCATGAAAGTTTTTGGTACTACCATGTGTTACTGAGTGAGTGAAGACCAAAGGAGAGTTAATTTATCTGGAGGTCTGTAAAAGCATAAAATTTTTAAAAAATACATATTTCCTGTTGAGTTGTGCTAAATCTGAGAGAAAAAATCAGGTCATAAAAAATGTGGGGAAGGAAGCCTATTTATTTGCTAGCAAAGGAGTAGAAAATGTGAAGAAAAAAATACAGTTTGGCAAATAGTCTTTTCCTACCTTCTTGTGAACACATAAGGGAAATTACCTGAAAATGCAGCAAATTATTATACAGATCAAACAAAAGCACTTAACTATAATTACTGGATTAACAGCAACACCATCCCATCCCTAGTAATAAGCTAAAGTGGCACAATTCTACTTCTGTTCTTCTATCTTTTCCATCAAGATCACAGGGCCAGGATCCAGTTTATAGAGATAAATGTTTTTTCTAAGTTTTATAAAATAAAGGAAGAGTGAACAAACTCATCAAGAAAGGGATTTTGCCAGGTACGTGAAGGTGAGAGAGGGAGAGAGAGAGAGAGAGAGAGTGTAAGAGAAGTAGTCACATGCTTTGAATTAAAGGAAATTATTATGTTTAATAACTTTACAGCAGGACTTGCTAATATATTAAAGGGTATGTAAGACTCCTGAGAAGCTCCAAGCATTTCTGTATCACCCTGACTCTAGTCTACCTATTTAGTAAAGAATAATCAAAACTTTTAAGCATTCACAGAAGAAACTTCTTGTTGTTAAAACTGGATGGGGTCCTGCCAACTTGACAAGTCAATGTCACATTGATGACACATCAAAGCCAAAGGATATTTAGCTGGCTTATAAAACACTAGCAGCTAGAGGAAGTCGGTGTTTCTGCTTGTTTGCTACCATTTGTCCTTGGCCAGACCATACTTATCTTTCAGTGGTATACTCTCAAGTTAATAGCTTTCTTCTGAGTTGCTGCACACTAGCAATTCCCATTGACAGAGGAGAAAGTGTTGAAATGCCCCCTTTGTTATTTAAATAGTTATGTAAACAATTTTGAAACTAATACAGAAACTGCGTATGTCACCATCATCTTCAGTAAACTGGCAATTGTGACACTGTCTCACTATCTGGTGTAAAATCCCAAAGTGTACCATAAAGTCAAATTCCAAAGGGGTAGCCGTGTTTGTCTATTGTAGAAAGACAACAGAGTCCTGTGGCACTTTATCTGTTAGTCTTTAAAAGTGCCACAGGACTCTGTTGTCTTTGTACCATAAAGGTCAATGCTATTACTGCATCCACACAACTGACTTCTTCTTCTGCTGGCCAGGCAACAGTGTCCCCACAAGCCTGTTTGTATAATCATTACATGACTAATATATATAGTACAAGTGCAAGTAAGAGCTTAGAAAAGCTCACACCTCAGTTATGTGGGAAATTTGTTACACCACAAACATCAGCAAATATCTTGCTCTCAGTTCCTTTTACACGTGACTACACGAGAAGGACTACCTTTGAGAAATACGGAAGAAATGAAATTCCTGGGATGATATCCACTGTCTGTCTCTAAGGAGGTAGGAGAGCAAATGGGAAATAGGCTAAATATGTTTCTGTTCAGCATCTTATCCCAGATACTGTGATCTGAGTATCCTCAATTCCCACTAACTTCAATAAGGTACATAATAGTCTACAAGAGGGAGACAGGGTAGAGAGCAACAGGGATGAGAAATCAGAGAAAAATGACAAGGAAAAATCAATGCCAGTGTAGAACAGGATAGGTATCTCCTGTGATTGAATACCTAGCAGAGAAGTCAAAATTGTTTCCCTATAAGGTATTTTTAATTATAAATTTTTCATCTGAAGAAGAATTGATCACATGAGAAGTAAAAACTTGTACTTGCAAGGAATCATCAGAAGTCCACAGAATTTATTCTTTTTCTACCATGACGTGCTGCTAATCATATTTGAAACACTGTCCTAAGGCTCTTTTCAGTAGTTATGTTTGATACAGTCAATATCTCAACAGTTAATCTTTGTTATTTATATGAAGATGATATGTTCATTGTATTAGTGCCCAAAGATTCCAGATGAGATCTGGGCTTTGTTGTGTGAGGCACTATTCAACAAAGTCAAATTCCAAAGGGGTAGCCGTGTTAGTCTATTGTAGAAAGACAACAGAGCGTCTGACGAAGTGGGATTTTCTCCCACGAAAGCTCATGCGATAAATAAATCTGTTAGTCTATTCAACAAAGGTATACAAATACGTAGGGTCCCTAACCCGAATCTAAATAGAATTGACAAACAGAGATATGGAACAGAAAATGAAAACACAAAGAGATGAAGTGTCTGACACCAGGTGACACAGTAGGTCAACAGGAAAGCCAGGAACAGAAATTAGGTCTCCTGACTCCCAATCCAGTATCCTATCCACTGGACCACGTTACCTTAAAAATCTGTCACTGTTAACCACACTCATGGTTCAATATTTTTTATTTCTATAGTAACAATAATGGGGAAAGATAGATAGTGGTCAGGCCTGATTCATAATGTTAGATGTGCCTGAAATAACCACAGATTGTAACCACACTTCAGCCATGGGTAGTTACGACTTTACCGTGACAAAAAGATTTGGTTTCTGAACAAGGTGTCAGCCATGCAGTGTGTCATTCAAATTTAAAATATGGAAGGCGTAATGTAGTTCTAACATTTAAATGAGATAGTAATCCAGAAATATGATTGGAAATCCACCATGTTCATGAAAAATATGGGGCGGGTGGGAGTTGTGGGTTACAAATTCTACAGGGGCTAGGTATTATGTGGAAACAGAGCTAGAAGTGGTCAAGAATAGAAAACTATACAAAACTGTATAAATTAAAGCTGCTTCTAGCACATTTTACATGATGAGACCATCATTTCTGAGAAGACATAATTGCTAGAGGAATTACTGAGTTAATTACCAGGGAATAGATAGAATTAAAAAAAAAAAAAAAACACCTCTGTGCAAGGCAATGTAAGTAAGACCCAGGAAAACAATTATAGGTAATGGGCTGCTGGCTATTGGGGGTTGTTATTGGCTTAACTGGTTATTTTTAATTTAATACAAATCATATTAAGCATATTGAGGAGGAGTGAAAAGGGAGCACTCACTGACGCTGTTTCTGAAGTTTGTCTGGAGTCTATGAATGGATTAAAAGTTCAAACAATCCCAAATCAGCACTGCAGATACATTTCAGGCTCAGAAATACATATATAACTGTTACATTCTTAGGACTAGATTGTGCCTTTAAGCATGTCACAGAGCAAGCGTCACCAATAAGACGACCCCAGGAAGCACAGTGACTATAGCTATCTCTCTGAAGTACAGTTCTCTTCCTGTGTCTTTCTTGTTCCCGGGGGTGGGATATGATAATAAAATGCTGGCCTATGCCAACAGTAAATTATGACACATTTTGGGGAGAGTGGGAGGGGGAACCAAGACAAAGTCTCCATCCACTAGTTCTTCGGGCATGGAGAACAATAAAAAAAAAGCTTGGATTGCCTGCTTACACCTATGTGCCCAGTCTAGGGCTAGTCTAAAAATGTCCATCCAAAACTACTTTTCAATATTCCAGAATATTTTGGCTGAAGAAAATATTTTGATTTGCTATCCTGCCACTATTCCTCATGGAAGTATAGTTTGCTTTCCTCATTATCCTTCATGGGCTGGGCTCCTCAGCCAGACTACATCTCTCTTGATGCACCCATCTCCCTTCACTACAGTGCATCATGGGAGATGTAGTCCAAAGAGGAAGCCCAGCCTATAAAGGAGAATAGAAGTGTGACGCACCTAAACTACAATCCCCAGAAATATCATGGCAGCATTTCTAAATCAAAATACTTTGTTCTTCTGCCAAAATATCAGTTTTTTTATTCTCTACTCAAAGGCTGAACTTAGGCATTTGCATCCCATTCAGTTCTTTTTGTCGGTATTGAACATTCTGTACTTCCAAACTTTTATCCCCTCTGACAGTCATATCCCTAGCTGTGGCCAGTTTCCTCTTTCCTTCGTCTACAAAGACCTTCCCCCTCTCACTTCTGGATTTCTCTGATAAACCCAAATTCCAGGTGTTTATGGATGCTAAAGTAAATTGTGGCTCCAGGTAATGTTGTTATGCACTGTTGTTAAGCTACTGTGGGCAGTATCTTTTCCCATCCTGTTTTCACCAGTCCTAGGGGGTTGAAATGAATAACCTACTATTTTCATTAGAGACAAATTTTCTCTTTGCTCTTGTGGGAGAATCTTTCATAAAATATGTGCATGAAGGTATGTAAGAATAGTTCTGACCCCTCGGGATGCTTCCCACACATTTATTGACATTTATGTAACAATAGGGGCATTTCTACATCTGCTAATTCCGTTCAGCAGATGTGCCTGTTATGTGAGACCAATTCTGGCAGCCTTATCTACATCAATATTTACCTTATTCTGCAGGCTGCCCCAATGTTTTCAATAGTTCATTCTGTCTCACTGCCTTGCCTAGTTTCAACTGGACTATTTGCAGAATGAGATACTATTTAGGATGAGCAAGGAGAGCAGAATCTGGCCTTTTACATTTATTTTGGGTTAAATGGGTGGTAACACTGGAATGGATAGAATTACTGCACTGGCATGATGTCCTTTTTATAGTCATATGGTTACCATACCATGTGCTGGGTGATGTAACTATTTTTTTCTTTTATAGATAGCCAAGAAAAATAGGCCTCTTCCAATATACCCTATGTCTGCTTTTTGCTTGTTTTGTTTCTTTCATATATAGTAGGGAGTATTTTAGGAAGTGTTTTACTTTCACGCATTTTTTTTTGTCTTAACTGATCTTTTTTAAAAAGTGCTAAGTAAATGCATACTCAAACAAATGTGTATTTGAATGCACAACTGATTGTCCAATTTTCATATAATGACTCTTTTGCATGTGCATTTCTTGCTCATTTGACCATGTAACAATTAATTGGCATTTAATTAAAATAGATTGCACCTTCACATGCTGCACACATATTTAGTTAGAAAGGTAGGCTTTTTGCAATATTCTTGTATTTAGACAGAAAGGAAAGCACCCACAAGCAAAGAAAGAGCATTCAAAAGATCTCATTTCACATCTGCTAGAAAAGGGTATTTTTAGTAATGAAGTTTTACAACATTTTTAGATGTATTTATTTGGTGATGTGCTTTTCTAAAGGAAAAGTGTGCATATCACTGACTTAAAAATAAGTTGTCTCCTAAATTAAGAGGCCTGAAAGGGCTGAAGAAAAGATAGAAAGGCCTGAAAAGATTAATGAAGGAAAAGTATACACCAGATCAAAAAAAAAAGAAAGAATTTCTACCACCTACCTGGATAATTGAAAGTTTAACCTAGTATAAGACTATTATGACTACTGTCTCTCAGTACAGGTGTTTCCACGTTGCACGTATTGTTCTGTAACAGATAACTATCCAGAACATAACATTACATGGAGATATATTGTTTTACAGAATATATACATATACAGTATAAAAATATGATAACATAGGGCAGTCATTATTTTTATTGCCTCCAATTGTATCCACAGGGTTACCTACAAATGATGAGACACCAGCAATTATGCATGTCTTCCCAGGTAAGTTGATATTAACTCTTGAGAGGCTTCTTGATCTTCAAGTCAATGGAACTAATCAAGTGCTTAGAATAAAACCCATACCTAAGTATTTTGCTACATCAGGGCCAGAATGCTCAGCACCTTGAGGAGCTGAGCTCTGGTACCCCACATATCAGTCTTATTTTACTTACTACAGTTTTGCCCTCTTTTTATAAAAGCGGAAAAAACACAAAATTATTGACTTAAGCAGAGCTTAGTGATATCCATGAAGGTAATATTCATACAATGAATTTATAGATTAATGGCCTGAAATTTACAGTCCTGGTGGAATAAGACAAAATGAAGTCTGGATGCATCAAAATGTCAGGGAACAGCCCAGGAACAAGACTTTTCTTCCCAGTCCTCTTTTCCTTGAGGCTAGACATCTCTTTCAATGCCAGTCTTGCCTCCTGAATAGGGGTGGAGTGAAGCCCAGGTGTCACACATTGCTTACTCCCTCCCGAGAGTAGTAGCCTGAATGTTGAATTTGGGTTACCACACAGGGATTGGCTCCCTGTATGGCCCTGTAGCACAAATCTAGCCCTACCCGAGAGAATGTGTAGCAGTTCCAAAAGGCCAAGATAATCTTCTTTATCAGAGATTTCTGGGCAGCATGAGAGAAGAGCAGTCAGAACCGCCTAGCAAGAGATGGCAGAAGACACTGATTCTGAGACTGAAGCATCTGCTAGAAGCATCAATTTACTCAGATGAATCATCCAGAGATGAAAAAAATCATAAACCATCTAACCTGAGAATTTGTAAATGAAAGTCATAATGAAAGTCTAGTGATGAATCATCTGCCACCTGCTTCTAATTCAGATAAGTGATCACAGCAAGCAAAGCAGAACAGAGAAAGTACCAGTGGTTAGTTTTTTGCAGTAAAAATAATGTGCATAAGTTAGAGCACATTAAACCCATGTGCATGCTCTCATTCAGCAGTAAAGTGGCCTTAGCTTAATACCCCAAGGAGACAGCAGTGAATCCTAAAAGGACGAAGCTACCGCAGGGGTTTTCAAACTGAATACATGTACCCCTACACAAGCTGTCAGTAGGGGGTACACAAGAAAAATCCTTTAATGGAGACCACTACATTTTATTTAGTAAAACTTGGTAATCTAACCATAGGTATATTTATGACCTTTCCTCAGATGCGGGTATGTGGTAGACTGCATTCTTTGGAAAGCAATATGCAGCCTAAAACATTTGAAAACCACTGAGTTATGGCAAACTAAGGCCATTGCACTTCTGAGCAAGTCCATCCACACCAGGGTTTAATGTTTTAATTTACGCACATTAACTTCACAGCTTTAGCTGATATGTCTTACCTTGCCTGAGTGTTCCCATGCAGACAAAGCCTGTGACAGAATCAGGGCAAAAGCTGTCAACAGACGGAACTAAGTGGTTCATAGGAATGATAAAGGGATTCCGAGCATTTTACCTGCAAGTCGCTGGTTCAGATTTAGATCAGATTGGTAACAACTGGCTGTGTTCAGTTGTGTATGTTAAATGAGCTAAAGGTTTAAGTCCAGTTCACAGGGGACATGTATCCAGTCATCCCTGCTGGCATTTACTGGCACCTGAGATAGTAGCCTCAGAGAAACTAAGTACTGGATGGGCATCAACAGAGATTGACTCAACTTCTCAACTCTTAGCAGAGGCCTCTCCAAAAGAAAGGTATGGGTGGGGAAGCTTGTACTGTCATTGTCCATTCTGTATCCGTCCTGTGGATAAACAGAGCACGTCAGGCTCCACAGCTGTCAAGTCAGAACTTTTCACTAGCAGAAATTTCTCTTTAAAAATCACTTTGAGAGCTGTCTATAAAAAATGCTTATGAATTCAGTAATGAGACATGCATTTTAGAAACTAATGCAAAAGTTATTGAGGCCACTGTATTTGTTACCGCAGTTACATATAAATGCTCAAATACAAAACAAATATAATTTAAAAGTCACTATCATTAAAGCTCATTTGTACCTGTAGGAAAATTTAACATCCTCATGTTTTAAACCCTAAGATGATCATCTGCAAGGGGAAGGAAGGCATTTTGTCTTCCACATAGAAGTTCAACTAAACCAAGGACTTTAACCTTATGTCCTAACTCCAGCAAAAGAAATCCAACACACATTCGTGGGAGCTTTGCCTAAATAAACACTGCAAAAAATCAGCTCTAAGTTCCTGTGATGGCTGTTAGAGTGTCATCATCTCATGAAGTATCAGATACTTGCTGTTGGCAAGAAAAACGAGTTTGAAAGCTTAAAAAAGCAAGTTTTGAGAAAATACGCAACTTTTCCAGAAGAGTGGATTTCTGCTGCAAAATTATGTATAAAAATTCACCTTGATTAACGTAACACAAACCAGGATCCCTTGTACGGGCTTGGAGCACTGCAATGCCAGCCATTGTCTTGACACAGTCCCTGATTGACTGCCAGTAGTACAAAGGATCAGGCTAGTGTTATAGTCACATCAGGCCAGAGGATGTATGGGCCCTAACTCTTAGCGTGTCCCTCTGCGTATCCTGTCCACTGCCTTCAGCAGCATGCTCCTCTGAGTGCCCCAGGAAATCTGCTTCTGTGCACTACTCTTCCAACCCGTGCCTGAATTGTCACCAATATGTTCCTCTCTCAGGAACCCTAGGACTATCCTGAGCAAGAGGAAAAAATAGCAGCAGAAGCACATGTACGCTGCCCATCCCTCTCCTGCAGATTTACCACACTGCCCTCTGCTGACCTATCACTGCTCAGCCACTTCATCACATCACCAACTGTTAAACTATGCCACAAAACCACAAAGGGTGCATTTACACTTGCAAGTTAGGTCAATTTAAGGAGGCTTAAGTCGACCTAATTTACTCCCTGTCCACACTGGGCTTTTCTTCAGTAGACTTAAGCTGTTCCTTAAGTCGACTTAAGGAAAGTTTAAGTCGACTTAATAACACCTATTTTAGGTCAATTTAAGGCTTAAGTTGACTTAAGCCAGTGTGGATGCCCTAAGTCAACTTATTCCATAAGTCGACTGAGGGCGGGGGGACAAGGGAGCCCTGCATGGCTCCCTTGTCCCCAGGGGAGCCCCTGCTCCTTTGTCCCCAGGACCCGCAGATTCCCAGCAAGAGGAGCTATGGCTCCTTTTTATTTTCAGGAAGCCGCAGTCCGGGGAGAAGGGCTCCCCAGCCAGGGTTCCAGCAGGAGAGAATACCCTGCTGGGGCCTCGGTGGCAAGGGATTCCCCCACCACCCTGGCTGGGGGGGAGGGGGCGAGGGAATCTCCACCACCCCAGCCGGGGCTCCAGCAGCAAGAGAATCCCCCGCTGGAGCCCTGGCAGGGGCAGTGGGGATTCCCTTGCTGCTAGAGCCCCAGCCAGGGCGGTGGGGGAATCCCTTGCCTCCGGAGCCCCAGTGAGGGATTCCCTCCCCACCAGAGCCCTGGATGGGGAACCCCAGTGGCTCCCTTCTCCCCAGGAAGCCTCTCACAGCTTGTCCCGGGGAGAGCCAGCCGTGCACAGTTTCCCGGTCTTGGGGAGAGCCAGCTGTGCATGGCTGGCTCTGCCCAGGGGAAGCCAAGAGCCGCGGCTCCCCTTGTCCCCAGGAGCTGCCGCTCCCCTAGTCTGGGGAGTCCTTTGGAGCCTCGGCTCTCCCTTGACCTATCCAGTGGACTTAGAGAGTCTAGTGTGGACTCTCTAAGTCAACTTAATAAGGTCACCTTTAAATTGACTTAAGAGTCTTGTGTAGACTCTCTAAGGTCGACTTAAAGTCGACTTAATAAAGTCAACTTAACTTCCTGAGTGTAGACATAGCCAAAGAGCCCAAATTCAGAGGAACAGACCTGTTAGAAAAATGGGAACACTATCACCATTTTAGTTTTGCAGAAATGTGTCCCTTCCTCATTAAAAAAATGTGATTCCGTCCCCCCCAACTTGCTGTAATGAAGAACAAGGTTTTCTCTAGGTATACAAATACCATCTGAAGCCTTCTGCACAGACTCCCAGGAGGTAAAGAAATGAAGAAAACACTAGGGAATCTTTTTCAGCAAAGGCAAAGGGGTAAGAGTCAAAGGAAGAGAAATGCAGTTAGGTGAAGAGCGGGCTTAGGCCAGGTTAGATAAGTCCATAAGAAAAGAAAAAGAAAAAAGAAAAGAAAAAAGTCTGGAGGTCTGAGTAGCCTGAATATGGAGTACAAGGGATTAGGATTATTTAAATGACCATAGATCAGATTGGCAGACCCCAAATTTGATGCCTCCATTTAAAAATATTCTTTTCCATACTTCCTTCAAGTTCTTCATGAATATCAAAGGATTCTTTATTTGCCCAGGATCTACATCACCAAAGGATTCCCTTTCACAACAGGAACCCAGATCGCAATTGAAACCACCTTACTATCCTCTGGGTGCATCTGCAGTGGCACAGATGGGGTGGAACACAGAAGATTTTTGACTTTTCAGGACCTGCCTTTATTTTACACTTCTCGCTTGTGAAAATTTTCTGTCAAGGTTGATGACATAAGATAAAGGGGGAAAGGTACAGGGCACAAGAGAGCTGAGCAAGGACCTAGGCCAGTTTTCTTTGGAAGTGCAGTGTCTGTCTGTGCTTGCGCTCTTTATAATCAATCCATTCTTTCTTTGTACTCCCCATTTATGGCAGCTAAGGGATTTTCACTGCTTCTTTCAGAATGTTATTGCACCTTGTTATTTTCCTAAAGGAAAGAGTCATACAATTCTGCAGCTTCTTTTCTTCCTTTCCAGTTTCCCCTTTAAGTGTTAGATAACAATTTGCCTACCAAGGCCCCTAAAATTTTAATTATAAATACCTGTAATTTCTTCCTAGATACAATTAACAGCAAGGCTTATTGGCTAGGTTATTTGTGAAAATGCTGAGTCTTTATGTCCTCTGTTTTTTTTCTTAAAGAGTGAGAATTACTAGCAAAACAATGAGAGTTGGCAGGCAACCTTGCTTAAAATCCAACTTGGAACTTCCCATTTTGTATTAGCTGAGTCATATTTTTCCTGTAGTCAACGGCTATGTCTACACTTAGGAATTTAGGTCAACTTTACTAAGTCGACTTCACTAAGTTGACTTTATTAAGTCGACTTAGAGAGTCCACACAGGACTCCTAAGTCGACTTAAAGTTGCTCCTATTAAGTCAACTTAGAGAGTCTACACTAGACTCTCTAAGTCGGCTTGATAGGTGAAGGGAGAGGGCTGGCTCTCTTACAGCTAGGTCCTTTTACGGAATTAAAAGTTATAACATCTTTTCTACTGTCTCCCCGGGACAAGAAGCTGGGCGGCTCATCCCAGGGGAGCCAGCCCTGCAAGGCTGGCTGTCCCGGGACCAGCAAGCCATGAGCAGCTTCTCGGTCCTGGCAGAGCCAGCTGGCGTGTGGCTGGCTCTGCCAGGACCAGCCGCCCGCCTCCTGGGCTCTCCAGCCAGGGTTCCAGAGGGGGATCCCCTCCCGCTGGAGCCCTGGCTGAGAAGCCCTTCTCCCCAGGACCGTGGCTTCCTGGCAGGGAAGCCACGGGTCTGGGGAGAAGGGAGCAGGGGCTCCCCAGGATAAGGGAGCCACAATGGCTCACTTCTGCTAGGGAACCATGTGGTGCTCCCTTGTCCAAGTCGACGTAGGGCATCTACACTGGCTAAGTCGACTTATTAAAGTCGACTTAGATAAGTCGACTTAGACCCTAAAGAGCAGCTTAAATTGAGTTAAGGAAAGCCCAGTGTAGATGTGGATTAAATTAATTCGACTTAAGCCTGTTTAAGTCGACTTAATTTATAAGGGTAGACGCACCCAACCTGACTGCCATCTGTTATTGATGTATGATAGGACTGTCTCTCTGGTGAACTCCAAAATCTTCCCTGTTTCCACACTCTTGTTTGATTTACTGAATGTCACCCTGGATCCTAACCAATTACAAGATGCGCCCTGGCTAAAGGAGATAAGATATTTTATTAATCTCAGATACTGCACTGTATGCACTTATTACAGATACACTCTTTCTATTTTAACAGAAGGTGCCTGCTCGGATAGAAATCTTTTTTGGAAACAGAATGATATATTTTAGTCTTGATCTCTGTTCTGTTGACATTGCTTTCAAACCACAGATTTCTCTTGACAAATTTTGAAAACAGGAAATCAAGGGAGCGATTCAGATGAAAAATTATAGTAGAAGTGAAGTTTGTTCAAATACCAGGATTACAGACTGGGGGAAGAGCTGCAAATGTTGCTCGTTTTTGTTCTAACAAATGAAATACAACAATAAGAAGATTTTGCCCTCATGATATTTAGTTTAACTTGAACAAGGAGGGACTCAGCATCTAATAGTTAGAGCATGGAACTGAATTTTAGGCTGGCACCAACACTGATTCACTTTGTGACCTTGAGCAAATCACTTCAGATCTCAGGGCAGCAGTTTTCTCCATCTGTAAAATGGACACAATACTACTTATCTCACAGGAATATTGTTAAACATTAGGTTGTAAATTGCTTTGAGACCCTCGTTTGAAAGCGCAATACCAGTAGTAGTACTATAGATAAATGTATGCCATTTGCTATAAATCTCAATCTATAATAAATTCTATGTGGTTACTATGTACAAATAAATTTTATAACTACAGCTGATTGAAATATTTCATTTGAAAAATGTTATGACAAAAGACATTTCCATGGAAAACGTCTGGTTCTTTATACTTTTTCTGGCATTTGGTTTTCAAAAACAAAACATTTTCATATGTTTATCAAAGAAAAGGATTTTTTTTTAAACAAACGAAAAAAGTTGACGACAACGAAGAAAACTCAGTTCATTCTAAATTTGCCACAGAAAACACCATTGTCTAATCAGGTCTATTTGTAACTCACTGCAGACAGCATGTATCAGTTTTCAAGATCTTTCTCTGTTTGAAATGATTCATAGAGCATTTGAACGGAACGGATCTGGAAATTGTTCACTTGAGACTACTCTAGAACAGTGGATCTGAACTATTTTTCATTTATGGACCCCTAAAAAATTTTGAATGGAGATCTGGATCATTTTGGAAATCTATTGCCTGTGTATATATTTAATTCTGTTCAGTCAGTTTTCAGTCTAAGCCTTTTGCAGACTATTTAAACATGGTCTGTAGCAGGGGCGTAGCCACAGGTTGCCTGGATGGGCCGGACCCACCCACTCAGCCTGCCTGCCTTAGCTCCTGGCAGTGGTGTGAACTTTACCGCTGCAGGGCCACCCAGCAGCTGGAGGCCACGAGTGGGGCAGAGGTACCAATGCTGATGCCCCTGCTCCACTCACAGCCATGGCCACCAGCTGTTGGCCAGCCCCATGGCTGCGAAGTTCACACTGCTGCTGGCTCAGGCGCCATAGATCTGCCCTTGGCCATGCCCACCCTGCACTTGCAAGGGCCCAGCTAGAAAACAGGGGCTGGCTATGCCCCTGGTTTATAGACCACAGCTCAGGACCATTGCTCTAGAAGAAAGCTAAGGAAGGTATCAAGGAAGGGAAAAGAAGAAAATAGAGGAAAAAGAATGCAAGAGGAGAGACTAAGGGAAGAAGGGAAAAAAGGAGAAGGAGAAGGGTAAAAGAGAAGCAAAAATGAGAGCATTAGAGAAAAGGAAGAAGAAGAATGGAAAATAGAATGAAAAGAGGAAAGGAAAACATTTTTTTAAATTTAATTTTATGATAACTAGTATCACATCACAATCCAAAGGAGCTTAGTTCTTGCAGTTTATAGTCCAATCCCAATGCAAGTGCAAAGTCTTCAAGACACTTTTTTTAAATGTATGCACATGCTGTATAAGTTTGATAACCTGTAACATTCTGTGTCAATGCAGCACTCCAGAACCACATATTTATCATTATCATATAATTATGGTATGTTCTGTACAAAATATGCCTTGTGAGTATCATTTTACAAGTCTTGATCTGCCAAATATTAACATCCTGGTGATTATATGTGCTGCCATTGTATGTGCATTTATGAAATACTGTGTATATGCTACTAAAATTTTGTGAGGTGAAAAACACCTACAAACCAGCTTTTCAGTTAGAACAATAGAGTGGCCAGACATCGTTGATGGCTCTCCCTCACCCACTCAAGAGAAGAAGCCACTAACAGGGATTGTTTATAATGAAGGCTTCACTGAGGAAGCACACAGATAATGGACCCTACCTGGCCAATAAGGAAGAATCCCCCATGTCACATGCCTAAATCTTTCCCAAGCAAGGAGACGCTATAAAAGAAGGGGAGTGAAATCACCACTTGTCTTCACTTCCCCATAGCTCAACACCTAAAGAAGTGCCCAAAAGACAGATGACTTTTGAACGGGGATGAGGAGGGACCCAGGCTCCCCAAGCAAAGCAGACATCACCTGTGTAACGAGGAACTGTAAGCCTGCTTGTATCATCATACAGGGTGAGATATTGCTAATACAAATCCTGTTCAGTATTATAGAATTTAGACTGCAAGCTTATTTTTATTTCTTTGGTAACTGTTTCTGGTTTCCTTACGCTTACCACTTATAGTCACTTAAAATCTTTTTTTCTGTAGTTAATAAATCTGTTTTATAATTGTGCCTAAAACAGTGTGTCTTGGTTGAAGCACTTAGCATATTTCAACTCGCTTACAAAAGCAAGAATATGCCTGCCCCACGTCAAGGGGGTAGCAAACTAATTAATAAGCTTGTACTGTACAGAGCTGTGTTCAGCACAAAACTGTATACTCCTGCAGGATAAGGCTTGGGCGAACTGGCTGGTACCTGGATTGGTTTGGAAGTGGCTCAGGGGAGCTTTACTGTAACCTAGCTGGGTCTGTCCCTGCTTGCAAGTGTCTGCATAAGCACAACAGAGTCCTGTGGCACTTTTAAAGACTAACAGATTTATTTATCGCATGAGCTTTCGTGGGAGAAAATCTGACGAAGTGGGATTTTCTCCCAC
>ML685791.1:2887425-2914408 GCA_007922175.1 Pelusios castaneus
GCAACCCTTCAAGTAGTTGAAGGTTGCTCCAAAGAGGAGGGAGCTAGGCTGTTCTCGAGGGTAACAGACGACAGAACAAGGAGCAATGGTTTCAAATTACAGCTGGGGAGGTCAAGGTTGGATATTAGGAAAAACTTTCTCACGAGGAGGGTGGTGAAGCATTGGAATGGGCTATCTACGGAGGTGGTAGAATCTTCATCTTTGGAGATTTTTAAGGCTCGGTTAGACAAAACTCTGGCTGGGATAATTTAGGGGGAGTGGTCCTGCTTTTTAGCAGGGGGTTGGACTAGATGACCTCGTGAGGTCCCTTCCAACCCTATTATTCTATGATTCTATGATTCTATACCTTCCCAAATTGCAAAGTTTAGATTTCAATCCAAAAATGGAAATTTAGGCAACTCAATTTCTGTAAAAATATTTAAATGGTTTTGGTTTTGTTCCAGTACAGATAGAAACCACATTTCAAAATCTCAGAGGTTTCCATGAAGTAGAATTGTTGTCCTCCTATCAGCTCTATTAGCTAGTAACAGTAAAATATTTAGTGCTGCTGGAGTGTTTTTCACTTTTGAAAAGACAAATGGCTAGGCTACTTGGCTATGTCTACACTTGTAAATTTAGGTCGACTTTAGCTAAGTTGACTTAACTAAGTTGACTTAAAGTTGACTTAGTTAAGTTGACTTAGCATGTCCACACAAATTTAAAGTCGATTTAGGGGGGAACTTACAAAGTCGACCTAGAGCGTCCACACTGGACACCTAGGTCGACTTTCAGGGGTTAGGGGGACCTTGGGCAGGTCCACAGTGGCAGGGGGGCACCCCTTGCCCAGTGCCAAGGGGCTCAGCCTTTGCCCCATTGTACCTGGGTACAATGGGGCAAAGGGGGACAGGGACCCTGGCAGGGAAAAGGAGCAGGGTGGGCAGGGCTCTGCCCTGCCCTGTGGGGGGGGCATGCCAGGCTCCCCCTGTACCCCCCCCCCCCAGAAGGGAGGGCAGTTGGGGAGTCCTGGAGAGCCCTAAATCGACTTTAAGTTGACTTAGGGCTACTCCAGGTCTACACTGGCTTAAGTCGACTTTAGGAAGTTGACTTAAGCCTAAAGTCGAATTAAAAGGAGGTTTAATAAAGTCGACTTAATTTTTATCAAGTGGACTTTATTTTCCTTAAGTCGATTTAGCAGCTTGCTTAAGTTGAGTTAAGGAAAGTGTAGTGTAGACGCGGATTAAATTAAGTCAACTTAAGCAAGCTTAAGTCGACTTAATTTCTAAGTGTAGATGCACCCCTTGATTGGTGAGTAGATACTGTGTCAAAAGGAATATGAGGAAGGAATATGAGGCAAGAACATAGTTGAGTCCCAAATAACTATGTTTACTAAACATACAGAAACATTCCAGACATAGATTCATAGACTCATGGTCTCTAAGATCAGAAGGGACCGATATGATCATCTAGTCTGACCTCCTGCACAATGCAGGCAACAAAATATCACACACCCACTCCTGTAATAAACCTCTAAACTATGACTGAATTAATAAAGTACTCAAATCATTGTTTAAATCTACCAGCAAGTGAGCTCTGCTCTATGCTACAGAGGAAGATGAAAAATCCTCAGAGCCTTGCCATTCTGCCCTGGGGAAAATTAAGTTCCTTCCTAACCCCAGTTAAATCTTGAGCATGTGGGCAAGACTCACCAGCCAGACATTCCAGAAAGTGTTCTCCATAATAACTCAGAATCCACCCCATCAAACATCCCATCTCAGGCCATTGGGATATCTCCCATCAGTAGTCAAAGATCAGTCAATTGCCAAACTAGCATGTCCCATCATAATATCCCCTCCATAAATGTATTAATCTCAATTTTGAAGCCAGCTAGTTTTTATGCTCTGCCTCCCAGCTCCCCTTGGAAAGGCTATTCCAGAACTTTACTCCTCTGATGGTTAGAAACCTGTGCCGGATTTCAAAACTTAGTTTTGGAAAGGACTATTCAATGGAAAAACAACAGGAATAATAAAACCTATTTACAGGACTACAGGTTGGGAACTTGCTGTTTTGTTCAACTGCAGAGTATGGAGGAGCCCTACCACTGAATCAAACAGGAACTAAGGGTGAGGTGTGCAGGCCTGGCATGAACAATGCAAAAAGAAGTAGGGAAGAGAAGCTAAGAAACAGGTTATCAATAGAATAAGCAGAAAGTCACAAGTGGCCTTGTAAATAACATGTGGCTAGTACATATAGAAATGATAAGAAGAGTAATTTGTGATAAACTTGCAACTGCAATTCACTTACTAGCATACTTTGCAGTTCTTGAACAGTCCATAAAATTGGTCTTCTGATTTTTATAACCTGTCATGAAGAGTGTGGTATAATATATCAACCAACAATACTAAGTTTAAGTGTATACATAAGCTGATTCATGATTACATGCACTGGATATGTGGCATACCCTGTGCCCATCCCTTACACTTGAGCCTGATCAATGCATGTTTAGTTTGATTGTATGTCAATAAAGAGCCTTCAGTGATGAGCAGGAGCACTGGTGATTAGCAAAAAGATTCAGGGCACAGGCCCATACCCCCACCCAGTTATTTCCCCCGCTGCTCCAACCATGCCCCCACCCACTATAATCCCCATCTGGCTTGGGACTGCCTGTCCCAAAACACCCCTCCCACCCACTGCCAACCCCCCACCTGGCCCTTCCTCTCCACACCCCTTGCCACCCACCGCCACCTCACGCAGCTCCCCTTTCCCTCCCCTCGTTTGCCCCACTCACATGTCCTGGTCCTTCTGCTGGAACTTAAGAAGAAGCCAACCCCACATAGCTGCCAGAGCTGCTGCCGCTGGAATGCACTGCCTGGGTCACACAGAGGAGAGGATTTAAATTTCCTTTCTATTCTCCCGCCCTGGGCCACACGCCTGAGCTGCCGCAGGACAGGAGAATTAAAGGGTCCCCACCTCAGCTGGCCCCATCTGAGCTCCCAGGCACACCAGAGTTCAGGCAGACTGCCTGCATCTCCATACCAGGGCTCAAAGCAGGCACTCTCCAACACATTTGGTGCATGGGCCCCATGGGCCCATGTTCAGCTATGCCCCTGGTGATGAGTTTGTAAAGTATTTAGAGGAACACTACCCTGTGTTTATACGTTTCAGATACCAATGCAGGTAACTGTCAGGGCAAGCTCAAAAGAAGTGGTCTCAGCTATAATCAGGGCCCATACCATTGTAGTCTTCACAGACTAGGCAAGTTCATTTTAAATTTGCTCTGGCACTTTATAGATAGAGTCTACTGACTTCATGGGGCACTGATCCACAACAGCAGTAACAAAAAGCAAAGCTAAAATAGGCAAAATGTAAAATCAGAGCTCAAACTTAAGTATAAAGAATGCAGTCTGAGGTAATATGATTACAGATCAAGTACAACACAGGCTGCAATCAAGTTGGGGTACCTAAGCATTCCTCTAAAGATGGATCAAATGTGCCGGGTTAATGGTACAATAAGCAACCAGTGGTGAGTGCTTCACAAGTCACAAAAAGTTCCACAGGCCTTAAGAAAGAGGCTGGAAGAAGAGCTGTGAAACAGAACAGCAGATGTTATCATTTGGCGACTACAAGAACCAAGAGATTGGGTTCACTTCTTAGCATATGTAGAGAAAACATGAGGGATTGTGACTGTAATGGACCCTTAGGAGTTGAACAAAAACATAGAAAGAGAACACTTCCACTTGACCCCAAGACATGAAATATTGTCTGAGATAGAAGGAGCCAAATTCTTCAGCAAACTAGACTTATCCGCAGAATTTTGGCAAATCCACTTGCAGTCAGCTCCAACATCTGCCTTCCAGATGACCTTTGGTTATTGGAGGCCCTAGGTGGGAGGCCCTCCTTGTGATCTTCCCCCCACCACCACCACCACCCTGGTCTCAGCTCCCCCTACACAGCCCTGGCCCAGCTTCTCCTCCTGCTGCCAATCGAGGCAGGCATGGCTTTTGGGGTAGGCAAAGCAGGCGATGGGGCCCCTTGCTGCTTGGGGCCCTAGGCATGCACCTGCTTCACCTACCCCAAAAGCCGCCTCTGGCCCTGTCAACTCACAGATATTGCTTCTATAGAGTGCCTTTCAGAATATGTTCAATTCCAGAAATACTCTACCATAAAATGAACCATCGATAGGTGTGAAAGCATATACTGATGACATAATAATTTGAGTAAGAACTGCCATTGAACATCAGGAATGACTGAGGCGCACACTGGAAATTAAGAGCTATTTACCCTTAAACTGAATAAAACCAAACATCAGTTTCCAACAACTGAAATAACATGCTTAGCAGAGGACTGACCTGAAAGGAATGTTGCCCAGTGAAGCAAAGAATCAGGCAATACTGAACATGCCAAGACCTGAAGAAGAAAAAGGAATTCACAGGCTGCTAGTCATGTTGCGTTATGTCAACAAGTTCATATCTAGCTATACGGTTCCCACAAACGACCTAAGACATACCAGAGACCCAGAGCATGATAAAGAATTTAGTGATCTAAAGTACATTCTAAGATCATCTCCAATGCTACAGCATTTTGACCCACTAAAATCATCAACCTTTCCACAGATGCCTCAAAAGGAGGGCTGGGAGCAGTGCTATTACAATGCCATGGAACGGATTGGTTTCCAATATCACGTGCATAAAAGGGCTGTGACAACTACAGAGAAAATGTGTGGAAAAACCAGAAAAAGAGACACATTCTCTGCAGTCTTAACTTCAAAACAGAAACTGATCACAAACCACCACCAAAGATACAGCAGCTAGTTTTGAAAATACAGAAGTGTGACATGACCTTGGAGTTCCAACCTGGATGCCAGTTAGTAATGGCAGACATACTTTCAAGAGCATATGCACCATTGGTCAGTTGATGATGTGACCAACATAGCCTGATGATCTGGAACTAGTAGTAAACATACATGTGATCATGATAAAAGCATCATGTGCCTTATCTCCAGGCTTATGAATGAACTGGAAACCAAAACAGCTCAAGATGAAATGCTGCAAGCAGTGATATAAGTTATAAGGAAAAAAGGAAAAAAAACCACTTCCCACCTGCCCATTTCTTTTACAGAAGCAAGCTTTCAGCAATCTCGGGAGCATTTTTTAATGGAAATGGATCATGGTTCCCATAGTGATGAGAAGGAAAATATTGGAACAAATACACAAAAGCACCTGGGAAAGAGAAAATCAAAAAGGAAAGCTGGAGTACTTGTATTCTGGCCACAGATGTATAGTGACATCAAAGAAATGGTGAGCAAGAATGGAACATTTCAGAAGCCCAAAGACTCCCCATGGAATGAACCAGTGATACCACACCAACGGCTCACAGTTTCCTGGGAAAACATTGGCATCAACATACTCAGCCTGGGGAGATATGATCATCAGAAGTAGTTGCACTTGAAAAT
Organism: Pelusios castaneus; assembly: GCA_007922175.1. Taxonomy (NCBI): domain Eukaryota; kingdom Metazoa; phylum Chordata; order Testudines; family Pelomedusidae; genus Pelusios; species Pelusios castaneus. The sequence continues at coordinate 2,892,854 of ML685791.1, forward strand.
ACTACAACTACAACAGTTGTCAGGCACATTAAATCTGTATTTACATATTATGGAATTCCAAGAACTGTAATAGCAGACACCAGGCCACAGTTCAAGAATATGGAATTCCTGGACATTGCTAAAATGTACATCATGAGACATCTAGTCTCAGATATCCATTAACTAATGAGTTACTTGAATGTGGAGTATGTATCATGAAAAACGTTGTAAAGAAAAGGCAATAGATACAAGAGAAGAACTGTACTGAGCACTGCTCAATGATAACGCTACTCCACCGCAATGTGGAAAATCATCTGCTGAACTTGTCAACAACAGATGTATAAATACTCAATTATCAAATATAGGAAAATAAAGAAAGGATGATGAAGAAGTCAGTGATAGTGAGGAAGAGACCGGGAAAGTATAAGCAGGAAAAGTATTACAATAAAGGACCAAGACCTGTTCCACCATTAAAAAACAAAGACTTGGTGAGAATTTGGCAAGATGGGCACTGACCCCTCAAAGCTAGAGTCATCTCACTCATACTGAGGGATCACAGATAAAGGCAAAATCTTCTATTCAAGACTAAGGACTTGGCAGAGACAAGTGAATGAGAGCAGACACACAAATTGAAAACAATTCATAAATTAATCTTAATATTGACTATGAGACTGAACAGTCTATTACAGACCAGGACTTGCCTAAAGAGGATTTGCAATATAGCAGATCAGGAGAATTGCTGAAACAATGTTGGAGACTGATCAAGACATCTTAAAGTTGTGTTAAAAGAACCTGAGGGGTTCTTTAGTATTATATTTGTTTTAGTTTATTAGTGTTTTAGTTCAGGCAAGAAATTTTGAAAGGAATTTTAAAAGATGCTTATAAATAAATGATTTATAACAAAGAACTTTTTTTGCTTACCCAAGTCATATATGGACACTATCCCTATAATGGTTGGTTCTTCTGTGAGATAACACAATGTAATAGAACAGGACCTTTCTATTAGTCCCCTGAGAGTATAGATAGCTGCTCTCCTCTAAGCACCTCTCAGACTGATCTTGCACAAGGAATCCCTTCTCTTTTATCTTCAGATAAAATCCCATCAGCTCAGGTTTTAGAGAAATTGTACCGTTTACCAATCGCATTGTCCTTGCATCTGTTATCAGCTTTAATTCAGCAGGGAGTTTCAAGCTGTCACCTGCCTATAATCAGAACTTTTTCCCCTCAACAGGAAGATTCTCATTTAACTGTACAGTTGTTTTTCCTTAAACAAATGTAGACTCAGAAGATGAAGGGAAGCTGTTCTTACTTTCCCTTTTCTCTGGAAACTCTAGAAAATTCTTTAATCATTGTTGGTCTCTTTTTTTTTCTCGTACTTTCAGTCTCACAGGCCTTTGTGTTTGAATCTCTTCTCTCTAGAGATTTTACTAGAGAGCTGACAGTACCATTAATCTCAGGTGTGCTAATGTGTTGCTTCCTTCCTCCGCGCCCTCAGCCTCAACAAATTATCTCCTTAAATTAATTTTCATTTCCTTAACTTTTTGTACTCCACTGACTAGGAAAACATTTTCACAATACAGAGGGTCACCTGTGGCCATCAATTTTTAAACACCTTCCTATTGTTTTCAAAGGAAACTCTACTTAGAATCATAGGATCATAGGCTATGTCTACACTGGCAAGTTAGGTTGACTTAAGGAGGCTTAAGTCGACCTAACTTGAGCCCTGTCCACACCAGGCTTTCATTAGGTCGACTTAAGAAAATCCTTAAGTCAACCTAATGAAAGCTTAGGTCGAATTAGTAAGGGCCATTCATTAGGTCAAACTAAGCCTCCTTAGGTGGACCTAACCCTTCCTTAGGTTGACCTAAGCCCAGTGTGGATGTATAAATCCACTCCCTTAGGTCGACCTAAGGGAAGTTAGGTCAAATTAATAAATTCCGGTTAAGGGAAAGCACTTTAAGTCGACCTAAGAAGGTCGACTTTAGGTTGACTTAAAGTCGACTTTATTAAGTCGACTTAACAAAGTCGACATAATTTTTTATAGTGTAGACATAGCCATAGAAACTGGAAAGGACCATCAGAGGTCATCGAGTCCAGTCCTCTGCACTCATGGCACAACCAAGTACCCTCTTAAACCATCCCTGACAGGTGCTTGTCTAACCTCCTCTTAAAAACTTCCAGTGATGGAGATTCCACAAACTGCCTAGGCAACTTATTCCAGTGGGTAATCACCCTGAAAGTAAGGAATCTTTTCCTAATGTCCAACCTAAACCTTCCTTGCCACAATTTAAGCTCATTGCTTCTTGTCCTATCATCGGCAGTTAAGGAGAACAATTTTTCTCCCTCCTTCTCATGACAACCTTTTAGGTACTTGAAAACTGTTATCATGTCTCCTCTCAGTCTCCTCTTTTCAGGTGCGTCTACGCTTAAGGAAAAGTTGAATCAACTTAATAACATCTCCATGTTGACTTAACGCTTAAGTCGACCTTATTAAGTAGACTTAAGCCAGTGTAGACACAGAGCAGCCCTAAGTCAACCTCCATGGCCTCCAGACCTCCCTCCCTGACCTCCCTCCCAGAGTTCCTGGCACAAGAAGAGCCTGCCCTAGCCAACCACAGGGCAGGACTCATCCCTGACCACCCTGGTCTGGAGTTGGGGTGGGGGAACTGTAGGCGGGAGCACCAAGGCCCGACACCTGCGGCTCATGGCTTCAGGAGAGACCCCCAAGGCAGGGCTGCCTGCAGCTCATCACCGTGGGCACTGCACCTGACCTGGGCAGCACAGCGTGCTGACGTGTACCAAGGGGTCCCTGTTCCAAAGGACAGGGAATGGGAAGCAGGGGGATGGTCAGGGGACAGCAGCTGCTCTCAGGCTGCACACCGCACCAGCTAATGGGAGGGACTCTCTTCTTTGCTTCTCCCCAGCAGCCCCTGCGCCCTTGACACGTGGCACTCCTGGCGCCCCACCAGGCCTGATCATGAGGAGAAGGAGGGCACATCACTCGCGGGACGAACTCCTTGAAGACCTGGTCTGCATCAGCGAGCAGACCGAGGCACGCTTGGTGGTGCGGCAGGAGCAGGAGGATACCCACCAGAGGGTCAAGCAGGGGCTGCGGAGGGGCGAGCAGAGGCTGCTCGAACATATGCTCGACCTCATGGAGCAGCAGACCCAGTCCCCAGAGCACCTGGAGGAGCGCCTGTTCCCCCTGTGCCCTTTCCCTCCCCTCCCCCACGCCCCAGAGGCAGCCCTCCTCACTGGCAGGCCAGGACCTCGGGCGGACGTCTGCAAGCCTGGAATCACACCGGTCCCTCCCCACAACCCTCTTCACTCCCCCTAAACCTCCCAACCCACATTTCCCCCTCTGAATAACAACCCTGAACAATGTTATACAGTGTGTTGTGCTTTTTATTGGTGTGGGGACAGGGGGGGAGATGGGTGTATTGAGGGGGCATTCATGGGGGGGGGTGTAGGTGACAGGGCCTGGTAGCAGACCCACGCCTCAGTGCTCCTCACTGTCGAAGTGGGCCCTCAGTGCATCCCGGATGAGCTGTGCTTGCCGCTGGACCCACTGAGTCTGGGGCAGGGTATCGTCAGGCTGCTCGTACTGCACAGCGAGCCACTCGGCCTCCCAGACACGGGGGAACCTTTCCCCACACAGCTCATGCAAGGTTGTGCAGGCAACAACATGTGCTGACAACCTCTAGGAGGTTGCTCTCACCAAGCTGCAGGCAGGTAAAGAGGGCCACTCACTCCCACCCACTCCTGCAATAAGCCTCTAACCAATGCTGATTATTAAAGTCCTCAAATCATGATTTAAAGACTTTAAGATACACAGTGTGTTATTTTTAGTGTATTTATAATACAAGGCTGTTGGGCTGTGAAGAAACTGAGCTTTTAAAAATATATTTACAAACCTGAGGAAAAAGTAAGATAGTGAATAAGTTGTATATATGATGGATGAGCCCTCTCAACAAAGATCATACTAAAAATGTATTTGAATCGGTCTAAACATGTGCACACATTCACAACTTAGTTTAAAGTCTCATAATGTAATTTCACTTTTGTAACAAATGATAAGAATTTTGTTTATGAAATGCCAAAGGATTTTAGAGCAGATTATTTTAACATTTAATAGTAAGTCCACTGACTAAAACTTAGTCCTGCAAACATTTTAGGATATATAGCAGAGTGACCCAAGGACCTCTTGATGTCAACTGGCACAAAGCATAGGAGGTTACAGGATTAGCAGGTCTGGTATTTATGTGGTAAGTCACCAAAGGGTGGCATGTAAGGTTTCTAATCTTTGTAACATGCATGCATGGATTTTATATAAGGAGATATCTAGATATGGAAATTATGTTCTTAAGGCCTTCTAATTAAAGATAGGATAGAGGAAGGATTCCTGGAGACATTTTTCCAAACAAGAAGCAGGAGACACATATCTCCCTAGCTGACCATTGTGTATTGTTTGTCTTACAACAGAAGTCTATTTACACACTGATTAGCAGAGGCAGGAACTTCAAAAGAAAATTACCAGAAGGGGCACCCTGCTTTCAGATGAAGATCAAAGCCCTGGGAATGGCGGCACAGAGGTTGTGAAGGAAACAGCATGCGCTGACGACCTCCAGGAGGCTGTGCTCGCCAAGCTGTAGGCGGATCAGGAGGGCCCTCCAGCGAGCTTTGAGACGGCCAAAGGCACACTCAACAATGCTGCAGCACCGGTTGAGCCTCCGATTGAAGAGGTCCCTGCTGTCGTCCATGAGGCCCGTATATGCCTTCATGAGCTGGGGCGCAAGGGGTAGGCAGCATCCCCGAGGATCAGAACTGGCACCTGCACGTCCCCGATGGTGATGATGTGGTCGGGGAAGAAGGTGCCTACCTACATGCATCTGTACAGGGCAGAGTTGCACAGGATCTGTGCGTGGAGCACCTTCCCCGGCTAGCCCACAGAGATGTTCTGGAAGATTCCGCGGTGGTCCACAAGGCCTGCAGGACCATGCGGTTGACATAGTCCCTGGCATGGTGTTCCAGGGCTCGGATGGGGATGTGGGTGGCGTCCACAATGCCCTCACAGTTGGGGAAGCAGAGTCAGGTGAGGATGGCGAGGAGTTCGTGCAGGCTGCCCGGGGTGACGAGGCAGGCTAGCAGGACCTGGCTGATTGCCCTGCATACCTGCATGATGGCAATCCTCACAGTGGCCTTCCTGATCCCAAACTGCTGGGCCACCAAGCAATCAGAGTCCAGGGTTGCCAACTTCCACATGGCGACGGCCACTTGCTTGTCTATGGGCAGGGCGGGTCAGAGTTGGGTGTCCATGCACTGCAGAACTGGGGTGAGCTCGCAGACGAACTCAAGGAAGGTCCACTTGCTCATCCTAAAGCTCTGCAGCCACAGGTCGTCGTCCCAGGTGGTGAGGATGATCTGCTCCCACCATTTGCTGCCAGTCTCATGTGCCTAGAAGCGACAGCCGAAGAAGCCTTACCACTAGCTGGCATGTGTCGCACAGCTGCCTGGCAAAGCACAGAAGAAGAGGCTGGTCCATGACCTGCTCAGGCTCCCAGTTGCCAGGCACAATGGGAAGGGGCAGAGCTCACTTCCTCTTTTGAGGGAGTGGCCGGAGGAGGGGAGACCTTCTCTGCTGCCATGCTGCCACACTTCCCCCAATGCACCCTTAAGTTGACTTAAGAGTCTAGTGTAGACTCTCTAAGTCGACTTGATAAAGTCTGCCTTAAGTCGACTTAATAAAGTTGACCCAATAAAGTTGACTTAACTTTCTAAGTATAGACATAGCCTTCCAGACTAAACAAACCCAGCTCTTTCAATCTTCCCTCATAAGTCAAATGTTCCAGTCCTTTAATCATTCATGTTGCTCTTCTCTGGACTGTCTCCAATTTGTCCACATCTTTCCTGAAATGAGGCACCCTGAACTGGACACAATACTCCAACTGTGGCCTAATCAGGGCGGAGTAGAGCAGAAGAATTACTTATTGTGTCTTATTTACACTTGATCTCCCTCAGGCAGAAACATAAGTTAGGGCAGTTATCTTTGCCCATGAAAGGCCAAATTGTAACATTTAGCCATTGGCCCAAGTAGACAGCGGTGTAGAGCCAAATTTCCTCTGGGGAAATTCAGAAGTGACTGTGGCTCAGCAATAATATCCAAACATTTTAGCCTCCCCTCATAGCAAATACTGTGTACACTGGAGTTGAAGCTTGTTTCACTATGATCTCATCCTAAGCCTGCAGTGCTGTTCTATTCATATGCACTCTCAATCTTAATATCTACTTGTTGCTTCCACACTTATTATATTGGCTAGGTCTAAAATGTGTTTTTGTCATTCACTAATTCTGCCACCTGGCTCTACTAAATCCACCTTATTCTGGATCAGGTTCCCCTGTTCCTTCTCATCATTCAATTTATCTTCAACTTTCATTTAACTGGAAAAATGTTAGTTTTGTGCTGGTACTGTTCTCCTTCAAATGGTTTGTAAGAAAAGAAAAGAAAGCAATTTCTGTGTGCTATCCAATGGTAACCTTTCACAGCTCCAGCTACTACCCTATACAGACACTGTCTTTGTTCGTCTTTGGGTTTTTCTAGCCAGCAAGCTTTTTTTATCATGACTTCTATAGCACTCACCTTAAATGTATCAAATAAGGCAAGTCAACTACCAGAAATTTGCATTGTTCAGAACTCATGGATAAATAATTAGGCTTAAATATCAATTATCTTATTAAGAAAATTCTCTTTCAGAAAGAGAATCTCCATTGTTAAATATACTCATTTTATTATGGAGAATTCTTTCTCCTAGTGGCCTTCTAAAGTACTACTATATTTGAATAAAGCCGAGAAGAATCTAATTATCTAACCACAACTGACCAGTCTTGGTAGACCATGACAAATCATGATCAGCATTGTGCCATCTAAATCCAGTGTTTACACTTAATTGAAAATCTTATTAAGTATAATAAAGTAAAGGCTGAGTTAACTGATATATGCAAAGCTCTCTGGTTAAAGATGCTATAGTATGCAAATATTATATGGGGGGGAGGATTTTGCTCTCACGACAAAGACAGAAAATATGCATTCCTTTCCTACATATGACTGCATCACCACCAGCAAGATGGCCCAGTGCTTAGATGAGATCAACTCTTGGGAAAAGAACAGTTAGCTGAAGCTGAACCTCAGAAAAACAGGCAATGCTGATGTACAAAGGAAAATAATTTTGAAGATCTTGCAACCACCATGCAATCTCTATCGGTTGAGGATACACACCCACAATTCAGTCCATGGTCAGTTCAGTCCATGGTCAAGGAATCCTCTTGGATTCTTCACTGAGATTGAACTACCACATAGCAGCATCTGCAAGTAATACTTCCTAACATCTCCCTTCAACTTGGAGACTTCATCCCATCCTGGCCTCAGTTATTCATGCCTTTGTCACCTGGCTGGGTTACAGCAATGTGATATACCTGAACATGAATCTTTCAGCACTTAGGAAATTCCAACTAGTTCAGAATGCTGCAGCATGTCTTCTTAGCAACATATGCTACTGCCAGCATATCAAACCTCCATACCACGTTTCTCTCTGTGAGGAGGGGATGAGAGAATCAATAGCATGTGACAAATATGTAATTGCTTTGCTTAATGTACTACTGGACGGCACTCAGATACTTCAGTGATGAGTGTGGCATAAAATCCTACACAGAATAGAATACATATGTATATATGCATATATATGTGCACATAAAAACTTCCATTTTTCTTGTTAAAAATGAGAAAATTCCATGCTAAAAACATTATTCAAGTTGCAAAGTCAAGTATCCGTGTAACTGTCTTTATTAATAGTCTTTAATTCCATAATCACATGCTATTTTGCCCTTCATAAGACTGAATGCCTTATTTAGGACTTAGGGTGGATGATATAAGACCTCTGCTCCACCTTATGCACAAGTTGGAAGGCATGTGAAGGCATGAGGCAGAGGCTTATGGAAAAAGAAAGAGTGATAATTTATGTGGCTGAAAATTGACTGTAACCAGCAACAGTCAGTTCTACCTTTGCCAGAGTGTTCCTGTATGAAGCTTGGCAAGATTTGTAAATCAAAAGTGAGTGTTTCTGTTATTCTGAGTACTCATCCTGACACACGTGGTGCCTGGTTTTCAGAAATGGAAAACACTCCCAGCTGCAACTTATAATTTAAGTCAGTAAGGGTGGGTGATACTCAGCCTTTCCAAACATTATGGCCTAGATGTCTAACGGTGAGCACTCATTTTTGAAAAATCTGCTTTCAGTGTCTTGGTGCCTCAGTTCCCCATCTGTAAAATGGAGATAATAATGTGTCCCTATCTCACAGGGGTTTTGTGAAGATAAATTCATTAGTGTTTTTCAAGTACTCCAACACTGCAATGATGAGCATCGCCGAAAAGCTCAAGAAATTAGTAATATCATGATCAGTGTCGCATCAGGATGGTGGGCAGAAAATAAAGTATAGGGCCACTCATTGAGTGATTAGAGTGATGCTGAAGACAGACCAGCTCCAGGTCTATGTATCAACTGAGAGTCAGGCTTAATACTGGTAGAGCATTGTTAAAATTGCAGCCAAATATCTACTGTTTGGACTTTTCTAAATGCTGGTGAACTGTAATACTCACATGCTGATTTTTGTATTTCTCATGTTAAGAGTAATATCTGTGTTACATGTGTGTTACATAATTCTCACATGGCGCAGACAGACCCCATGATAACAAAAGCCACTAATCATTACTGAATTTTGCCTATAGAAGTAGCTACCCCTTCTTAAAGGAGGAAGTGGTCAGCTGAGCGCTCAAAAAGTAATGTGTTTAGAGGAAATTCCTCAATTCTCACTATAATAGGGTACGGCAGCCTAATTTCTTCCTCTGCAATAGAACACTTTCATATGCCAGGCAATCAGACCTTTGGCAGGTGCTATTGATATATATAGATTAGCATCATATGGGTCTGGGCAGCTTCAGGACACCAGAAGCAGCTGTGGTCTCTGTGGATTTGTTATCCTCAGGAGTAAGAGATCTGATAAAATCACCACCATCTGTGGACAATGGGTGCCACTATTCAGTGCCATTGTCCTATCCTCCTAGTTTCATGCAATCAAGCAATTCCCTCCTAATTTCCCTGACCCCTGGCAGGCCATACTCACCATGGCTGGTGCTGTGAGTGGCACCAGGCATGTGCATGCTGAAGCAAAAGTGTCAATAACCATGTTTTCTTTAAAACTTTAGGTGAGCAGTGGAACAGATTTCTGAAGCTTCACTTTCACTATCCATTGGGGCTGTACTGACAATGTGTATTTTATCATTGCAGCCATCAGGGTTTCCCCCTCTACCTCAATAGAAACAACAGAGCCAGATAAGGAAGAGAAAGGACTCAGATGACATGTTCAGTGAGATCTTGCAAGCCAGTACTGCATGAGACCATGAGAATGGGTCTGTGGGGTGGACACTGCAATCAGCCTGGAGAAGGAAAGAGAAGGCAGGAGAAAGGCCCAGGAGTCCCAGCAGGAAAGGGAGAGTGAGATGCACCAGGATATAATGAAGCTTCTCCAGCAGCAAAAAACAGATGCTGCAGACTTTTGTGGACCTACAGGTTCAACAATCATGAGCCAACCTCCCTTTGCAGTCTGTGGAGCAATCATTACAGCACATCCCTACACACATCCCACTTGGCATCAGGGGCCACAACCCTACCCCTTCCTCTCCAGCCCAGGGACATTAAGTACAGCTACAATTTCACATTCATTGACCTGTGAAAGCCACAGTTGCTGTTTGTGTAGGTAAAATAGCCATGAATGTTCTTTCCCCTTGTTAAATTCTGTTCCATTACTTTATTAAGTTTTTAATGTACTTGGCTTTTAAGTTACACTGATGTTTCTTTGCATTGGTGTTACTGAATAAAATTCTATTATTTGGAAAATAATTCATCTGTATTAGTTGACAACATATGCCTAGCAGCTCTGAAAGCACCTTCATACTTGTCATTGTACTGTGTGACACAACTCACAGGCTCAAAAATGAACAGCAAGCACCAGAAAAATGAATAGGTGAATTGACAGCACTATAGATGTGAACCAAGCATCACACAATTCCTAAATTACCCCAAGAACAGCAGGTAAAGAACAGTACACCACAATGCATTATTGGATCACTATTAAAGTTCTTTCAAAGCCTCCCTGAGTGATATAGCTTTCCATGAATAGCCCTTATGTCTTGCTATTCAGACTCAACAGACAGATGCTCTATCTCCACCCCAACAACAACTTTTCCCCCTTCTCTTCACAGATATTATGAATGACACGGCAGGCAGTTCTAACCACTTGTTTTCACTGAGATCCAATCTCATGAGTAAACAACACCACCATTCCTCCAATCTACCAGAAGCACTTCAACTGTCCTGCTGCACCTGCTGAGCCAGTAGCTGAATCATTTCTTGGTGCTGTCAAGAAAACCAGTCTATGGCTTCATGAGCTAGGGAAGTAAGAGCTAGGCTAGATCCTCCAGGATCACTATTGGCATTTCAACCTTCCTAATGGCAGTTCACCAATCGAGAAAGTTCCTGCTTGCTGTTTTCTGAACAGTCCCATGTTCTTAAAGATGCAGGCATCATACACCTTCCCTGACCAGCCAACATTGTTGTTGGTGAAATATGCCCAGTGACACACCAATGCTTGCACAATTGTAGAAAAGTAGCCCTTTCTGTAGATGTACTCTGTGGCAAGGCGATCTAGTGCCAAAATAGGGGTAAGCGGACCAATTATCACTCCACGGCAGTCCAGGAATCTCATTGCTGCAAATTCATCCCATGTGTCCTACACATTGTTGACAGTCACAGTCCTGTATAGCAGGAGACAATTCCTGGTCCAGCACACTTGCATAACAATGGTCCTCACCATGGATTTTCCAGCTCCAAAGATTTCTCACTGACTGGCAGCAATCTGGCATTGCAAATTTCCACAGTGTGATCATCCACAGTGTGCTTCTCCACTGCCAGTGCAATTTTCATTTTGATGTCCCTGGAGGGCTTGGGCAAGGTATGGCATACAGCTGCAGGAAGCTGGACTACGAGCATCTGAAAATACTGCAGCCATGGATTATCATCCCAAACCTGCATTAAGATGCAATCCCACCAGTCGGTGCTCATTTCTCAGACCCCCATCTGCAGTTGCTCCATGATTTCCACCAATAAAGGGTGGTTCTTGATCTGGTTCTTGCTATCAATCTGTCCTCCTAGAAATCTTCATTTTCCCTACTGATTTGGTCCTGCAAATACCAGAGGGTCATGTATTCTGTGCTTGCAGTGCTTATGAAAACAGTGCAAAACTGCAAGCTCTATACTTCTGGCAGACACAGCAGACAGTGAGGAGAACTCTGCAGGTTTGTGGAATTTTTTTTTTAAAAGGCATGGAAATTATGGGGTATAAATGCCAGTATGGGATGGAGACAGTTGTACTCTGGGAAATTGACCCTTTGCTCCCTGTCACCCCACATGAGTCATTTTTATCCCACCATGCAGTTAAAATTTCCAAAAAGACAAGTGCACTGAACAGTGGTGGGCTGTATACTGGGATACCAACCCATAGTGCACCACACTGCAACGACGCAAAGCATTCCTGGTGAGAATGTGTAACACTGACACAAGGGCTATATCTACACTTATTAAGTCAACTCTGTTAAGTCGACTTAACAGAGTGGGTACACTTTAAGTCAACTTAAGTCAACCTTGTTAAATCAACTGAACAGTAGACATAGCCGTCCACACTGGCTTTAAGTCGACTTAATACGGTCAACTTAGTGTTATTCCCTGTCCGCACTGGCTTTAAGAAGTCGACTTAAGGCTTAAGTCGACCTTCAGAGAAGGTGTTATTAAGTCGATTTATGGAAGCGCTTAAGTCGACTTAATAAAAGCCCAGTGTGGACGCAGCTTTGTGTAGGTCGACTTAAGTGTCCTTAAATCGACCTAAGTTGCCAGTGTAGACACACCCTCAGAGCCAAGTATGCATGCTCATAAGCAATATATTAAATGCAGTGGCTTTATGTTGACCTAACTTGCGTTGATCAAAGTTTGTAACATAGACGTGACCTGTGAGCACCTACACAGGAAAGAGATTTCTGATAGTAGAAGGTTCTTTGGTCTAGCAGACAAAGGCAGAAAAAGATCCAGTGGGTGGAAACTGACTCGAGACTAATGCAGACCAGAAAGGCACAGATTTTTTCTGTAGGAGTCATTAACCAGTGCAATAACTTACCTAGGAAAGCAATTGATTCTTGGTCACTTGGAATCTTTAAATCAAGATTGGCAGTCTCTTTCCAAAAGACAAGCTATGGGCTAGGTTCAGAAATCCCTACTTAATAGTCTAAGTCCTGTTTTGCACAAGATCAGACAAGATGATCATAATAGTCAGGTGTAACCAGAATTTTTATTCATAACCTGGTTTTGAAGAGCCTATCAAATAGATAGAATTTGGGTGACATAAAACGAAGAAGTACAAGCGAGGCATGACATAGAAAAGATATCAACATGCTATTGCTAACCATGTCTGTTCTTTAAAATATTCACTCAGCCTGGGTTTCCAAAGGAGCCTAAGAGTGTTAGACTCCTAACTCTCTTATGCTCCTTTGAAATTGTCCCACCTCAACTAATATTTTTTAAACATATTGAAATTTTTGTTAAAGTAATAGGATTATTCCTGCATCCCTGGCCATTTTCATCTATTCTAGTTAAATTAAAGGGAATAAACAAGCAGCATATCTCTGGTATTTATGAAAACTGACATTTTCACTTTTAATCCAAGGTGTCTGCCCAAAAATGCCATTGGTCCAGCCACAGCTTGCATCAAAGCATCTCTTAACTGAAGAGCAAATCTAACACTTAAAACTAAGATAAGTATATACATCTGTTTTTAATACACAGGAGAGGGTGTTTTCTTAACAATATTATAGTTAATGAGATTCATAATATTCACATGATTTCAGACTAGAGGATTTAAATAATGCACCAGATTTCTATGTTAAAAATAAAACCATTATTTTATCATTATTAAATTTTGCAAATATTATTTTAAAGCATAACAATTTCCTGGTGGGCAATACTCACATTACCTCTTACTGGCATAGCTCCTACTGTAGAGTTCTTTTATCATGGAACCCTTGTATAGTAAAAGTATGTGTATATTCAGAGAGTAATTCAATGAAGGGCAGATCCTGCAACTTTTACTCAAGGGGAGCATTGATTAAATAAGGAACGTAGAATTTTGCCCTGGAAGTGAAAATTCTCTAGAATTAGAATTTCTATCTACACATTGCAATCCACTGAAATAATTTGAGATTTTCATTCTACTTCACTGTCAGTGGTTTTAGTATATCTGAGATCAATATAGAGGTAGAATTCATTGTATTTCTTTCAAACAACTGTCACCACTGCCCTAAAGAAAAGCGATTAACACATAATTCATGTTGCAGCTAACTCAAGAAGGAAGGGTGATTAGGGTAAGTAGATGGATTAAGAAGACAGTATAATCTAGGGATAGAGCAGGCGCAGGATAATAAATGTGGGACTTAACCCCAGCTGTACTAAAGATTCACAATTTGACCATATCCAACCCAGTGCACTATAAGCAAACATATTACTTATTCATCACCATAAAGCACTTTTCTCAGATGCAAGTTGCTATGCACCTGCAAATACAAATACCATTACACTATTGCCAACTTCAAGCATTCAAAACTCAAGGATCAGCATTTAAAAAAAAAAAGAGTGGGAGATTGGCTTAAAAAATCAGAAAATTTTCCAAAGAATAAAAAATGTTGGTGTGACTCTGGCTGGCCAAGTGCCAGCTCATGTTAACGTCCCCATGTCCCCCCAACTGGACACTTACAGCTACCTTGCTGGAATGTGTCTGGCTCTCCTGTGGGTTAATGTTGATAAAGTAGGTATCAGAATTATAAGAGTGCTATAGAGGTTGGTCTGTAACAAATGCTTCTGAGTTGCTGCATGCATTAATCTTATTTGTAATATCTGCATTCCATATTGTAATATAATATTTGAATATATGTACTGTGAGGTCTGTGATATACTAATCACCATACTGGAGAGGTACATTAAATAGTATGAAGAGCTGCTCTTCTACAGAAATTGTTACATCCGCCCTTCCCCAAAAAGAGGACACCCGTCAATACAGACATGCTATGGTTGGATCTTGCAACTGAAAACTCCCCTCACTGAGGAACCATCAAAACAAGAACTAAAGATTCTTATTGTTGCTCTGCTCTCCTTCCTGTGACAATGAATCATGCAAATGGATTCCTCCCATCAACAGAGTTTGCAGCTCAGAGCACATGAAAGAAAGGAGATAAAAACCTTAAATTGAAAGAGCTAAAGATCTCTGTTCCTCTTGGGCTTCTGGCAAGAGCAAGGTGTTTCTAGGCATAAGCAAAAGATCCCCAGATGCTTACCCTGTGTTAGCCCTAAAGGAGAAATACAGCTGGCTGATTATAGAAGCCTAATTACCTTTACAATTTAAAGCTATAACTCATTTGTGTGTCTATATTCTAACTGCTTTACCCTTGTAAATAACTTTCAAATTCCATTTCTTATTTAGTAAATCTTCATATAATTTATTACAGGACTTGCTACAAGCATTGTCTTTGGTATGCGATCTAAGGTGCAACTGAGCTGGGGTAAGTGACTGGTCCCTTGGGATTAGAAGTAATCTGAATATTGATAAATTCCAAAGGGGTAGCTGTATTAGTCTAGTTCAGCAAAACAAACAAGGAGTCCTGTGGCACTTTTAAAAACTAACACATTTATTTATCACATGAGCATTTGTGGGAGAAAATCCCACTTTGTGTGATTCTTGGTGAAATGAGACATCTATCAAAGAGATACACTCACCTGGGTAGACAGCTGGCAAGACAGACTGGAGTACCGAAGGAGATGTCTGCAACTCCATTTTAGGGCCTGTTAAAGTGCCTGAGGAGTTTGCACTTGGTTCAGTTGGTTGGTGAAATATAAGTTGCAGACTGATGACCAGTCTGGAGTTTGTCTTCTGGCTTCTGTTCTTTTAAAATCAGGTCATATTTTCAGTCTTTTCTCTGCAATCATGAGCATTTGACATCTTAAAAAAAAAAAAAGATTCTGATGATCACTTGACTCCAGGAGTTGGTGTTTTAAGAAAAAACACCAAATATTATGCAATTTGTAATCAAATCCTGAGAACTGACAATATTATCGTTATTGTTAAACAGCAGCAGCAGTTGCTTAAATGCTTTGGGAAATGCAAAATACAATTTGGCCACATACTGGCCCAAATTTTCCAAGGTGACTAGGGATCTTTGGGTCCTAACTTTAGGTAACGTTAAAAAGCCTGATTTTCAGGAAATGCAAAGTAACTATTCTCTGAAAATCAGACCCTTTTAAAGGTCTCGAGTTGGATTCAGAAAATCTATGGCATACAGAAATCATAGTCATTGGAAAATTTTGGACGCTCATTATCAGAGGGGGAGCAAGGGACATTGCCCATAGCTTTTCTCTAGAGAGAATAAAAACATGAACTACTGCCCTCAAGAATCCACACTCACAGCTCTTCTACCTTTCTCATAGCCACCCAATTCTTAATATATTTTCTAGTTTTCTTCTGCAGACTGTTTAGGATGAAATTAGCTACACATGGATCATCCCAGCAGAGATTTTGATGCCTGTCAACATCACAAAATGTTTTTGCCTTGGTCTTTCAACACTCTATTAAGTAGAGGAGGAGACAGAACAAACTGTCACTGTTCAATTACGTCACTGCTATTTTTCAATGTGACAGCCAACAGTATAGTGCGGTTGAAGCACTACCTGTGTGGAAATGTGCCAAGACACAAGTTCATGGCTTACCACAGCTCACTTTTTTTCACTGTCAGGATATCAACCTTCCTTTGACATAACTGCTGACTGAATAATAAGTAAGTGATTCATATCAGATGTTGAATTTGAGGGCTTTTGGCCCCAGCAGCATAGAAGAAAAGAATAATGCACTCCCATGGTATGCTGAATAGCACTGCAGTGTTCATTTGCATCCAGCCCCTGTTATCATGGCAGCTCAGCTTCTCAGTGATAGGAGAAAAGGGATATAGGAGTGGCAAATGCAGTAGTTTCATACAAAATTTTGCAGGACATTCTGCACACTGAGACAGTTAAACTAGTAACTTTGCCAGTGACGACACAAGGCACAGAGGACAAGCTTTTATTCCCCACACTTTAAAAAAAATAATTTAATAAGAAGCTTCTGAGAGAGAATTTCATTTTTTTTTAAAGGTACACTGACTTTACCGGTAACTTCTGACTGTTCCAATAGCCAGGCCAAGAGAGACACTGAGTTCAAGACTGTGAAACATTTCTGGCTAACTGATTGAACACTAGAAACTCACATCCTTTTAAAGTTAGCACAATTTTGGCAATAGAGTGCATTGAAATAAATGAGAGTTCCATATAAACCACATGAGGTTGAAAATGCAAGATTTAGGATCCCATCCTACAAAGTGCATGAGCTCCTTTCATGGGGTGCTGAACTTACTTCATTCTTATTAAAAAGGGGTTAAACAAAGGGAGAGTTCAGGGAGCACAAATACCCTTCCTCTTTTAAAACAGGTACAGCACCCTCCCTCCCCACCCCCCTTTCCTTCTGATACACTGGGAGCTGGTGTCTGGCTGAGTTGTTAAGAGGAGTTATGGCCTTTCCCACCAGTAGGTGGAGCAGCATGGGCACCTTATGGGAGAAGAACTATCTAAACTGGGAATGTGATCTGTCTTCTTTCCTCTACAGGGAAGTCTGTCTTCTGCTGGTTCACCTACCCTGCCAGGGAGACAAAAACGGAAAGCCCCAACTCTCTCCTGACTTTAATTGAAAAGGAAGAACACACAGCTATTCATTCACCACCACCATCCTAGCCAGGTTCAAGAGGAAACAGAATGGGAGAAAACTTTACACCCTACTGCACCCTTACACAGTCAAGTCAAATAGGGCACAATATAACCCTATATTTTATATAGATTTAGTCCATTCAGTGAGATCTTAATTACATATAGCAATGCTCTTGTGCCTATTTCAGTGAGTCCTCTTTGCTCTTAAAAACCAGCATAGTTGTGATTCTGGACACACAAACACACAGAGGCTATGTCTACACTTGTAAATTTAGGTCGACTTTAGTTAAGTCGACTTAACAAAGTAGACTTTAAGTCGACTTTATTAAGTCGACTTAGCAGGTCCACATCTAAATTTTAATTCGACTTAGGGGGGACCCTACAAAGTCGACCTAGAGCGTCCACACTGGACGCCCTAGGTCGACTTGTAGGGGCTAGGGGGACCTTGGACAAGTCCACAGTGGCAGGGGGGGCACCCCTTGCCAAGTGCCGGGGGCTCAGCCTTTGCCCCATTGTACCGGGGTACAATGGGGCAAAGGGGGACAGGGACCCTGGCAGGGCATAGGGGCAGGGTGGGCAGGGCTCTGCCCTGCCCTGTGGGGGGGCATGCCAGGCTCTCCCTGTGCCACCCCCCTGACAGGGAGGGAAGTGGGAGAGTCCTGGAGAGCCCTAAGTCAATTTAGAGTCGACTTAGGGCTACTCCACATCTACACTGGCTTAATTCGACTTTAGAAAGTCGATTTAAGCCTAAAGTTGACTTTAAATGAGGTTTAACAAAGTCAACTTAATTTTCCTTAAGTCGACTTGAGCAGCTTGCTGAAGTCGACTTAAGGAAAGTGTAGTGTAGACACAGAGTAAATTACAAGTGTAGACACACCCAGAGAGAGAGAGAGAGAACAGGAAAAGAGAGTGATGGAGAGGGAGAAAAAGACACTTTAAATTTTAGGTAAAGGCTACAAACCAGCAATCAAAGGGCAAACAGTACTGAGCCAAGCAACTGAAATATAGAGGCAAAGAAAAACTGGGCAGTGGTAGGCAATGATGATTCTATATGAAAAACTGAACTGACACCACATTAGTCTGACCACTTTTGCTTTTATGTTGTATCCCTTTTCCCCATCACTTGGTTATTTGTCTCTTTATGATATATGCAGGGCAAGAAATGTGTCTTCCGAGATCTCTGTAAAGTGCATAGCAGCTCTGGGTATTGCCATCATACAGATAATGAATTATTAGAACAATAATATTATTTCCAGTGTCTTGTCCTTTAGAAGTGAAAACATATCTCAGGTCCTGACACTGTCATCTAGTGCCCTTTGTGATGTGAATACCTCTGTAACTGCAACTAGTCACAGATCATCAATTCCTTTCACATAGGCCAGCAAACAGCATTCACGTGGTGACAACTTCCAATCTCTGCTGACCTGGAGACCAAAAGTGAAAGGCTACAGGCCCATTGCCAATTTCTGGAGCCATCTGGGCCTCTTTTTCTATTTATTTTATGCTACTATAGAATTTGCTTGCTGTAAGGTCTAGGGCTGGTGTGCCACTATATGAAAGGGACTGAAAACACTAGAGTTGTTTAGAAAGGAGATAAATAAGAGGAGGATAAAAGTATATGAAATAATAAATGCTCTAGAGAAGATAGATTGAGAACTTCTATTCTGTTTGCTCATAACATAAGACAAGAGAACATTTCATTAAATTAAATCATGGGAATTCAAAACTGCTAAAGAAAAGTAAACTCTTTTCAACACGATGTGTAATTTAAGCCATGAAACTCATTGCCACATGATGTCATTGAGGCCAAGGGACTGGATATTTATATGCCTCATGAGACACCCAGAGTTATAATTAATGACAGTAAAATTCTTGAAAGGAATATTAAACCTCATGCTTAGGCCTTAACCCAATCCCTAACTATCAGAGACCCAAGATGAGACATAATATGGGGAGCAGATTACTCCACATCGCCCTACTGTTGGGTTCTTATGCCCTCCTCTGAAATATATAGTTCTGGTCACTGTTGCACTATGGATGTGATCCAGTCTGGCAATTCCTTCAATGGCACAGAATGCAAAGGGCACTCTAGCCCCGAGGTTATTAATACCTGAATGAAGAAAAAAGTGGGACAGTTTCTTGTTTTGACCTTTGAGACCATTTGTACGTATTGGTGGTTACTGGAATTTGATCATTTGCTTTTGCATGTTTCATTGCTCACCAAATCTCAGTCAGTTTTGTCTTATTATTCCTATGGTGCTATTAAATTGTTTCTCTTTCATGAAAGGAAGCATGAAATTTCTGTACAACTCTAATGCGATAAGCTGCCTAACTGACTATCGTATGGTTGTTATCATGGTATCTATGGGTATCACACCTTCTTTACAGGCCGTGGCCTATTTTCTCTGCAGTGCTTTTCATTTTTCTTCACATAAAAGATCTGAATCACTGATTCAAAACAAGATGATTCTTTCTTTATCCTTACTGGGGTCAGATATATTAAAACTAGAGGACAAAACCTCAGACCAAGCCCCCTTGAATATTACAGAAGATCAAGATCAGATCAAGTTCCAGACTTCATAGCTAGCTGAGCTAAGCTAAAAATTCAGATCCCAACACCCTGAGCTTTGAGAAATTTCAGATCAAGATCCAAATCTAAATAAGAACATTTTAGACAATCCCTCCTTTCATTTGAAACAAAATAAAGACCTTGGGTGGGAGGGGTGATATAAATATATGTCATGTATTAGATTTCAATGAAGTGGTTGTTCTCTATGGGTGCGTCTACACTTACAAATTAAGTCAATTTAAGGAGGCTGAAGTCGACTTAAACTACTCTGCGTCCACACTGGCCTTTCCTTAAGTCGACTTAAGCATTTTGCTAAATCTACTTAAGGAAAAGTTAAGTCAACTTAATAACACCTCATTTTAGGGCAATTTAACATTTAAATCGACCTTATTAGGTTGACTTAAGCCAGTGTGGATGGGGATTAGCATCTAAATCAACCTTATTAAGTCGACTTAAAGTGTTAAGTTGACTTAATAAGGTCAAAAAGGGGCTACATCTACACTAGAAAAGTTAAGTCAACTTTTGTTAAGTCAACTTAAAGTCATAGAATCATAGAATAATAGGGTTGGAAGGGACCTCACGAGGTCGTCTAGTCCAACCCACTGCTAAAAAGCAGGACCACTCCCCCTAAATCACCCCAGCCAGGGTTTTGTCTAACCGAGCCTTAAAAATCTCCAAAGATGGAGATTCTACCACCTCCCTAGATAGCCCTTATTAAGTCGACTTAATAAAGTCAACTTAACTTTTCTAGTGTAGACATAGCCTATCATATTAAACTGTAATGGTTTTCACTCCCTCAGATGTTTTTGAGCAGAAAAAATAACAAAGAACTGTTTTTCTTATAGTTCCTTAGCTGCTTTCTAACTGCCCTGAAGCTTTATGACAATACCCAAGAATCACCAGATTATCTTCTATTCCCATTACCTCTGCTCTATGAGATGATAATCTCATAACATTCTCCCCTAGTAATGGAGTCACCTCTTGCTATATTCCCCTCCGCCCCTTTGTTAAACTATAATAATTTAACCTCTCAGCTCAATGACCCCTCTCTCAGTTCAATAACTTCCCTATTAGTCTAATGCTTTTACACTTGCTCTTGAAAGTCTTGAATTCACCAGTCTCCTAACATACTCCCCTATGTCTTCCAACTTGAGCTGTTCCTAGGCAGCCTTTGATGTACCTGTTGGAAACGGACACTTCCTTTGGGCAGAGTTGTTTTTTGTAAACAATCTAATATTGCATATCACAAAACTAAAGCTCCTATTGAAACAAAAAACAAAGTTTCCAATGACTTCAATGGAAGTAAGATTGGGTCCAAAGTTTTTGTTCTTTTCTACCATGAAAAAACCCATAAACAACCTCTCTCCCTCCAACAAAAAATCATTGTTATCCACAATAGGGAGAGATTGGATGGGTTGTTCTGCTTAAACAATTTTTTCTTCATATACCCAAAACTTAGGCTAAATATAATTTTCACTTTGGTTTGTGACTATGAGTAAGATTTATACCAATTTAGAAAACAGTCATGCTGGAGGGAGTGAGCACTCCCCTTGGCTAACTATGGTTTCATTCAGTAAAAGTAGGGTACCACAAGCACACAGTTTAGAAACACTTAGTCTTTCTTTCAGATAGGCTCATAGCACATAGCCCTACTACGTGCGTTTGATGCTGAAGTAACTTCATTGATTGCAACAGTTACACCTCTATAAACATTATGTGAAAAAGTGGCCCAAAGTTTGGACATATGCAAACTCTCCCAAATTTTGGTGTGTTTGGTTTTTGATTTAACAGATCATTAGAGAGTGGCACCAGACACAATGTTTAGATACAGACCTGGATCTGGTGTATGCAAAAAGGAAATAGAAATGCCCTGTTATAGAATATTGTTGCTACGTCATAATGGGGTAAACGCTGATACCTTTACTCCTCTGATTTCAGTGGAACTTCATAAAGAGCAAGGCACAACTCAGTGTGGGATTAAGATTATTAGAAATTGCCACATCATGCTTTTCTTTACAAAATCCTCGTGTGTGTGTGTGTGTGTGTGTGTGTGTGTGTGTGTGTGTGTGTGTG
>ML685791.1:2914418-2982676 GCA_007922175.1 Pelusios castaneus
GTGTGTGTGTGTGTGTGTGTGTGTGTGTGTGTGTGTGTGTGTGTGTGTAAATGGCTGCTTAACTGTTGTTTCAGGGAGGTGCAGAGCTTCTTGTAAATCTTTTTTAAAAAGCGCTTTTATTAGAGCATTTTCCAATCTGTTTCAAAGGAAAAAAAAAAGCCAAACATAATATCTTCACATCCAAAAAAGACAGCAAAAATCTCCTCCCTATATCCCAGGTCTAAAATCCTCAAACCACAGCCAAGCTATATCAGAAGACAAATCACTGAACCTGGAGGAGCTAAACCAATGATGCCTGTCCTGGTGAAAATTCTGTCCTCTACACGGGCTTACAAAGAAAAATTGAGGAAAGATACCACAACCTGAAAGATTAAAAAAACTGAAAAGAAACTGCCTAGCTGATGAAGTAAAACAAAAGACAGGTAAAGGCAGATATCTGTATCTGTCTCTAATACAAACACATAAAGACATGGTCTATATTAGAAAACCTGCAGTGTAAATTAAAATTGATCCAGTTATACTGGTATAAATGCTTTTACATAGGTACACATAAAAGTGCTTTAAAGAACACAAACCTATTTAGCTTCATGCAGTAAATTAGTTTAAGCATAGTACAAACAGGTTTTATTGTGGTTATATTAGGATTTTGAACCTAATAAAATTAGTGGTTTTAGTTTTGGCAGTGCAAAATTTCTAATAGAGCGAGAGAGAAAAGGAGAGGGGTGCTACCAACTTCTTTTTCAGGTTTTAAATGGTGATTGCTTTGGGAGAAAGGAAGAACATGAAACAAAATCCCCCATAATCTGTTAAAAACATTACATTTGGTTTTGACTTGATAATCTCAAGGTGAAAGGAAACCCCATTACTAATCCCTAGTGCCAGTCAGATCTTTTTTCAGAGCTACTGTGTCTCTGTGCTCTTCTCTCAAGATGCACTAGAAAACATAAACAAGAAATTCCCTCTAAAAGGAGGGTTTACAGAGTCCACACAGATTTATAACTGAGACTTCTTCAAATGCCAATTTTCATCTGAAAAAAACCAATACTGGAGATGTTCCTCATCGTGGTCTCTCTGTCTGATTCATCTCTTCTTGCTTATCCTATTCAGTTTTTCCTTTGCTAGCTGTTCTCTAACTCTGCTACAGGAACTAGTCTTCACGTCTGCCAGGAAGTCATAGGTTGTGTTGTAATCAGTGGCACACCCAATATATTCTTGGTACTTCCCTGTAAATGGCTAGCCTTTTTATCATTTGTCATAGTACATGTGTGGCAAATTGTTTCCTATGACCAAAAATGTCAGTGCTAGATCTTAATCTATATTTAGGCAACTAAATAAAAGTGAACCAATTTTCAAATGTGTGAAGCACCTGCAAGTCCTATTAGCTTCAATGGGATTAGTAGGTGTTCGGTGTCTTGGAAAATAAAGCCACTTTTAGCTGAGTGTGTAAATATAGATTTAGAAGCCTAACTTTAGGTAGCCAAGGTTGCAAATATGGCCATCAGAGACCAATGCTTTCACCCCTTTGCTTTCTATTCCTATTTTCAATATTAATATGGATCAATGTCCACACAAAAAAACCCCCAAACTGAAACAAAAATCAACTAGAACAAACTAGGAAAGTAAGAGAATCTCAGTATAGGACCACTACAATAAAAAGTCAGTATGAGCCTTACCACTTTCCCTTTCACTGACATCTGGCTGAAAAGTGACCTTCAGGGTCAGAGAACAAAATGACATTTTTTTAATCCTCCCCCGCCCCATCACCACATACATACATGTACAATTTGATTTAAATTAGTATTGCTAAAGTATATGTAGGGGCTAAAAGACATAAATGTCATACTGAAGTTCATATTCAAATCCAGGTGACAGAGATCTCCCATTTAAATGATCCCTGTTTCTCATGTATATTCCCATCTGTTTCTCACTGAGTTTGTCTAGGGAACAAATATGCAATGTGTTATTTATTTTGTAGAGGCAGAAGAGTGGAGTGTAAAAATCAAAGGCTTTGTCTACACTTGTTAATTTAAGGCAACTTAGCATGTCTACACTTAAATTTTAAGTCGACTTTGGGGGGACCCTACAAAGTCAACCTAGAGTGTCCACACTTGATGCCTAGGTCAACTTGTAGGGGTTTGGGGGACCTGGGACTGGTCCATGGTGGCAGAGGGGGCACCCCTTGCCAAGTGCCAGGGGGCTCAGCCTTTGCCCCATTGTACCGGGGTACAAAGGGGGACAGGGTTCCTTGGCAGGGCATAGGGGCAGGGTAGGCAGGGCTCAGCCCTGCCCTGTGGGGGGGCATGCCAGGCTCTCTCTGTGCCACCCCCCTGGCAGGGAGGGCAGTGGGGGAGTCCTGGAGAGCCCTAAGTTGACTTAGTGTCGATTTAGGGCTACTCCACATCTACACTGGCTTAAGTCGACTTTAGAAAGTCGACTTAAGCCAAAAGTCGACTTAAAAGTAGGTTTAACAAAGTCGACTTAATTTTCCTTAAGTCGACTTAAGCAGCTTGCTTAAGTCGACTTAAGGAAAGTGTAGTGTAGACGCAGAGTAAATTAAATGACTTAAGCAAGCTTAAATCGACTTAATTTACAAGTGTAGACGCACCCAAAGATAGAATCCTGAACCAAACACTCAATCCTCCTCAAGACTTCATCCAATAAAGGAAGAAGCCATTCTCACAGGACCATCATAAAAAGACAAAAGCAATGACTGCTAATAAAGAAATCCCTGGAAAACAATCTGAGTTATAAGGAAATTAGACGTATCCATCCTAAAATACAGCGAACTCCTCTTCTGGCAAACATATAAGTGCTTCATTCACGCAAGACCAGTGCATTGATCTGTCTTCAGAATGCACATGGGTGAGCTGGTTAATAATGTTAAATGGAAGAAATGATGAGTTTAAGTACAGTTAGAGGTGTCAATTGCATCTGACAAAGTGGATTATAGCCCACGAAAGCTTATGCCCAAAGAAATCTGTTAGTCTATAAAGTGCCACAAGACTCTCGTTGTTTTAGAGGTGTCAGTTTCTCATGGCAAATTATGGGGAAAGTCATGGAGAAGTCACAGTGACAATGTTACAGTTCGTGGAAATAATGGCAAAATTCTGAAAAGTCAGACCTGTATTATAGAAACTGAACAGCCTTTGCAGAACCAGGCTGTTATACTTACCCCTTACACAGAGGAGTGCCGCAAGACTCTGTTGTCCTGTAATTGACAGAGTTTAACCATACTTGTTGTCCAGTATAGGGAAACTTCCATGCAAGTTCACCAATTTGGTCCCTTGTGTTCCTACAACACTGTCGCCGATTCCCTGCTCTCTAATAGTAGTGACGTGAAGTCAGGAACAATCAAGAGAGAAGCCATGTTAGGCATAGCGCAAAGAGCAGGAAAGAGAAAAGGAGGACATAAGGACAAAGATGAAGGCAGTAGCAGAATTATGGAGACCTTTAAAGTTGAGGAGAAAAAGCCTGCATTTTAATGAAGAAGAAGAGGGTTCCCGGTACTGATTCAGGAATGGAGAAGACATGGTGAAAGTGGCAGTAAAGGAAGATGATTTTGAGCATAGTGTTTAGAACTACAGTTACATTCTTAAGACTGTGAATAAAATGGCTTGCCTGCTCATTTCCCCGAGGCTTCTGCTTCCTCACTCATTCACCCACACATCCATCAGTAAAAATTTCCAGATGTCAAAAATCGTTGGCAGACTTTTAAATAATCTAAAAATAATGTAATTCATGACTGACGCAACAAATTGATCCAATATCAGAGCCATTCAGTAATATTTACACACTACGTTTCTCTCAATGGTCCCTAGAGCCAGAAAGGCTACTTACATCTAATCCAAGAGAACCTCACAGTTATGAACACCAGAGTTAGAACTGATTAGGCAGTCATATATGCCTCCGATGGAACCAGAAGTATGCAATCAAATAGCAGCAGAGACCAAAAAACCCCAAAAGAAAAGCAAAATCAGTACATTACTGTGTTAAACATAAACTACTTAAAAAAATAAAGAGAATGTTTAAAAGGGATTTGACAAAGTAAGGAAACTGTTTCTGTGCTTGTTTCATGTAAATTGGGGTGCTTAAAAGCAGCATTTTTCTTCTGCATTGTAAAGTTTCAAAGCTGTATTACCGTAAGTCAATGTTCAGTTATAAATTTTTGAAAGAACAATCATAATGCTTTGTTCAGAGTTATGAACATTTTGGAGTTACGAACGAGCTTCATTCCTAAGATGTGCATAACACTGAGGTTCTACTGTATACCTCAAGGAGAAGATGGGCCAGGTCTGACATAAATCCATCTTTGTGTGGTTGCATTAGTAACCTTGTGGGGCACTGATGGCATGGGTCTGCAGAATGTTCTTTAGAAGATCTGGAATTGTCAATGATGATAAAGTTCTTCAATGATGATTAATGTCTAAATGAACTGAACTGAAAGTGGCATGTGCTGCCACACTTTACTACTGCAAGCTGTTGAGGGTAGGCCATTATTAGACCTCTTCAACAGGTACAGAGTTTCTCATGGAACAACCACTAGCAGCCCATTTCATCTTCTGGAAGCAAATATTCTGGAAAACTCTCCACCTTTCTTTTAGTACAGGGACTTGGGCCTATGACTAACTACTTGCTCTCTGCTCACAGAGTACAGATCCCCATAGGAGATCACTGGCACCAAATCCCAGAAGTCATGTGTGAATCTGGGTGGGGGAAGTGGGCTTTTAGTCCTGAATGTTACCAAGTTAATTGGATTCAGTGTGTTCTGGATCATGCATATGCATAACCATAGCTCCTTTTATTTATATTTATTTGTGAAGGACTATTTTCTGAAGTGATGGGAGAACACTAATAGAGAAGTCACTGCTCTGCCTGAAAGTTACAGGATTCACGTAGCACGGCTAAAAGAATAAGGAAAGCTCTGTTGTGCTATTGTACAGCAATGTCAATAAGGGTTGTTATCTAGTTAGCTCTTCATGGCAGGGTACAATAGAGTAAGTTTTCTCTGGACAATTCTGCCTGGGACTCTTGGTATATACACGAGGCAGCTACCTCATCCTGCCATGCATGAAACTGCACTGCTATTTTTAGCATTCTAGCTCAGTCAAAATTACCATGGGTATGTCACCTCCAGCTGCAGGATAGATATACCCTCTAAGTAAGAGAAAGGTAAAAGAGAATATGAGAACATAAGTCTGTTGTTTTGTTTGTGCTAATGTTCTATATTCCAAGGCATACAATGATTAAGTGAGATGGAAGATGAGTATCTTCCTGTTAATTTATTCCTTCTCTTCTATTATTCTAAATAACACATGAATAGATTCATGAACACAACAAGATGAAGGACTACTGGCTTAGTAAGGGTATAGCTACAATGAACAAAATTCTGCTTTGACATAAAACCTGTGCAACTTCATTGGAGTCAAAGGGGTTTGCACTGAAGTTTAAGTCAGGGCAGAATTTGGTCTTGTGTGCTGTTAAGCTTTAAAATAAGCCATGTTTTACATTAACGTGGGGCACAGTGTGACAAAGACTTACTTTATATAACTCACTATCTCTTCCTCCATAATTAACAAACAGATCCATGAGGACCCAGTGTATTGTATTCATTATCAAGCAGCCCTGCCTGGAGTATGCTCCTGCAGGAGTCCACAGCAGGACAGGCATCCCCTTTCAGGCAATCCCAGGATACTACTCTGGTCCTCTTGCTTGGGAGCCACTTTATTACAAAACGTATGCAAATCAACCCATAATGAAAGTCCCAAAACATAGTCCCTATTACTTGCAGTGCAAATAGTCTTTAAAACCCCACTCTTCCCAGTGGGATCCAGCCCCTAGCTTTCTGCTGGGAGTGCATCCTCCCCTCCTTCAGTGTCTTCCCCTCCACTAGGCATCCTCTTCCTTCCCTTTCCCAGGACAATCACCCTGGACTTTCCAGCTGAAGTGCAGCTGTGCTCTTCACAGTAGGAATCTCCATCACTTCTGCTGAGAGATCATCTTTACAAGGGGAGCTTCCCTCACTTCCCACAGCCCTGTCACTGTTCCTCAAGATTCACCTCTTTAGTCTTAGAGATATCCCTGTTTAAGACCCTCCTTTGCCCCACTGCCTTCAGCCCCTGACTCCAGTTCTCCAGCTCAGAGCCAGTAGGTAACTCCTTTTGCTGTTGCAGCTGCTAGTGCCACCCTCAATTTGGGGACACCAGCCAGCAAACATCTCCTTACTTTTCTTGCCTTCAGCCTGCCCCCCCCCCTAAAATTCTTTCTGCCTCCTTCTAGAACTTCCTCCTGATCTCTGTCAGCTCATACCTGCCTCAGAATGAACCAGCCTGCTTTCACTCACTAGGACTCCCTCTGACTAGGCCTCCCCTGGATCCTTTATAGTTTCATCCTCTTAATTGGCCAAATGAAGCCATGTCCTGGCACAGTGGCACTAGATCTAATTCATTTGCAGATGCCAACCTCCCTGTGACAGCATTCCTTCCATGAGGTAGAGCTTGCTTTGCTCACTGAGGCTTTTGAAATCCATGGGGAACTTTGGGCTATGACTCTCAATTTGCGTCTCCATCAAATTGCCTTGACATCCTTCTCAAACATTGCCATTCATAAAACAATAGAAATGGGAAGGACACTGGATCAGAGATTTCAAAATAATACTACTTAGCCTTTATAGAACACCTTTCATCAGTAAATCACAAAGCAGGGCAGAATCATTCTCCCAATTTTACAGAGGGGAAAACTGAGCCACAAAAAAGAGAGAATTGTCCATGGTCAGCCAGCAGCAGAGCTGAGACTAGAAAACAAGCCTCTCATGTCCCCTTTACTGTGCTATCTACTAGGCCACTCTTGTTCACCTAATTTGTACATGTGATTACTTCAGTTGTGTCGGCAAGTGTCATAATCAGACAGGAAGACATGCAAATGACGAACAATGTTTCTAATTGATCTTTTTTGCATGCAGTTATCCAGATTGTATATATAACTTTGATAGCAACTTGTCCAAACTGTGCAAATATACTCAAAGTCCAGCACAGTTTTAAAATATTGCCCTTAACTTACTTCCCCAAGGCCACAGAAAGAGTCCATTTCAATGCCACTTCCCAGTCCCATGCTCAGCCTGTTAGACCATACTTGTGTCTTAAAAGACACAACACTGTCCAATTCTTTGTCCCAAAAGATGTTCCTAGCCACTACAAATGAATAGATACTGCACTACTTTTTCTGTAGGATTCACAAGAAGCCATATATTTAATCATTTGCATTTGTCACAGCTGCAAGGAGCATCAAAAGACGGGACTAAAGAAAAACAGAACAAAACTTTTGAGCTAAGTGAATTGTAAAGCCTAATGAAGTTGTGTCTCCTTTAAAAAAAAATACCTTATTTGAAAAATATTCATGACCATTTTTATATACCTTCAGGCCAGGACTTTATGTCCAAACTCTAAATGTTTCAAAGAGGGTAGGAGGGTGTTTTCTTTAAAAATAACTTCTGAGGCCTGCAGCACTCCTGCTGAGTTTAACATGCTCTATAACTTGGTAAGCATTGCTGCTGTCAGAGGAAAGAAGTAAGCTAGTCTGGCATCCTTCAGAACAACTACTGATATATTGTACAAAAGTTTCTTATCCCATAAATATGTGGCATATGTTTTAGTCTCTTGTTTTCCAGAAATCAGCACCATGATTTTGATTTTCATTTTCAAGTCTAGGAACTGGCTTCCAGTTTACTTTGTTCTCTATTTCCCCCCTTTCTATTCAGATTTTTATAAGATCAATCATCACTATGGTATCTGAACATTTTAATTGAAGCATTTCTTCCATTTGACAAGTGGAGATAGATTAAGACACATGGGTCAGATTTTCTGATTGTGTAAATGCATTGAAGTTAATGGAATTACTCTAGGAGAGAATTTTGGCTTTGTCTGCCTCCTATTAGGCTGCTAATCGAAATCAGGAAATTTGCATTGTAAAGCATGCTGCACGTGTAAAGAACAGCAGTAGATTTGAAAGCCAAACCATGGCTGCTGTCTGTCAAAATGTAACAGTACTACATCAGGGCACTGGGTCAGCAGGAGGCCTGCAGTTCTAGGTAGTTTAGAGAAGCAAAACAGAGCAAAGGATACTGTTTTAAGTGTGGGTTACATTTTGTGGAGAAAGAAAGTGCTACTGTTTCATCAGAAGTGCTAATCCTGGCTTTATCAAGTCTATGAGGAACTTGATTATAACAGACTGTTGTTACAGCAGTAAATTATCTTTTGCACACACATGCATGCACTCACACACATGCACAAAGAGCAAAGCAATTAACCACACCTACAAGAGGAAGCATTTTAAGACTGCACCCATTTACTGCAACTAGCTTGGGGAGTAAGACATGGTTGCCTTGTCTTTCACTTCTCGTTTGCTGTAAATGCATAGACTTCAAAATAAATCCCAATTCATTATATAGAGCCTGCTGTTTTCTTCGTAAACTTCAAGTGATCCCTGGTTGCAGTTGCTTCCTAGTGTGGAGGAAAGGAGGGGGTGTGTTCTCCTTTTTTAAAACAACAAATGTCATAGTAGAAGCAAGGGGGAGAACAGGCAAGAAAAGGGCTAGTCTTGTTTCCAAGCTGGGTGCAAGCCAGAGAAGATTCCAGGCCAACAAGAACCACCTGTTACAACAGGGAAGCACATGGAGGGAGATGGGGAGAGATTTCAAAGATGAAATGAAAAAGAGGTGACCTTAAGGATCACTTTACCAAACACAATGCAAATGCCAAAGAACAATGCAGCTAGAAATGCCTGAAGAATAGACTAACACGGCTACCCCTTTGGAAGAACTCTGTGTAAGCTCGAAAGCTTGTCTCTCTCACCAACAGAAGCTGGTCCAACAAGAGATATGATCTCACCTTTCTTGCCTCTCTAATTTAAACACGTCAGTGTTGTATCCTCCTTAGATCAATTGAGAAGATAGAAAAGATACAGGTCCACAACCACAGTTGGTGTAAAATCAGCTTAGCTCCACTGAATTCAATGAAGTGATACTACCAGGGTACACCAGGTGAGGATCAAGCCCGTAGCCTCTCTCAGATAGTTTACTTCTTGTGTTCAATGAATTTGCCTCATAAAAATAAAGAAAGGGTCTATGTTTTAATAAATCTGTAGAATTTAAATAGTTTGAAATACTGGTGAAAGCCTGATAGATGCTAGGCAACTGCAATGAAAGGACAAAAAAATGATGGCAAACAAAATGAAAAACTTACTATCAAATAAACTAGTCGAGAGTCAGAGAGAGAGAAAGAGAGAGCGAGAGAAAGACTCATTCTGATATCACTAAAATCAGTTTAAACTGTGAAACTTGACTGCCGTCAGTTGTCTCACGCTACCACGAAACCAATGTGAGAGAAGAATGGGGTCTAATCTCTGAAACCGAAAAGATCTTGCTGTCCAGAAAATATTCTTTTCATGTCACTCTGAATTAAAAATTCTATTTTTGCTGGTTCTTTAAAAAAAAAAAAACGTTAATAATAAAACTAACACACTTCTCGCATTGTTTAAACAAACAATTTCAGTACGATCACTCTCATTATTGCACTGATGAGAAGTTCTAGTCATGGACGAGGATCCCTTTGTCCTAGGTGCTATACAAATAAACAAAACTGGTGGCACAATGGACCAAGTTCTTCCTTTTTAGTAAGAACAAATCTTTCTTCATTTTCCCTTTTTCTTTTTAAGAGAGGGAAACATTTCATTAAATAGATTTTCATATTGCAGAAATGTTTTTTAAAATACACCAAATGTTTTAAAAAATACACCATGCTCTTGCATCAAGGGCTGACTTTCAATAGAGGTAGCTATTCTGCTATCCCAGACCCAGAATCACATTGTCTATGAATGATTCGCTACCTGTTTCTCCATGAAATGTAGTGCACTATGGGTGAGAGGCAGCTCCCTTCTGTGCATCCTTCAGTCCTGAGTGTACAAGCAATAAGGTTAACAATAAAATGGTTTGTGATTTAATAATTTATTACCAAACTAATCTCATATATTGTTCTTCACTGAAATTACTGAGCCAGATCCTCTGTCCCGATACATTCCTTTTGCAGTTTTCCATGTTCATAGCCTACATGGACAGATAGAGAATCATTGTCTAGAATAGCTGGCTCTAAGCTACCCCTTTCTGTTCTCACAGGTATGGTAAGCACTTCTGGATATGAGAGGACTCAGCAAAGAATGGTGCTTCACTCTAGCAATCTCTAGCTGTGTAACAGCCCTGTAGGATCATTATTAGGCAGGGTGGATTAAAGTGCTCCCAAGATAAGGGATGCAAAGGTGGCTTTTCTTTCCCTTGAGTTCTGCAATGAATGGCTATGTCTACACTTGCTAAAATTAGTTTGAATTAGTTAGTTCGAACTAACTAATTCGAACTAATTTTAGTTAGTTCAAATTATCTTAATTCGAGCTAGCATGGCCACACTGGAACGTTAGTTTGAACTAAGCAAGCACTTGCTTAGTTCGAATTAGTGATCCCCATTCATTTCAATGGCCGGTTAATTTGAACTAAGAAATTAGTTTGAATTAAAATGGCCACACTGGTTAATTCGAACTAGTTAGATGCAGCTGACGATGTGGGTTATAGCCCACAAAAGCTTATGCCGAAGAAAATCTGTTAGTCTATAAGGTGCTACAGGACTCTCGTTGTTTTTTGCTGTACACTGACTAACACAGCTACCCCTCTGGAAATTTCACACACATGGAGTCCAAGTTCTGTTTTGTGGCATGACCTGAATGGAATTATTCATATGGGTAAAGTTGCTTACATGCATATGTGTTTGCAGGATTGAGCCCTACAATCAATGATTTGCTATGTTAAAAAAGAATACACTGAACACCAAATTCCATTTTTGATTACTCCTGTAGAAACCCATTGATGTAAGTGGCATTGCACAAGTATAACCAAAAGCAGAACTTGTCTGTAAGACTCAAGCAGTCAGTGCACATGGAATCATTTCCTCTAGCAGAGAAAAATGAAGTTATGGTTTTAGACTGCTCTAGTTAGTCTCACTTACAAAGAAAGCAACCACGTTTGAGTAACACAGTTACAGATTTTAGAAATGCCAGATAGTTACTGTTTGTCTAGCCCCATGTTGCCGAATGGCCAGTTTTTTCTGTTTCTCAGTTAGTTGTCTCTGGATCTATTGCTGTAGCACATGGACTGAAATGATGTGAACACAGGACTTTTTGTCAAAGAGGCTAAGTAGCATATTATCCATTACTATTATTATGGTCACAAAATGTTTGGGGGAAATGAGGAGAAAAATCAGAGGAAGAAATTAAAGTTCTGTTTTGTGGAAGATGACTGTATTATGTTCTGTCTGTGGCTCATATGGCCAGAGTAAACAGGACGTGGGAATTGGCAAGTATGGGGAGGGGTGATGATGACTCAATAACTTTTAGAGGTTGAGAGCCAACTTTTAAAGCCCAACACACTGCCCACGCTTGTGACCAAAGCGTGCTGAAAGAGTATGGCATACAGAAATTTTGGGGAGGGATCTCTTGTTGAAATGAAGATGGCCAGGAGTTGAGAAAGTATGAAATGTGAGAGCCTACACAGCCTGATCTAGAATGCCCTCAGAAGACAAGCTCATTTTGAGTGCTAGAATTAGTCTTTTCTGTGCCTGGACTTGCTCCACAGTCAGCATCACACTGGCTCTGCAGTGCCACAAGGGAAGGGGGGAAAGAAACAAACCACAAGCAAACCAGTGGTGTACTGAGGGAGTCCAGCACATTGGGGCCAAGCCCAAGTCTGCACCCCCACCCCCGTGCCAGGCTGTGGGGTGCCTAGGCTGGTCCTTCATAAGGTACAAGGGTAGGGACACAGGAGGCTATGAGAAATGCAGTCTCCTGTGCCCCTCCCCTGTTGTGAAAGCCAGCCGCAGGCCCCTCCACCCCAAGGTGGGAGGGAAGCCATACCTCCATTAGAGCCAGCACTGGGCTGAAGCAGCAGCAGGTAAGTGTGAGAGGAGGGGCCACCGGGCCAGACTGGGTTGGCCCTTCACAAAGGGTGGGGGAAGTAGGAGGCACTGAGAGGCACCCCTCAGCACCCCCATGTGTTGTGAAGAACTGAGCCACCCCCCCTTGCCTCTTCCATCCTGTGGAGGGGTGAATCTGTTCTGTCCCAGCAGGGGCCGGACTGCGGGGCTGCTGCAGTCTCACACCCACCCCACAGGTACAGCCTGCCCTCCCCCACCATTCCCAGGGCAGTTGGGATGGGGCCAAACCCCTCCCGTCCTGTATGTAGGCAGGCATGAAGCATGGGGGGCAGGTGCAAATGTGGGCTTGGCTCCTGGGTGCCGGACACCCTCGGTGTGCCACTGCCCTCCTGTGCCTGGGAAGAAAAAGGGGACCAGGTCAGCCCTTCACCAGACATGGGGGGACAGAGGCAGCTTTTAAGGTAGGCGAAGCAGGCCCACACCTAGGACCCCGAGCAGTAAGAGGGCCCCATCAGCTGCTTCGCCTACCCCCAAAACCACATTTGCCTTGATCAGCAACAGGAGGAGGAGCCGGCCTCTAGATCCAGGGCAGTGGTGGGGAGCCCGCAGGCCTATAGGGTGCCCCACAATGGGCCTTCGCTTAGGGCCCGCAGTAGCCAAACGCCGTCTCTGTGGGGGGATCCAGCCCACCCCTAGCTCTTATCCTCTGCTGCTTCAGCCCAGCCCCGCTGGGACAGGACAGCCTCCCCCACTCCCGGTAGGGGGCCCTTCGGGACACATGGGTGAGTGCCTCTCAGCACCTCCCGCGTCCCCTGTGAAGGGCCAACCCAGCCTGGCCCGGAGCCCAAAGGGCGAGCCTCTCCCCCCCCCAGTCGCTGCAGCAAACCCACTCCCGACCACCAAAACCCCAGGCGAGCCAACCCGGCCCTTCTCTTTCTGCACTCCACTCCGCAGCTTCAGGGCAGCCCCGCCCTGCCCCGCTCGTCCCTCGCACAGCCCCCAAACACCGCCAGCGCCACCAGGCTTTGTGTGGGAAGAAGGACGGGCAGGGCAGGGAAGGGAAGGGAAGGGAAGCCCCGCTCCGGGAGGGATGTAGCGTGCCCGAGCAAGCCAGGCGGTGCAGCAGAGCCGCTGCTGGGCTGCAGGCGCGGCCGAGCCCGTTCCCATGCGAGTCCCGCCCGCTGCCGGGAGCCGGAGAACAGCGACCCCGGGGCTCCGCCGAGGGCTGAGTGCAGACGTCAAAGGGGCCTTATGAATATTGATGCGGAGGCTCGGGCTGCTTTCGTGAAGGAAGCAAGATGGCTGCTCGCTAGGATTGGCTAGCCGGGGAGCGGGCTGCGTCTGCCGGATCGCTGCAAGGCGGAGGGACGAGCCAGAGGTCAGAGCCGGGCTCCAGAGCGCCGCGCGACTCGCCCTGCCCTGCCCCGCCGCGGGGCTGCAGGCGCTCGCTGCTGGGGGGCTGGCGGGGGCGCCGGGCGCTGCAGCCGGAGCTGCCGGGGGGACAGATTTGCCTCCCGCTTCGCCAACATGGCTGACAAATAAGAGTTTTAAAGATGTTTAAAAAGCCGGGAGCTCCTTCCCCCCCCCCACCCCACCCCACCCCCAACTTTGCTTCTCAGCCCCAGGCGGGCCGGGGGTTCATTATTCTTCTAGTTCATGCGGGGAAGGGTTGGAGTTTTTCACACCGCCGGGCGGCTGCGGCTGGTGGGGCTGTCACACATCCCCTTGTGCTCCCCCCGAGCTGGGGGTTTCCTTCTTTCCCTGCGCCCTGTCTGTCACTGCCTTTGATTGTGTCCTTTAAAGAGCCCCCGGGATGCGCTTTAAAACGGCGGCGGGTCCCTGCTTTCTTTCTTTTTTTCTTCTTCAGGTGGATTTTTTTCTCTTCTCCCCCCCCGCCCCTCCCCAACTGAACGGGAGGGAATTGTCCGCATCTCGCTTGTTTTGTTTAGTGCAAAGGGGGTGGCTGGTGTGATGGGGGAAAGTGGTGGAGAATAGTTTCTTGGGACAGAAAACTCTTTTCTTGCTGCTAAAGATTTAGCCGGTGCCTACGGCCGGAGCGTACTGGCTGGTTATGGGGGGACAACGCTGAGAGAATTTGTACGTGGAAAGTCTGGTGGCTGGCTTTGTGCTTCTCATGAATCAGCTTTCATTCGGGTTGCCGGTGAGTGACAGGCAGACACAAAGGCAGGCGCAGTCAAAGGGGGAGAAAAGGTGGGGGGGGGCGATTGGGGAGTTTGAGGACTACAAGGTCAGGGGCAGTGAAGGAAATAAAACCTACTCCTTGGGGAGAAAGAGAGAAATAAAGAGGAGAGTTTGTAGCAAGGCCTTCCTTTTTCTTTGCAGTCTGTCATCCTTGCTAAATCCTCTGATCCGAGCTTCTTGGCACAGTGTGCCTAAGAAGAAAAGCTTTGTTATGCACATTTAAAAATACCTTTCAGGCATGTACCTTGCACTCTGATAGAAAAAAAAAATCCAAAGCATGTGTCAGTCTGAAAATCCTCCCCCTATCCTGATGTGTTTTTAAGTAGCATTTTTAACCCAGTCCTCCAGTCAGTAGTAGTCATTGCATCCCCTTAGTAAGAGGAGGCTTTTTTTTTTTTTTTTTTTTTTTTTTTGCTTGCTGTTTAGTTCTTGGAAATTCAGCTAGCTCTTTTTCTGTTTCTCAGTTTTCCTTTTCAAAGTGTGATGTAGGGGGGAAAGTGATGTAGTGTAGTATGTGGCTTCCACAGAAATGTCTCACTCAAAGGTCTCATTATGATATTTTTCCATGATGGAGAGTATGCAAATGTACACTGTGATAGCACTATGTGATAAAGCAACTAAGAAAGGGAACACTGAATAGCAGTGTTGCTGTGTAATTTATCTTAAAACCAGAAATTTAGGAATTTCAGAGTGGAGAAGTCATTATCCTCAGTAAAAGCAGGTGAGTGGGTGGTGTTTACTGGCTAATGAGGCCATTACATTTGCATTTTAATGGCAGGTTGACTTACTGCAATGGAGGGAATGACAACATGTATATTCATTTGTGTATTTGCATGTGTATTCCATAATGGCACTTTCATTGGAGGTTGTGAATTGCAAAATAGGGGATGTTTGTAAAAGAAATTCAACAGAAAGGTGTTAACAGTCAAGAATCATGAATAAGCTTCAGTTAAAAGTTGGTGTGGGTGATAAAAAGGTGAAGAAACCTACACCACAAAGCATACATAATCCTTTTAAATTACACCTCCTAAAACTATTTGTTGAACATTGCAGCATAAATCATTCTTCATCTGATCTTTGAAGAGTTAGGCAAATTTGCTTTAAACAATAAGTGTCCTTTTAATCTGCAAAACAGCTCATGTGATGGACACCTTACTCATGTTTCCAGCAGATAAGCATAGTCCATTGACCACTCCTTTTGGCTGCTTGCAATGATACTTTTTTAAAAAATGGTACTTCCCCATATTTCTCAAAACTTTAACACCCTACATTCAATAAATAAAAGGTACAACCCCTTTTGTTGTTTATACATTACTAATTACATGTAAAGTTCCATAACTTAGTGATCATTTAATACTTTAATAAATGATGTAATGTCAAAGATACACCTCCTTTTAGCACTTCAACTCTCAGACCTGGATTTTTTTAAAATATGCTTGCAACTCTCCTTGCAACTTTCTACCATTGTAGGTTATTTCCCATTCCTTTTGTGTAAATAAAGTATCTAATTTTCAAAAGGATTACTCAAAATTAAGCATTAATATCCCTAGATTCTTGATAAATCTGAGAGTTGGATTTATTCCTACTCCCACAAGCAAATACAGCTTTTCTAATTATGGCTATGTCTACACTACCACACAGAATTCTGACAGCAGAAGTTTTGCCGACAGACAGCAGCGCTGGATAGTTAGTGTCCCCACAACCATCCTTCTGTTGGTGGAGTGCGTCCACACTGTGACCACTTCCACTGACAAAAGAGGCAATGTGGGGGAACTGGGAGAGCAGTCTCTCAGCTCCCGCTCCCTGCTACCACCTTCCCCCCCCCCCTTTGCTGGGGTCCCAGCCATGGGACAGCAGCCTTGATTTGGTGGAAGCACAGGGGCTGCCCCCTCCTAGCCCAAGCACCCCTACCATCACCCCCAGCTGTCCTTGCCCTGCTCGCAGGCTGAGCAGAGCAAGGGAACTGGCAGCAGCAGCTTTCAGTGGTTGGGGAAACCCTCCGAGCACTGCAGCTTTGGGACTGCTGCTTGCTGCCCCTGGCTCCTCTTGCCCTGAGGAGCAGGGTGAGGGAAACCAGGGCAGCAGCACTAAGACTCAAAGCGCTCCAAGTTCTAATGCTGTGCCGCCAGCAGTTCCTTCTGCCCTGCTCAGGGCTTGGGAAGCCAGTGGCGGGGATTCAGCTGCCTGGTTGGCAGCTGCTCCCCAGGAGGACCTTCTTGTCAGTTTCACTGCTCAGAGTAGTGAAATTGACAAGCACCCTTCCTTGCTCTGCTAGAGCAGTGACATTGACAAGTAAGACAGCTCCCCACAGGTATGAGGAGGCAGAATGTCCACAGACACACTGCCTCCTTAACTTCACCAACAAAGGCCCCTATGCCGCTCATTTAGGTGGTTTTATTTTGTCGGCAAAACAGGGCAGTTTTGTTGGCCAAGAGGGGAGTGTAGCATGTATGCTAGGTCTGTTTTGCTGACAAAAGCTGACTTTTGTTGACAAACTTTCCTAGTGTAGACAAGGCCTGTGTTGTGTATTTTGAGACCACACACCAGTTACCTCCAGGTACTATTTGTGTGTATTATATAGTTTTTGCCATTGCTAGAACTTTACCTTTTGCTTCCCCTATAGAAAAACAACAAATTGGAACCAAAGAGTCACCATTGGGCAGTAGATTGACTCACTTCCCGAGTTGCTCAGGAAATATAATGTAGTAATGAAGAAACCCTGTCAGAGAAGTTCACAAGAAGTTTAAATCCAGCAGCTATAGGATGGGGAGATGTAATGGTTTCTGGTTACGTCATTGAATTGATCTCTATTTTATCATTCTCCATTGCATGTGAACACTCTTTCAGTGGAGAAGAGTTCCTCAGAAATTATCTCCAAGGACCTCTGAGCTTAGATGTGTGTGTTGCTCAGCAGAACCGTTCTATGGAATAGTTAATAAATATTGGCAAGGAGGGAATGGAGACATTTTTGTTACTTAGATTCATAACCTGCCGAATAGTTGTTGGTAGTAAGGCTTTTTAACTAGATCTTTGGCATTGTATTGGTTCCTGCCCAGAGCCAGGGGGATTGGTATTGTTTTGGTATAGCGTGCATGGTCCTAGACTTTAGCATGTCAACATTGTTTAAAGAACAAGACACACGTGCTTGCCCAGGAGTTGTTATGACGGACAGATTTCCAAGGTCTCATCTTCACTGGTACTACGTTAAGCACAGAAATAGGTGGCTGTAAATGTCTGGTTTCAATGTGTACACTTGGGGCACTTTCAGAATTACTCTCCCCTCCCCCCCCCCGCCCCCCGAGCTGGAATTTTCAGTTCCCACGACTAGAGGGGGCCATTTTTACTTTATCTGACTAATCATCATTAGATGTATTACATCTCCTTTCACTCCCGATACTTAACATTTTGTAATTGATCAAGTAGGGGGAAGACATCTATGTTTCAAAACAAATGTGCTCAGATTTTCAAAGCATGTTTTACTGAAAGGGCTAATGTCACCTAAACATTTTGAGGGCTATGGGGAAATGTTTCATGTGGCAGTTCTTCTAAATTGCTTTTGTTTAAATGGCATTAGAGTGATTTTCTACATAATAACTTGTTCAGTTAAATGCTAAGTGGTACACTTTTGTTTTTACCAAAAGCAAAGACGATCTCTTACTAAAAGTACCAATTTTTTTCAGGCTAAAACTTTGGATGAGCTCAGATTCTGGCTCATCAAACTAATTCTCTTCCGCACTTGCTTGACTGCCACCCAGAAGCTCTGTAGTAGTAGCAGCATCAGCAAAGCCAGCAATAGTGAAAATTCTTGCCAGCTAGCTTTACAATTGGAGCCCTAAAAAGAATAAAAAAGTTGCCAAGTTTCAAATAAAGTTGGTGGTTATCTGGGAAACTGCTGGAGAATACAACCACAAGCCGTTTTGTCAAATGCAGTAGTCCCACTGTCGGATTATTGTTAAGGCTCTCTGCCAGCAGTGACTGTTGTAACATCATTTAGAAAGGCTATGTGCTTGATCCACTGATTCTGAAATGGAGTGGGATGTAGGACGATTCAAAAGGGGAGGGGAAATGAGACTGTAGTCCAAACCAGAGATAAAGCATATGACTGCATCATGGCTGGAAGCCAAATAGGAATTATTTGCCTCAGTCATTTGCAGCATTATTCTGATCCTGTACAGTATGTTACAGGAAACACTGACTTATCCATTTAAATGCCTTCTGGAAGAAATGTCCTTTTCCACACTGAATGAATTTGGTGAGACCCGAACAAACTATTGTGGCTTGATTTTAATACGTTTTTTCAGGTGATCATTGAGTGCATATTTAACTTGCCTTCTATACCACAGACACACAAACTAGAAATAGAAAGTATCATGAGTAAAGGTCTTCTCAGTCGTGGAGTTGGGGAAGGAAGATAGGATTCCAGAAAGAGGACTATCTTGTTAAGTCAATTTCCATGGTCCTGGAGAACTGCTCAGTGCATACAGACTTCTGAGGTCAAGTAATGAAACTGTGAACTTGAAATATCACTGGCCTAATCCCAGGGGTAATCAATGATCCTCCGACTAGAAGTTAAAAGGTTGTTCGCTTTCAAATATTGAATGTATTTTGTGGTGTGGGAAAGGGAGGAAGAATAGAGGAAATAAGTTTCTTAAAGTTTTGATTTTTTTTTTTTATGACCTTCCAAATGAGCTGAACTCTGTTTTTAAGATGAAAAAGAAGAAAACTCAGTTTGGCACACTTTTTAAAAGTTGCACTGACTTAATAGAAGAGGAAGAAAGCCTAACCGGTCACTCAGAATGAAGAATTTTAAACTTTAAGTCCTAGAAATGCACTAACGACGCCTGATGCTTTAAAGCCCCCTCTTACATACAACTCTTAACACCGCAGACTTGGTTATTCAACCATGAGATTTGTTCCTTGCAAAGTCTGGTGTATATTTCTTTCCGTGCATCTTCCAAACATTTTTCCAAGAGGCCCAGAAGTCTGTTTGGGTTGATAGGTGTTCTGTGAGGATGTGAATTCCGAGTTAAAAATGCAGGTGCTATGTTGTAAGCAGTGTGTAGAATGGCTATCACAGCAATACCCAGTCTTGGCCTCTTTCCCTCAAGAGATAGTACTGACTCATGCAAGAAGCCCCAGCAAAATGCAGACACAAGTAATGGTTTGCAGGATTGAGCTTTCAGCTTGGTCTGATATAAAGAAAAATCATTTCCTTTCCACTGCCATGTACAGTGTGACAGGACTGTCATGTGCTCAAGTTTAGAAAGAAATAAAAAGTAAGCACTTTACCTAGTATTTCAAAGTTTTCAGAAACATACTAGTGTGTAATTTAAGAAAACATCTCTATATACGGATACCCTAGTAATGTAGTATGTGAAAGATGTATTTGCTTCATCAACTTTGCTAAACAAGAAAGAATTGAATAAAACCTCCACAGTGAGACATAACTTAGTGCTTTCCTAGTTCCTCACTTCAGTGTCCACAGCTCCACTTTCTGGATTTTTACTATAAAGCATACTTTACCCGATAGGGCTGTGAGAATGGCACTTCACTTTCGGGTGCCTAGCTAAAAGCAGGATCTAGAGAAGCTGAGTTTACAAAAAGCCTATTGTGCATGGGAAAAGTCTTCTGTGCTCTTCTGGTGTGAGGCAATGAATACGTGAGGAGGTGAACATTTCAGAAAACTTTACAAAGTGGACTTTAAGAAGAGCCACAAGACAGTTTTCCACACATGCAAGTCAGCCATGTTAGAGTTCTCTAAATAATTTGGTTGATGTAATCAAAGGAGAAGTCTCTTTCTTGGACAATACCACTACTAAGCTTGCATAAATTTTAGAAATCTGTGTAAGCCCTTGAAAACCTGTGCTTCACCAGAGAAAAATCCTAGAGGACTCTTCAAGTTTAAACATGAATTTTTCATTGGCAGGTAAGAATAGGGTAATTACCTTGACATTGGCTATGTATTCTTTACTGTGCACATGAAACCCACTATACTTACTATTACATTTTGGTTCTTAAGATTAAAATGACTTGTCTCTTTAGAATGCGTAAGCACTCTGAGTTCTCTCTGTCGTCCAACGTAATGACTTGGAAACTGATTTGGTTTCATTGCAACAACACTGAGGCCACAGCTTAGCAAGTGGGTAAATATTTAAAGGTCAGGATGATGACTCTCCATGTGGTTTTGTGCACATGGTTATAGTGTTTACAAACACTATCCCAGAATTCCTAGTAACTGCCCTGAGACAGACAGTGAATGCAGACCAGAGGCATAAGAATGTCCTCGCTCCTCACTGTGAAATAATGAGTGTGAATGTTTGGGATCTGCCAGGGTCTGGGGCCAAAAAAAAAAAAAAAAAAAAAGGCAATACGTTGGTTTTGGCCAAACCTTCTGCTTTTGTGTTACATTAGAGACTGATTTCCTTTGTCAAATAATGCTTCCCCTCCACCCCTTTGTCCTGATTGCATTTAAACAATGCAAGCAGACTTGCCTGGGGTTGACTGGTTCAAACTTAGGTTCAGGAGGGGTTAAAAAATTTTGTAAAGGGGTGAGAGTTGGGGCAACTTTTTTTTTTTTCTTTCCTCTTTGAAGATTCCATCACAAGAAACTTTCACCACAAACTGCTTTTTACAATACAAGGATACCACAATAAATTGTTATATTTTCATCCTTAATTGGGAACGACTTATTGCCTCTGAATATTGGAACAATTCCATCCTTAAATAACGAAAATGAAATCTGAAACCATACTAACTTTACAAGTAAAATCAATTTTTGGAAGAATTTATTACTTAATGAGACATGTTGACACACAGAGAGGCATTATTGTTGCGAAAGCGAATACCACTGTTAAGGGAAGTTTCAGTTCTCAATTAAGCATAAGAAGCTCTGTAGATATCTCTCTCTTTTCCCAGCCAAAAGAACAATGCTTAAAAAGGAGGTGGTAATTATTTTGTTGGTTTGCCAGGATGGTTACAGGAAGAGCAGATGAAAATAAATCTGTTGGAAGCACCCCAAACTGACAGTATAGTCATACTTCACTGTGAATTGGACAAAAAGTTACCAAACAGGTTATGGTGTAAACTATTATTCAGCCTGAAAACATCAGCTCCAGCTTCAAGCAGGGTTTCAGTCTTTGCTGTCCGATAAAATTCTAAATCCTTTACAACCACTTTCAACAGGCAAGTACTTGAGGGCAGGGGAGGAAGGGCAATGCATATATTGTGCTTTGGGAAATGAATTCAGGGTACATGTGTTTTTGGGGTGAGGGGTGTTTCCTCCTTGTGGACAGGAAAGCAATTGATGCTTGAACCTACAAGCAGCAGGATCCTTCTGCGTATTTTGATTTTGTGCGGATGACGTCTGAATATTGCTGTCATAAAACAGACTGCTTAATAAACCACACGCAACATTGTATGCATTTCTTCTACTATTTAGTGGCATGTCTTCATTTGTTTCATGTTTCTTCCATCTTGCATTAATTTAATGACAGTGGTTGTGCTTTACCATTATATTGATGTGTTCTTTTTGATCTGTCGCTTCAGT
Source organism: Pelusios castaneus (assembly GCA_007922175.1). Lineage (NCBI taxonomy): Eukaryota > Metazoa > Chordata > Testudines > Pelomedusidae > Pelusios > Pelusios castaneus. Next base: position 2,936,133 of record ML685791.1, read on the forward strand.
TCCTTGGCGCGGTTGTTTGTATAGCATCCAACTTCTGGTTCTATTTCATTCAAACGCTTCACGCGGGTGAAGGGGGGCTCATGGCATTTTCTTTTTAGAATATTTCTTGAGCCAAGATTAGTTTTCCAGCAGATGAGTAGAAAAGTAAGAAAGACAGGAGTAAAGGTTACGGAGGGGGACAGCTGTTAGAAAATGACACTTCTGAGCTTGCATTGTCTTTTTGTTCCTTCTCTTGGTCCACTGATGCCTATATAGAGTGAGGCAAAAGATTATGCAGTGTTAATATTGGGCCTGATGTTGGTATTAAATGGCATTGCCCTTGACTATAAGGTATAATCCAGTATCAGTATTGCTTGTGTTCTTGCTCTAGTTTAGCAATAGAGGCAGCAACTATTCCTGCATCACACCCTGCTTTCTTGCTCTTGTTGCTACTACTTTTTTAATCTTTGTTTAATCAGCATGTTCCTTCAGTACCCTTTCATTTTTGTTTGAAGTCTCATACTTTGAAGTTATACAATTTTTATACCTGCCAAAGCACACAAAGCTCTCAGCAGTTATGTAAGCAAAAAGAAAAGAATGGCTGCATATTTCTCCTTGCATAAAAATTGCTTTACTGTCCTTTGTGTGGCAATAACTACTGTAGGGAAAATATTTAATTGTTGCACTAAATCCAAAAATTGCATCTCCCCCTGCCCCAAAAGGTCACAGAATTGAGACTGCAAATGCTCTTCCACTCTGGAAAGGAAACCGGCAACATAAAAATTAAACTGGGCCTTGTCTTTCTTTTGGACCTTTTTGGTATAATAAAGTTCTGAAAATGTTTCTTTAACTAAGTCTTGGTTTTGTTGTGTGTTGTTTTGGGGGTTTTATTTTTTAATATCAGAAATTCAGATCTTGTCTGTGCAGAAAGCTAGAGGAGTTATCGAAATGACATCATGCAAGTCAAGAGAATGAAAGCTGACCGATTGAAAGGGAAAGAGATTATAAATTAGGCTTTTTTAAACACCTATTTAATTTTTATGACTAAGACATTTTGAGGAAAGGAAGACTTGGTTAAATATTCAGCCACCCTCCCATTAAATTGGTGTGTGCAAGGACACACTGCCTTTCCTCTAAGACATCCAAAAGGTTGTCCACCGAAACTAAGAAAGATTAGACTTGCATTTCTCCTCTTTTCCCCATTAGAAATATCAAGGAAAAGGAATAAAATAAAATTTTTTTTTTTAAAGTTGTGGCCTTTTTTTATTTGCACATCACTTTTGTTGTAGTAAGGAAGATTTGTGGGGCGGGGAGAGGGAGATAGTGGGAAAGACGAGAAAATCAACTGCATAACAAAGATGTCCGTGTAACTGGAAGGGACACCTTCAACTTAATCATGCTTCTTTCTGAACATTTTCTGCCTTCCATTGCTATGGGTCACACCTGAGAACTGCAAGTGAAGGAGATGAAAGGAAAAGGTGTATTATTTCCAGTTTTGCTTTTGACTTTACTTTAGGGCAGTTCTGCTGTCTCCTTTGTATAGTCAGTGATCCTGCAAATTGCTCTGCGCTGGCAAACCCCATTGATTTCACAAAGGCTCCACAGGGACAAAAGGATCTGTGCGCACAGAGCAGCTTGGGAGAACTGAGGCATTACACAGTCAACATTCTGTGTTTTTCAGCAATGGGAATGGAGTGGCAGGGAGAGAAAAAATGTTTTGGTTTAAAACAAGGAGAAATGTAAGAAGTTAAACAATTAAAAGTGCAGAAAGACTCAGGAGGCATGTGTAGTACCTGAAACTACTTGTAATACTTTACAAAAAAACCCGACTATATTTCAAGTTAATGATTTTCGTTTAAAAATGAACCCTGTAACTAATGGGGATTGGGAAGAAACTTTCCCTCTGGATAGGTTGGTCTATACCTGCCTATTGTGGTGGTTTCAGCTATTTTAAATCTTCCTCTGAAGCATGTGGTACAGAATACTAAAGGGTCAAAGACCAGATGGATCACTGCTCTAGTTTCGTATGTCAATCCTGGGGTTCTTAAAGATAAGCAGAATGGACATCAAATGATTTATTATTTCCATTATAGTAGCACCTAGGACTCCAATCAAGGACCAGGCTCAGAGCTTTACAAACAGAAAATAAGGCAATACCTGTCCTACTTCACTACATAATGCAACCAAATCGATTGTCAAAAAGTAAGATGATGGTCGTGAAACATGATAAAAGCGGTAGCCTGTTTTTTAGAAGCTAAATAGCAGAAGCATTGCTACAGAGGGAGATTTAGACTATCCTTTTCTTGAATATTTTCCAGAAATAAAACAAAATTACTTGATGTTTATAATACAGGAGGGTTAAATAATCCCAACCAACATCACAAAGGAAAGTTTCTGCCTTAAAATGCTAGTACTATGAATAGACAAGACAGATGAAGGGCTACAACTTGCAGGCAGTAGCTGGGAACCAAATTGCAGATCTATTAAGGCACTGATCCAAGGCCCTTTGAAGTGAGTAGGACTGTTTCCATTCACTTCAGTAATCTTTGAATCAAACCCTAAATGGTTTCCCCAAATACACAGGGGAAGTTTGTGACAGAGGCGGCCTCCTGAGTCCCAGGGTCTTGACCCGCCTTCCTGTCCTAGCAGACTTTCAAAGATAACTGGCTGTTCTTACTGAGATAACAGAAGTAGCAATTTTAAGAAATGGAAACGAGCAGCAGAGACAAATGGCTTTTCACTTATTTCAAAGGCAAATTTTTCTGTCCATGAATGAGTACAACCTCCTTTGGTGATCAGTTCTGTGGTTTTAAGTTGGCAGCACTCTGAAACAAAATGACACAGCAAGTTGCTCTTAAATGTTGTTTTTCATTTCGGGGAGGGGCTGCTAGTGACTCTGCCATCAAAGTAATAATAGCTAAAACAACCCCTTCAGGTGAAATGGGGACAATAGAGAGGGGGGAAGGGAGAGGAAAGGAAGGGAAACTCACAATTTCACTGTCACAGCAAGTGCCTCTGAACACCTCTAATAAAAAAAAGTTCTCACAATGTGCTAATTTGAGTTAAAAATAGCATTTTGTGTCAGCTAATTGTAGTGTATTGGAGAGGCAAGGGGCATGCACAGGAATTTCAATTCCAGCACTTTGGGGCTCACATTCTGTGCCACCAGCAGAGCCCTGGAGGAGCTGGGTGCTCCTGCTGCTTCCCTATGAGGTCCTGGAGGAGCTCTATGTACCCTCTCCTGATTACTGGGGAGGCAACGTCCCTTCTTGCCCTGCCCCCATGAATACACCTGGGGAGAAGGGTGTATAATGTTATCTCAATAAGCAAAGTTCTCTGATAATTCCCATTAACTTTTAATGTCCTAAATCCTCCCACCAAGATGAAATTTCCTACAGGCTGCAAACTGTTCCCATGAATTTGCTTAAATCTACTATGTGAATGCCACAATGACATGGCTTATCAATTTTAAGGCCAAGTGGAACTCATGAACCTTCACACAAATGTCATCAAAAGAGCAAGTTCCATTTGCTGTCAAAAATGTTCCCTGTTGTAGGAGGTAAAATATACAGACAGTTATGAGTGAGTGGAGGGGCCTGTAACACAATCCTAAAAGCACTAATAGCCTTTAAATGTCATCTGTTTTCTCTGAAACCTGAATCACCCACGTAAATTTATCTCTGTCTCTCTTAATTCCACTGATCCTTAACACTGATACTTGGCTCAATCTCTAGTTTTTATTTGGGAGTATCCCTGCTCTGTATAATCTTGGCTAATCTAATCTAAAAACTTCAGTTTGCAGTTCATTTACTGAGAGACTGTACCAGTAATTATGGTATAATCAATCCTTCATAGTATAGTTAAACATGAAATGTATTTTAAAACAAAATAAAAATGTATTTAGCAAAAAATGAGCTTCAGACAGCTATTGCAACAAATGCCATTTATGAATCCAGTTCTGCTGTCAACACTTTGAGAAAGAGCTTGGGGGGGCGGGGGGGAGTATAGATTTTTCTCTCTCGCTTCCACAGAGTTTCTTTTCATTAAGAGTTTTCAGATCCAGCGAGACTCAAGCCAGTATGTGGATTGCGCGCACATGACCGCACTGTTTACAAACATGGTCCCACTATTCCCGGTGACTGTTATGTAACAGTCGAGAGGGTGCAATATTTCAAAAGTAAACTGTGTTAGCAGAGATTCTCAAAATCCTCATTTCCAGTCCAGGTTTCCAGTTACTGACAGCCACCATTGCAAATGATAAGGCAGACTGAGCAGGGTATTTCATGAACAAGTTCTGTTTTCATCTCCCTTGTGTTACGATTAAGCGATGTTCAGCACTAGGGTTTACAATGAGGTCATCTGTGGTGAACCAAAAATAGAAGTTTTATTGTGTGACAAAGAAATGGAGTTGGACCACGCTAATTAAACTTGTATGTGATAGTGAGTAAAATTCTTTTCTTCTTGCCATAAAAACTACTAGGAATTTTAGTAATATTTATAATTTGGCAAGATTTCAAACACATTTTTTAAACCAGTGGATACTTTGTCATTTCTATTTAATTAGAAAGCTTGGGAGTGTTTCCTATTCAGATTCAAGTGATGAGCCTCAGCAAAATGTAAATAATTGGAGCTACTAATATTTGATGCCACAGACTCATTAATCACTAGGAGAGAAATGCCATCATTTTGGCTTGTTTTAGCAGGCCATTGGAATATAGCACACAAGAGGTTTAAATAGCTGTGTGCCACTGGATTAAATTGCCTCCCGTAGCCTAGGCAGAAAAGACAAAGTACTCTTTTTCTCCAGTCACTCAGCTAAAATTGTATTGACTTTTTGCAGCTCTCTTTGAGTTCATAGTTCAAGGACTCATTTATCTACTGTACCTTGCATTAAGATAAGATGTAACTGCTCAGGAAAATAAAGCGGAAAAAAAAAAAAAAATCACATTTTTGTACTTCCCCACCCCCGTTGTTTTGGTTTGGGGTGTGATCTGTTTATCTTTCTTCCTTCCCCTCCCACTTACCCCATTTTAAATGGCCTGAGAAGTGCAAACTCAGCAGGCATCGGTAACAGTTTAACTCTTTGTCCTATTTTCAGCTCTCACAGCAAAGGTCAACAGCGAATGAGATTCACAGCTGCACTTGAAACAGAATTACTATAGATTGGCAGGAACAACGCTTATTTTCCCCCCTGTTCCTGTCGTATTTATTGGAACAGATACAGCACATGGTTCAAGCCAGAAGAAACTTTCTTTGGGTGGGTGGCGCAATTCTTAATCTTGTGTTAAGAGGAAATGAAAGACTTGTGACTTTTATTTGTATTGGCCATATCTATAGTTTCTTGCAACTTCTACTGATAAACAGAAATAATGTAGAGGCTATTTCCTCAAACGCCTCAACCTGTGGTCTTAATTGCAACAGAATAAAACAGCAAAAATACTACATACATGGTATCTTATCTGTGTCCAAAGTTGAGTTGGGAATTTTTGGCTACATGCCCTTTCAAAGCCATGAATGTTGGGGGATTTCGGACAGTGTGTGGGCGCTATTCTATATTTTTCAAAGAGCTATATTACAGGGACTCACAAGCGCAAATTTGCATTGTCTTTCTGGAAGCAGCAATAAATACTTCTTAGGGTTTAAAGAAAAATAATGAAATACTCAGCACTGTTAATTTGTTTACATTTGAGGGGGGTCTCTGTTTTGACACCAACAAATGTAACAAACGTTCATGTGTGCTGTATGCAAGCAAAAAAATCTGCTTTCCCCTTCATATAACCTCCTGCTCTGCTTCACAGGGCTGCAATGGGAGTACGCTGAAGAGAGAGTTAAAGAGAGTTGGTTGGCTTAGTTACATTAGTATTGGCGCCAGGGTTTACCTCTCAAGTAGGAGTTCCAGGTCATTCGGATGCCTTGCCACGTGGCCGCGCGCACATGGTTAGTGTGTTTACAAACATGATCCCAGAATTCATAAGGCCTGTTATGAAACAGCCAGCAAGTGCTGTATCTCGAAAGCTACGGGGACCGGGATTGTGAGTGTTGGTAGGGAATATTGAGATGCCTGTACAGAACACAAACCAGAGAACTTTGGGGACTTTCGAGCAGATAATTGTGCTTCTGAGTTGTTTGGAATTATCACTGCCATCAGAAAAGAATTTTCCACTATAGACTTAAAATAGCAGGTATTAACTAGTCAGAGTTTCACCAACACGGGGACAGAAGTGATTGTATTCTTAAGCATTGTAATGTTGTTTCTTAACCAAGCTAACTCAGAAGATATTTTCTAAAAGACACAAAGCAATGTAAAGCTACTGCTGCACTCTCTGTGCAGTAAAATAAACGAACACTGTGATCTTGTGACCAGTCTCCCAGTTCCTTTTTATTCCTTATTAAAACATTTCCTCAGACATTCTGTGCATGTTATGTAGAAAGCTTCCTGCTTTAAAATTCAGTTGTGGAAAGATTAAAAGTCTTAGTATTCTGAAGTTTTGTACCTTCCTACACAGAGCAGGAAAGCTGCTTAAAGGACTTTACTATACTTTGACAAGAAGCCTTGGAAAAATGGTGCTGTATAGGCATGCTGCCCCAAGAGCAAATCAAGAATGAGATTTAATTTACCAAATTCTCCACATTCTATTTCAATGGCAGTTCACTGACAGTTGGGTATATTAAGTATGTCATGTTAACTTTAAAAATCGGTTTAAGTTCCATTTAAACAGAAATTAGCAGCTACTAGAAACTGCAAGGAAACATCAAAACTAATTTTTGACAGATTCCATTGTTGGGTTGGGGGATATAGCAAACAAAAAAAAAACCCCTCATTTGTAAGAAGATGCTATTTTGTATCTTGAAAAGAGAACCATAAATGTGACTAGTTGCCAGATATGGAGAGGCCTTTCCTGAAAATGCCGCTAAATTAACTGAAAATAATCTACACCCTTTAATAAATCTCTGCCTGTTTTTAATTTTGGAATCCAACAATTTACCCCCAGCTTTGTAGAAACCAAATATTTGGAAAAAGGACTTTCTTCCCTCATACGTAGTAAAGTTACCTGGTTAGTCATAAAAGTATATCAAATGGAATCAGATACAACTGGCTCACACCTGTTTGCATAGTTACTACACTACATTATTCATTATTATTCAATTATTATTCATTATTATTAATGTCTGTATGCTATTTAATTATGCAGTTCTGCTCAGTTTTGAATTTACATGGTCTAGAGTGGTTACTATCATCTAGAATACCAATTGTATGGTTATTGTAAGGATTTGCTTATCATATATCATTCTACTGGTATATATATGTAGATATGTTGAAAATAAATTGAGGAGGATCTAGCAAAGGGTTGTAGCTAAATTCAATTACTTTAAAAATTATGTTATGCTGTAAATAACTTGGATATATTTAATTAAGCCTTTATTCTTTTTAAGAGGCCATTAGTACGTACAACAGATACCTGGGTGAAGGCTCTAAAATAGAGAATAAATTCCTTAAGATACATTCAGTACAAGTTTACCCACACTATTCTGCCAATAAACCTCCAGCTCACTACTGAAGGAACCATTTATAAGTATGAGGATATTTAATCTTCCATATATTTTCCCCTTTCATTTTGAATCCTTCATTTCTAAGCCTGTTCAATCCTTGACAACACTTGTACCATCTAGGATGATTTTCACATTGATGCTTACCAATTCTGAACTAACTACTAATTCATTTCATATGGGCTATCAAATAGCTATCAGATAACCATAGCAGAAGAAGAAATGCTCTGTACCCTAGGCCCTGACTTGACACCGAATGCATCCAGCCTCCCCATTTGGCTAATTTTAAATAGTTTTCAACATATGAGGACAAAGAAATTTGCATTTGTTACTGATGTCTTCTTACTGATGGACATTGTAAGTGTTCTTTACTGTATGTAGTAGACTAGAACAATGGTTCTCAACCTTTTGCAGGTCGCGACACACTTGGTGGTGTATCACAACCCTACAGGACACACCAACCCTCCCACCGCTGACTGAATCCAGCCATCTCCCTGTCTCTCTGTGACATATTTACTGCTGTGTGGTGACACAGTAATGTGTCCCAAAACGGTGGTTGAGAACCACCAGACTGGAAATGAATAGCCCTTTTAAAAGACAGAACTATTGAAAATGTGTAACTCATTTAATCTCCCAGTGGTCACTCTGCATGTATCATGTATGTACAACCAAGCACACAGCACTTAAACTTCATTGTTAATCTCTGCAGTTAAATGTAAATATGACGGAAGGCCAACTAGGGTGCTTGTATTAAAAACTTTCCTAAAAAATAACAGTACCTATTTACTGGACACTTCCTGTACTAGAATTCTCATTCAGAGTAATACTGGAACATTTTCCCAGAAAAGCTGAAAGAATTTTAAAAATGCTCAAACTGAAAGACGCAAGGTTGCCTTTTACTCTGTACTAATGTTATGTTCACATTTATTTATAAAGGTCAACATAAGTGATGGTGAGATGAACATGCAGACTATAATTAAAACATAGTTGTAGTTCACATTTAACTTAGTGTTCTTAAACAGATTCCAATGACACTAGATATGTATCGGTGACATTTTTTCATAGTAATTGTCATTGTAAAAGAACATCTTTGAGTTGCTCCATAAAGTAGGTATAATCAAAGAACTGTTACTGTTGATGAGAATTAACTTCTTTTAACAGGAGATGGAAGGGGTGGGAGAGATTGGTAAGAGATGAGTTTTGCGGCTGATATTGTGTCAGTTTAGATGAATATCTCAAAATACAAACTCTGTCATGGGTTTGTCGTCTAGAAAAAATGGTAAAGGAAATCCTGTCTAACAAGTTTAGCAAAAGCCACACCTAAAGTCCAATTATGTCTTCAAGTACATGGGCACAGTTCCTACTGAAGTGAATGAGTTGCACCCAGTTATCTGAAATCAGTCTTGGAACCCTGTGCAATGTTAGATTTTGATGGGTTTTTCTTGTTGTAGTATTGCAGCAGACTGTTATTGAAGGGAAGGATGGCCCAATCCCACAAGAACCAATACAAAAGCATACCAGCTGACCCAATCTGAACATTGCCAAAGTATTTGCATGAAGATTTGACCATGGTGAAAATAGTATTTGTTTAAACCAGAATCTTTATTAACTTCAAGGCCTGGAACTTGAGAAACCTCAAATTTGATTAGAACCAAACTTGGGAAAGTTCACAGAAGATGCTATCAGTAAGAATTCCTCAAGTATCAGTGCTAAGGAAAATGGGGTGATTACTGAGAGAGGTGACGACCTGCTGATGAGACACTATATTTAGTTAGGTTAGGAGCATAAGAAACTCTAGGAGCACATAAGAAAACAGACTGCATGAGAACAGATTAAGTCATTGCTGACAAGTATGTGGAAGTGTATATTGGATGAAACTTTAAAATATATGAAAGACTGAGTTCTGAATCTGTTGTCATCTGTTTTTTCTGAGACTAAAATGAGACTCTCAATTCCTTGAGGAAAGGACCGTGTACTTAAGTCTGAGCATACTGTTGGCACTCAATATAAAATAAAAATAACCTTTGAAGGAGAAAACTTAGACAATAGTTCAAACAACTGAATGAAGGAATTTTGCTCAATATTTAGCAGGAAACAAAAAAACCAAAATCCTAAACAATGGAACACTGAGTTAAGCAGGGGCTAGAATACAATACTGAAACTATTACTTTACTAATGTCAGGATACATCATTGATCTCTACTGGATGGAATTAGAACTGCTTGACTATGCCATTGGGCATATGCTACAAAAGGAGATTTTTCTTTAGCTAATGTGGCAGAGGCGGGGCGCTGTGCTGTGGCATAGGAGGATCTGAATTCTGTATCCCCCTTGTTGCCGTGGAGTTCTGAATGATCACAGGGGAGCCCAAGATGGCCATGTACATCATCCCTTTGTGTACTTTATTCAACTTTGGGTCACATCATCTTACAAATGAGAGAGCAGAACTGGAAAACATCAAGTAAAGGGCAATGAAGGCAACTGGAGGAAGGAAGGAAGGAATGATGTAGAGGAATAAGAAGATACAATAGGATGGAGGTGCATATGGCCAACCAGGCATTGGTGTTTACTCATTCCCGTACTACAAGGGTGAACTTTGGTGAAATTAAAAGGGAATACATTTTAACTGGACAAAAGTTTGAATACAAACTAGTGTAATTATAGAAAGAACTGATAGTACAGAGGCAAGTCACTTAAAAAAAAATTAAGTATTGAAAGTATCAAAATTTACGTGAAATAATATCAACATTACACTATGTGGGATAAAAAAAATAGAGATTTTCATATTTCAGGATGTAAGCAGATCTCTAGCTGTATGTCCCCAGCCCACAAAACTTTCCCAATTTCAGTACTCTGAAGACTACTTTTACACAAACACGGTAGCTAAAAGTTACTGTTACAATGAAATATATGCCAGTGGACCACCTATTAAACTGTATACTTCATTCATTTGGGGAATGTCTAGAAAACTGTGCTTAAGCTTTACAGAGACAACCTAGCACGATCATCTAAACCATTATTTCTAAACTAGTGGAACAAATCCTAACATTCCTTAACTTTTAAAGGCAACTTTTTTTTTTTTTTTGGAGCAAATTCATAGGAACAGGAAAGCCCTCTCCTCTAGCCCTTTGTTTCTAGTTTTAATATTTAATGAACATGTGATATTGTTTTAAAGCTAGTCCTGATGGTCTTGTGAAGTTAATATTTAAAGCAGATGGCTGCAGAGTTTTAATAAGATGGTTGCTATAGAAACACAGCACTATGAAAGCAATACTTTCTGCAGCACATAGTCTCCTCACTAAACAATTTAAATGCCCTTGGTCTATGTGAAGCAAGCACATAAAGGACTGACATAGAAGGGAAAAGAAAGGTAGCATGCCTGTGTAGGCTGTTTAACTTAAACTAAACTGGATATTTAACATTTTTGTGGCTCATTGAGGAGCTACTTGAAACACTAAATGTGATGGGAGATAAGCAAAGATAGTTTACACATACACATGTTCTATTAGGGAATTTTCCTGAAAAATCCACAGGAAACAGCGATAATTTAAGATCTCATATTAGAGTTGCATTGGAATTTAAATAAATAAAAACACTAGACACCATGATATCTTAAGAGCATTCAAATCTACTGTTTAGATGTGCAGTCTGTGTAGCCATGAAATGGTGGCGCGTATGTCTTTTTATCATACCTTTGCATATCTAAGAACTTTGCCTAATAACAGATTGCAACCGCTTTGTTCTCCGCGCTGTTGCAGCCTGTACACAGCAGAAATGTACACCATGTGCTCTCATGGTTTTATTTTTTCTTGTTTTCCCTCATCTAGAATAAAAGCAAATTCAGACTAAAAGACCCGTTTTCCTCTGTGCGTAGAAAAATACTAGCACCTCAGTCTTAGTGCTTTGTCCTATTTTTCATATTAATATGTTATGCCCCCTGGTTTGACTTCCGCGCAGAGAAAAAAAAAACCCACACATTTTGGTTATTTTACAACTGTCTCACTCTCTGAGTCTCCTATTAAATAAAAAAAAAAAGAAAAATACCAATTTTTTAGTAATAGAAACAGCAGGTCTCTTTTAGTGGATGAGATGCTCTTTTGTGCAGAACCAGACAGAAAAGGTTGTGTCCTCATCTGGATGTGAACAAACTTTTCTGACTGTCTAGTGGATTGAAAAGTTGGGTGTCCATCATGCCAGAGTTGTAGCACAGGAAAAAAGAGTAAGAGACTTGTAGAAACAGTGATGAGAGGAAGGGCAGAAAGAAGTCAGGAGTCTTTGTAAGTGTTTAATAATAAAAGGGTAACTTGAATTTTAAGATCCCATAAGAAGTACATTAAGCTGACTTACAAAGTTCCAGCAATTAAAAAATAGACACTTTTTAAAAACTTAGCCATCTTGCTGAAACTCATGAGCTGAGATCTAATCACCCACAAATCTTGACCTACTGAGTTCCTAGGGGCTCATAGACCAGTTTTGCAATCGTTTTGCTCCACCCCTTGAAGGGTTTAAACCAGTTGGTCCCCTCCACTAGTCCCTCACCCGTTTCCCCTGTTTGTGTTTGTTTTCTCTTTTCTCCATTAAAACTTTCTCTTGCTTTGCTTCAGGTTTTTGGGGCACAGACTGTCTGTAGTCTGTCTTCTATAGTATTGAGCACATTGTCATTTAATAGTAATAACACAGAGGTACCCAATTAATATGACTGACTATTTCCCACCTTCAAACTCATTTAATTAGTTATTTCTACATGGTAACATCTGATTCCTTTATGGATTCCTTTTAGAACAGGGGAATGGGAAGAAGAAAATATGCGACCCAGAATGCCTCCTTTTTGAATCTCACCTTCCTGCTTTGTAACTAGCCTCAACTTCTTTCTTCAGAGACAAATCAAGGTGGTTCTTGGCCACACTTAGTTTTAATCACTTTAGTTGGTAACTTTATTTCATACACACTATTATGGAGTCCTGTCTCCATTGTGTATATTTTAGAGTATCTGTTATTTGTGCATCCCTCATCAGTTCAGTAAAAAATTTTCTGTGATGCAATAAACCATGCTGCAGTTTTCCAGATGAAGTTCAACAAGTGCCAGATGAACTCATGGCATCACCTTTCTTGTTTACACACTATCCCTTTGCTAGAACATCCACACAAATAAATAAGAAGCGAACCAAAGAGTTGTGTTATACTTTAGAAATGCAGCTGATAGTTTCAATGATTTTCCCACTAAATCCTTATTGTGATACTGAACAACTGTGCCGCACACTACCAACATGCACATTTTCTGAACTAATTAAATGGCCATGAAGCTGACATGCTCTTCCCTATATATAACAGCATGTCTGGTTTTGTAACAGGAATATTTTTATCCATGACTGATAGTATGAAGGAACTTTTCCTGGCTGCTGATATATTATGGGCTATTTTAGGTAATTACACGGCAGCTCTCAAGAAAGTAGGCTTCATATAGGGCAGACTCAACAGGAGAAATCAGTCCCTAGGATCTTATCGTAAGGTGTATTGGGAGACATGTGGTCCCACCCGGGTTCTTTTTCAGACTGTGCCACTCAGCCTCTGTGATCATGGGCAAGTGGCTGCAGTGTACTTCTGTGCCAACACATACTGACTATGTGCACACTGGCAAGTTAGGTCGACTTAAGGAGGCTTAAGTCAACCTAACTTAATCCCTGTTCACACCAGGCTTTCATTAGGTCGACTTAAGGGGCTTCCTTAAGTCGACCTAAGGAACGCTTAGGTCAACTTAGTAAGAACCGCGGGGTATTCAAACTAACCCTCCTTAGGTTGACCTAAAGCCAGTAAGGACACAAGTCCACTTTCTTAGGTCGACCTATGGGAAGTTAAGTCAAATTACTAAATCCCGGTTAAGGGAAACCACTTTGTTAAATTGACCTAATAAGGTCGACTTTAGGTTGACTTAACATTGACCTTATTAAGTCGACTTAAAGTCGACCTAACTTTTTCTAGTGTAAACATAGCCTCTGCCTACAGCCTGTCTCTGTGCCTCTGGCTCCCCAACTGGCCTGTGCCTGATTGTCACTTTAGAATTGTAGTCCTTACTCTGAAAAGCTTATCTCATGGTATATATTTGTTCCATGCCTAGCACAGTGAGGCCCTAGCCAGCCAGTGCTCAGTTATAGGTGTCAGGTGTGGGAACACCTAGTAAAACCCAATTCCTGCCTCCACGGATTTTAAAATATAGATCTCATGGACATATACAACAGGTTGATGAATCAAACGGATGGCAGGAGGATGAGATAATGAAAAACCAAGTTTGGCATGCTATACAGTAGTCATGCTACTACCTGCCTATTGTAATATAAATGGTCATTCACAATAGCATAATCAGTAGTGTACCACGATAACTGCTGGCAAAAACTTTATTATCTCACATAGGTAGCTGAGATACCAGAGTTCCTTTCAGGGAACTATGTTATGAATGTCTTATGCAGGTTCACAGCTATAACTACACATGCTCCCCCTGCAGGCAATGGGACCATTTGTGGGATAAACTGATCGCTGATGTGAACAAGGAACTCTCATTCAGGCCCATACTTATTATAGGAAGCAACTGTAGGACCTCAGGTACCTGTTTATGACAGCTGAAAACAGCTGTACCACAGGCACAAGTGATATTGATAGTTAAATGGCAACCACAATATCTTAAAAACATGGGGACATGAATGCTCCCTGCCTCTAACATTTTCTGAACTCTGACAATTGATACATTAATTTCTCTGAACAAATCTCTCAACTTTCAGGGAGTTCATCAATGACTTTAATTAGGCTGGATGGGTATATGGGAATTTACAGTCTATTTATCCTTCAACTGAATCTATTTATGATGTATCCTATATGCACATCTGATTGAAGTAAAGTGAAAGCAGAATAAATAATCTCATTTATTTTCCAGGCTACCAATGAATAACATGCATATGTGAGTTTTTTGTTTTTACCCTGTACATGGAATTTGCAGTCAATTTAATAGACAATTCTAGTATCCAAAATTCTTACTGATGGATACACTAGATGGCGGAAGCTATTATGGTGTCCACATCTAACCAGTGTTGATGAAACATACGCAAAACACCACAAAGTTAACAAAAACAGTTCACAATCACACCAGTTTATGGGAGTCTTAAATGAGGAAGGACTGCATGACTCGTCCCAAAAGTGCCATGGTATCGTTACTGGCATTCTGTACAGCACCTTGACAGTATGCAATATAAACCAATACAGTTTTCAAAGCAAGTTAACGTTGAGTGACATTCAACTCAGTTCAGAATACTAGCAAGGCCTATCCACAACCTATGGCCCATTTAGCTATGATAGTGATATGTAAGTACATAACCTTAAGATGACCATCTGTACAGGGGGATGTTTCATCCTTCATGCACATTTCTGTTGTAAAAATAAGTTATAAAAAAAAATCTAATTTTTAGAACAGTGAGAAGTCTAACTGAAGTTACATAGTAAGGCAAGCAGAATTTAGTCTTGTATTTATTGCTTGGGGAAAGTGTGAATATCAAGTTCTTAAATATGAACCGACATTAACTACACAATACGTGGTAAGTTTACTTTAAAGCTGCTAGCCTCTAAGTTGTGAGATGCATGTCATCTTACAAATATAGAAGACAGACTTTTGTGAGGGTTTGCAAAAGATCTGTATTCCAGAAAAGGATTCCCCTTTGTTTCAGAAACAAAGGCCTGAAGTGATAGCTGGATAGCTATGACATCATAAGGAATGTGTAACAATACCACAACACGTCTTGACATCTTTGAGGAGTATGAATGCATCTCCTGTGAGCAATGTTCTAAATTACAGGTGTTGTATTTTAATAGTGTGTGTCAACATATGTACATTTTTCACAAGGGAAGAAACCACATGAAAAGACTTTTTTTTTTTTTTTTTTTAATATTCAGAAAAGCAATTATCTTAAAACACTAAGAAAAAACATGGTGCTTTCTTGGGCCTGATCCAGAGCTCACTGAAATTAATGGGACAACTCACTGACTTCAGCAGGCTCTGGATTAAGCCCTTAGATTCTGATTTAGCAAACATGTGAACAGTCCCATTGATTTATTTTTTTTTTAAATTTGGGCTACTCATATCCTTATAGTTATGCATTTATTTTAGGTGTCTTGGTGAATTAGAGCCTTAATGAGTAAAGCGTATGCATCAAGCATGTTACTCAATGAATCAAGGTTTCTGGTAAAGCATATTTAAGGAGATAAAAATCCCCCAATACCAAAAATCAGTTTATATTCTCCCAGCCCTCTCCAGTTTTGCCTCTGCTCTTACTCTGGCAGCATGTGCTACTGTGCAGTATGTCATGTGCTAACATTCCCATTTATTTGATAGAGCCAACCAGCCAGATGTTTCTGTAGGACTCTTGTGAGCCAATGTTTAAAAGTTGCTTCTCTTCCCCACCTCTCCCCTGCTCCTCATCTCTTCGAGGAACAAGCAATGTGAGCAAGATCATTCAGTCTCCCAAGAATACAGTTTTTGTTCTCAATGGAAAATGGGCCCATATACGTCAATTGCATGTCACAAAGAGTAGCGTTCACTTACATTTAACCTTTGAAAGCAATAGACAAGTAAAATGACCATTTGTAATGTGCTATTTACCAGAGTGGCGACTGTCCAGATAAACTATATTAAGCAAAGAGAAAGTTGCCTGAGTGGGATGATGGGAGAGGGATAGGTCTCACTGCTAAAGATAACATTGACTTGCTGCCCAGATGTGCAGTATGTGGGAGGAGGGCTGTGTTCAGTAGTAGCACTTATTTTCCCTGGGTACTTAGTCATGCACCAAATCCAGTCCTGACTTAAGTGAAGCAATATGGCTTGCTTTCACAATGGATTGAACCCAGCCCTAATGTGTTAACTACCAAAATTTTTAGTGTTCAGAATACATGCTGTGTGTCAAATATTTAAGTAAATTTGAATCATGTTTTTAAACCACGTGTATTATTGCTCTGGCATTGAAGCAATCATCTTATGTCACTTGATGTCAGGGTACTGTATTGATGAGCAAGGCAGCTGGGAAGTAGCACTTGATTTAGACTAAATAAGATGGTTACTTTTATTTTTTAACATCTTGCCCTCCATTTAGCATTGTCCTAGAGGTATTAGCTTTAGGAAAGGATTACATAGGCCTTTTGCTGTACTGCTCTACAGTCATAACACTTCCTCCCGTCCTAATTAGAGACCATTAGAATGGTCAGTAAAGTAGTAAACCTTTGGAAGGGAAGAGTCAGGGAAGGAGAAGTGGAAACAGCATGGTGAACTGAAAGCTACAGGGCCATAATTATTCAGAAAGTAAAACGTGTTGCCTACAGATGTTTTAAATTAAGCACCCTAATAAAAACAGCTTTTAAAATGGATTTGGATGCCTAATGTTAGGCACTCAGGTATGTACATTTTTGCCTGAATTCTTAGAGAAACCAAATCTCACTCTGGAATTACACTCGTATAAAGCTGGGAGCAGAGACTTCACTGCAGTTAGTGACTTCAGAATCAGGCTCACCATCTGTGCATACTTTCAAACACAGTGAAACCTAAAACACCAGCTACAGCCTACACAAATGTACACCTTAGGGTATACTATAGGCTGAAAATGAACATAGTCCTATCCTACCTCCCTGAGGTTTTTTCCATGGTAGATCAGAATGCTGTTTGTTCAGGATTTCTCATTTATATACATAAAATATGAGTGACTACTCAAATCTTATGAAAATAAATAATAGAAAAGTAAGTCCTCTTTCTACTTACAATTCAGGTACAATCAGGCAGTTGCCATGTGAATTTGCTTATGTTTTTGCTGGTCTTCACCTGTAGATATCTGCCTCTGTCAGGACAAGAGGTGGTTAATTCTCGTACCAGCTCTGTCAAGACTTTTGCCTGAGCAGAGACAAACAATGATATCTAACTGCAAAATTACATGCAATAGTAGCTTGGTGATGGGAACTGAGCTAGAATTAGCAATTTCATTTCATTTAGACATTTAAATTACACTTGATTTCTGGTCCCAGGTTGAAAGGAGAACGCCTTGTCCTCTAATCCAGCCAGACCTACACTTGGAGGATATTGGAATTGTGATAAGCCCTTCCTGGTTATGTTTGGGGTGGAAGGCGTTAAATAAGGGCATTTCCTTCTTCAGGAAATGGGTGCTTGTAATAGAAAGTTATTTTTAGTCTCTGTACACTATAGGAGTTGATATATGCAGCCTCTGACCTGCCTGCTGATAACGCATTACCTCATTTGCAGCTCCAGTGGTGATGTGCACGCCTCTGTCCTTGCTTGAACCTGACAGGCACAGCCACAGACAATCATCTTGGTATTGTTTAGAGGACTGAACTGCAGCCAAGGTCGTTTTATTTATGATAACCCAGTAACAAACTCTGAGCACCAAGTATCAACATTAGTAACAGTGGAAGAGATTCCGCTTTCAGTTACATCATTGTATTTCCAGAGTAGCACTTTGAAAAGCCATGGCTTACTCCAGATTTCACACAGATGTAACGGAGATCAGATTCTGGTGAAATCATGCAGGAATACTGGGGCCAGATCTTAGCTGGTGTAAATCTATCAATCAATGGAGCTATCCTGATTTACACCAGCTGAAGATCTGGCTGATTATCTTCATTTCTCACAAAGTTTCCAGAAACTCCTAGCCAAGGCAAATAGGATGCCCCCTGTGAGCAATCTCAGACTTCCTAGGAAGCTAGATATGAATGGCACCTGACTATTGACTAGTCATCTTTTTTTCCTCTGATTACTTTAACCGTTGCCAGGACAGCTCTGCATCCATCAAGATGGTTAGACAAGCAGCCATCTTCAGCGATGGCGCAATTGCCTCTCTATGAATTAGGTAACACGAGACAGGCACCATTTGAAACGGATTGGCTGGAACCCTTCCATCAGAAGAACTAATGCAATGCGTCATTTCAGTAACATGCTCCATATCCACTGGCTGAAAGCCACTAATTTCTAGTAAACTCTTCAGTGAGGTTTGTCAGCCAACTGACAGTGCCATGACCTTACACTGTAACACAGATTCAGTTCCACTGCTGGTGGTGGAGAATTGTATTTCTTTGCTGATCATTTTGAATATGAAAGTGACATAGTCACAAAACAACTGACCTGTCTAAACCCAATTCTAAACACTCTCTTCATTTAGATGGGAAATCTTATTGCCTTCAGTTTACAGGCATGTGTATCATTGCCCATCACTATAAAGTATCTGGTCACTCTGCTGGCTTAGAATGAGGCAAGAATAATCACCAAGTACAAGGAATGAATCATTCACAACTCCTTTAGTGCCATGATTTTAAAAAGAATAGAAACAAGGGAAGGGGGTCGTTAATATGGTCTCCTTTAACTGTAAGCTTGGTTTCACCCTTCCTTGCTCCGCTTACTTCCTACATGGTGAATAGGATCAATACTTTATTTCAAAATGCCTCCAGAGGCGTTTGCCTTTTCTTTTAATGCTAACCTTCCTTGTTTCACATTGTCATTCATCTGTTTTACCCCCTTTCAGGTCCCTTCTTTTTAATTCTTTTTTCCTCTTTCTTCTATGCCCAAAGATGGTCTCACATCTGATTCCACTAATCTAATTAAGAACTGCATTTATATCTGGAAATTACAACTCCCTCTCCCTACTTAATTCATCACACTGTCTGCTGTTATTGTACTGGGTTTGATTGTGGATATTTTCCCCCACTAGTCTTCATTCTGCATTTTGTGCTCCAGTATGTATCCTGTTTCCCATCACAGTCAGACTTTTTTCTCATCAATTCCTGTCATCAAACTTGTGAAGCCAACTTTTTTCCAAAGGTGGTCAAATTAGAATAAGTCCCTTTGTAAATTTTTAACACGCTGTACTTTCAACTTCCTCTCTCTTTTGGGCTCTGAGAACCTCAGGTTATTCATTTAAAAACGTTTCTGAGAACTTATGATCCCAATAATAAAATTCATTCAAACAGAACTGTGTGACTGAAATCACATGAGCCCAGAAGATATTTCTAAAATGCACTACTAACTGTTCCGTATCTCCTGTCAGCACCTCTGCTCTTGTACAACCAAACAATTCTGTTCTTTGCTTTCCACAAAATACTACAGTTGCTAAGTTTCTCTCCTTACAACAACAGAAAACAGTCAATGCAGATTACTACCTCTGTCACGAAACAACCTATTGGCTTTCATTCCATAGATCTGTCACGAAGGATAAGTCATCTCTGGCTCAGAAAGGCTTGTTTGTTTGCATGTGTTGTCTTCCCCCCCATCTTACTGCACCCAAAGATTAGGGTCCTTCATTGCACTGTTACCATTGTGACATTCTGCAGTGTAACTTTATAGCTCTGCCTGCAGAAGGGCCTTTAACATGCTTAGTTACAACCTTAATCCTGTTTCACAAAACAAGGAGTCCCTGGCTTTGCACTTAATTACAACCTTCTCTGTGTTTCTCTGCCCTCCCCATCCCGAAACACTACCTCCAAAGATTGTTCCCATATCTTGTCTTGTCTCCTCCCCTTTTTCTAGTGCTTTAAGAAAAAGGTGACAGTTGAGAAAGTGCCTCTTGTATAGTTTTCTACTCTTAGCATGAATGGTACTCTTTTAACCCTTTTAATTCCAGTAAGACTAGTCTCTCACTTCATCATTCATATCACACTAACAAGGACTGATATTACCACTTTTCTATGACTCATTCTTGTTTTAACTAGAAAATCTTTATTAAAGTTATCAGTTACATTCTGAAAACAAAACAATGACATTATAATTATTTATTAATGACAGATCTATTATAAGTATCTACTGTGCATACACAGTATAGTTTTTTATCAAATTACTTGCACATGTTCAGTACGCACATTTAATTCAGTGGATTGCAAGAGGTATTTGTGTTTCTTGGGTTAGTGATGCAAGAGCGAAAAAGTTCTTTTAAGTGCTCTTTGATGCAATAGACTTATGGCAGCTCTGAAGGGAACCATCACAGTCTACTGGTTTATAGATCTACTGACTCTCTAAATGGACCGGGATAGAAATACAATACAGGAAAATGGATCCATTCTTTTGAAGAGCTGATTTTTACAATAACCCACTAATTGCAAAATTACCTGATTCAGGGTACAGAGCTGCAATCTAAAAAATAAAAATCCTGATTAGGTATTTATTCAGTGGAAAGTGCAAAACAACTGAGCACTTGATGAAGTTTCCTAATAGGCAATTTTCATAAAAGTATTGTACCACCACAACAAGCAGTAGCATTTTAGTTTAAATAATGATAAAGTGATAAAGACTACTATCGCAAGAAACAAAATCCATCATGGCTGAAAAATCCAGGGCAATATTCTGTCTGTAAAGAGTGAAGTTTTATTAATGAGTTAATTAGCCCTTTTTATCCTGAAGGGTGTTTTACACAATTTATATAAAATACAGAAAACTCATGCAATCTGCGGATCACTTTCTCCTAAAACAGAAATGCAGTTGCTTCTGGGTTGGAACATAATCATGGTTTTGTGCAAAGTGGAAATACATTATGCCATCCTTACTTTGGTGGGCTTAGTACTGGCACCAGAGAAGAGAACCACACATTAAATAAAAGTCACCCCACTTCCTGCTGCAGCTATTTTTTCCCCCTCCTCAATCTGTGAGAACTGATCTCACAACGCAAAGTGGTATGGCTGCCTCCCTTTTCTTTTTAACAATTTGGCCTGAGGTTAGAGCTGGGGGAAAACTTTTGTCCAAAATATTTTTTCCACTGGAAAAAATGAAGATTTGGATTGACAAGTATTTTGTGAATTCATGTCTATTTAAGTTAACTGTTTTGAGCAAAGAAAAAAATATTGGAACTGTTGAAACCAGTTCATTGTGGGTGTCCCAAAATGAGCATTTGAAGGGAATAATAATAATTAAAAAAAAAAAAATCTATCTGCAGACCACCTTGCTGGCCTGTGTAGGTGCAAAAGCCTCCTGCTCAAAGGTTCATTGGCCTGTGTTTCTCTCCAGCCCCTGCAGATTGAGGCTTCCACAGTGAGCAAACTCATCTTGTGCACAGCATGTTAGTTAGTGTATACTTGTTAAAATATTTCAATTTAATGAGATACAGAGCAACCACAGGCCCTGATCTCACAACAGTTTTACATCCCCTGTGACTGTGGAGTTACTACCTTACACCAGAATGAAGTCAAATCATTTTTATTGTACAGGACAAATATGCCCACTACTTGTAAATATATCTGATGAATCTGTTGCCCCAGGATCTCAGATTACTGAGGAAATTCTTGTTTTTACTATTAATCAGTGATCATCTCCGGGTTGCTTTCTTTTCCTGCTGATGATTTTCCCTAAGCACAAAATCAAGTTATTTTTCATTAATTAAAACTCCCATTCCTTGCACGTTTCTGTGATTGCTACATGAATTATCTATGGTGCAATTAAGTAATATGTCCATTTGGCACCATTCATGCGTTCCACGGGGAATCATAATATGCAGCGTACTTTCCACTTCTGCAATGCTTTCTAATTTCTAAACAGTCTTTCTTGACAATAGTTCTGTGACTGAGTCACTTTTCCTTTTTTCAACATTAGAAGAGTTTATTAGAATAATAAAAACTTATCCCTAATTTCCCTTTTTTTTTCCCCTCACCTTTTGGGGAAAGCTTCTGTCATGGACCTACTCAACTTCCCTTGTTGTCTGGCTTTCTGTACAGTTTTAAAGAACCAGTATACCTCTTCACAGCACAGTTAACTAAAAAGACTATAGTTGGGAAGTAGCCTTTCTTCCCTCCCCCCCTCCCCCCCCAGACAAAGCTGCCCCTTACGGGGTCTCTTCTTCACCTGTTCTTGTCCTTCTGTTCAAAGTAAAAGGAAAAATCTGTGTTCCCTTTCCTGAAAGGAGGAAGGGGAGTTGAAAGGGTTTTTTTTTGTTTTTTAAACCCTGCTATATACTGTTTGGGGTCATTTTGTGAACATTTGTGCAGCCTCTGCTGCCAAGCAGAATTCTCAATTAACATTTCCCTGTGAGCAGACCTGAGTCAGCCTGGATATCTGGCTTGTAGAGAGCGGGTTATTGTGTGTGCATGTTTTTGTTTGTTTGTTTGTTTGTTTTTTGGTTTTTTTTTTAAACTCCCACTTACTAAGCAGGGAAGGGGTTATGTATCATGGGTGTATCTACGCAGGGCCGGTGACCAGGTATTCAGTAAACTCTGGCTTGGCATCTTTAGGACTGGAGTAGCTGTATGGATGAGGAGCAGCAGCAATTAGCGAACACTGAGCTCTGAGCAGGAAGCACTTTCTAACCATACACTATTGAAACAGGACAAGTTATGGACAAATGGGGGAAGGAGGGAAAGGGGGATTCGAGCCAACGCAGCTTAACTGTATCCCAACTGGGTAGCTTTTGTCAGAGACTGATGCTTCTTTGCAAAAGTTAATGTGTCCAACAAGCCTCTGAGGGTGGTTTTTCTCTTTCTAAAAGATTTTTGAAAAAGATGGTTACTACTTCTCATAACGGAGTCAATGCTTCCAGACTTCAAAACCACAAGTTCCTTTACATTTAACAGGATTCTAGCTTTGTCTCTCACAATGTAATGATGTTTTGTGTCACTGAAACTCTCAGAAGACTGCAGTGGCATTTTTTTTTTTCCAGCATGTTAATTGTAAAATAATGCAGATGGTAGGTTGTGTGTGTGGTTGCTGTTAGTTTTTAAACACAAAAGTATAATGATGATTCGATCAAGGACTCAGGGAAATCTCCCTGGTGAGCAAATTTGCAAAGAATCAGACATTCTGGGATGATTATACTAGAGAGCTTTAACTAAACATTGGATTAGAGAAGGTATCTAAACGTGATGTTTTCTGTTCTCTGTACCCACTCTCTTCCTCTCTGTTTTTATGACCAGTTACAGCTCAGGTTTGCATGAGCATCATTTCCTGCCTCAACCCCACCACCCAAAAAAAAAAAAAAAAATACATAAATAAATCCCTGAAATAATCTGCATGACAGCAGGACACAATTGTCTACATCGAAAACTTTTCTAGAAATGCAAATTGTCTCAAAGTAACTAACATATGATTTATGCTTCTCAGCCCCCCATGATATACTTAGTCTGTCTCCCGATTTTACAGATGGTAAAACTGAGGCATGGACAAACTAATTTGTTGTTTAAGCTATGATGGTTATCCATTGATGTCTATTATTAGCAGGTGTTTTGCATGCTTTAACTGCAACTTTTGCAAGTTTGAATAGACAAACCATGTTCAGCACAAGTTCCAGCTCCCTGTTGTTGGCAGTGGTTGTCAGCAGTGTGTAATTTTCCTAGGATAGGCAAGTTTATTATGTGACCTGCACAAGTCACTTAAGATAATGGAAGAAGCAGGAACAGAGAACCTAGAGAACCTTTCAGACTCTTGTTCTAACCAAAAGACCATCATAATTTTCACTTCAGGAGCCAACAGAGCTGCTCTGCTTTCCAAACGCCACATTTTCTACCCATTCCATCTGCCCAGCGTAGTCTGTCGCAGAGGGATTTCACTTGATGCTACAGGTGGTCTGCAGGCTATGAGTCTGGAGCTCCATTTGGTCTGGGGCATGTGAGAATTTTGGAACCAATCCACTGCCAGTCAGGGAGAGATGGAAGCCAGCTTTTGCCCTCTCCAGTGGAACAATTTTGAAAAATTCTGCAAGGGGATATCAAAGGGCCCCTCTCCTCTCAAATAGCTTAGGGAGGGGTTGAGTGGAAGAAATGTTTCCATATACAGCTCTTCAGATAGCAACTAGGCCATCATTTTGACCATCTGCTCTCATTGCCTTCTTGTTCTCCTCAATTTAATAGACCCTGAGGCAGAAGATATGGCTTTGTGTGAAACCTATGTAAAAGGGATTTTGAGAGATTGGTGAAGAACTGTGAAACGGATGGCAAATCAAGGATGTGCGGTGTGTTAGTGAAAAGAGAATAGCAGCCTGGGAACTGTTCTATACGAAAGACAGAAACTACAGAGCACAAAGCAAAAATAAATCAATAAAGCTTTGATTTTCCTCTCCTTGTTTACATTTATGCGACTTCCTCGTGTTAATGACAAATGAACTATTTTACATGTACAAATTTGGACTTGGGCAGATTAGATTTGTGTCTGAGTGTTGATTTTACTATGTATACATCACCTGACGAAAAATATTTCTATCCATAATAAAAATTTACAGAAAGGCAAGGTGAAAGAAAATGCTGCTAAGGAACGTATTAGGGTTTAAGCGTATATGTTTTGTTTTGACATGATGTTGACAATTTGTATTTGTAAAGCTATGAAGCTTTAACTTTTTGAATGTCTTTTGTCATTCGTGTATGATCTTCCTGTCTATAATTTCCTGCAACTGAAAATTTTGAGGGATGAAAACCCAAAAAACCAAAATTCAAATAAATTCTGCCAACACTATACATAATGTATAATTAGTTCCTAGAATAAATATTGATGTCAAAAGAGTTAGGAGTTCAATTTGGCCCTTCCTTTATGGTAAACTGAGCAGCAAAGTACCTTTAAGATAGGAAGAGGAGTATATTGATTTTGAAGTTGAGGAAATTTAAAAAGCAGGTTAGGCAGAAAATGAGTTGTACCATCTTATCCTGATAGACCAATGGGGTAAGACAGGGCATCAATTGAAGTAGAATTTGGCTTTGAATGTTCATTACATTCCTTGATTTCAGAGCTATCCTGATACCAGTGACTTGCCATACACATACTTGGCAAGACATTCTTTACCATATAGCAAGAAGGTAAAGCAAATATTTGGAGCTAAAAAAAGCTGATTCAAAGTAAATGAGAAGTTTCTATAACAAACAGGCGATTCACAGCAACTGAGAAGGGTGCATCAAAAATAGAAATAACATAAGTCTGTTCTCATAAATAGACCACAGTGGTTATGTATTGGGGAAGACCTGAATGAATAGATTATCATTATTGCTCTTGGGAAATGCTGAAAAGCCCTGAGGGTGACAGACGCAAGATGTCCTCAATTCCCCTGGATTTTATTTTACATATGAACAGGGGAGAAAACAAAAACCAGTGAAACAGAAAACAACATCTTAAATGGTTGATACTCCATCAGCAGTGCAGTCTAACTTGTCTTAGGGAGCCAGTGCAGTAAAGTGGTCCTCTTTGATTAGAGGGTTGAGAGGGTGGACAGCTGCTCTTGTTCTGAATGTCTCTCCAAAACTGGCATTCTAGAGTGAATTTACCCCTTCCCCTTGCCCCCAAACACACTTTTAGACTCGGATAAACTCCCCTCCTCTGTAGTTAGTCAGAAACTGTCCCATTTCACAGTCCCATGGTTGACTCAGTCATTCATGCATCAGTGTAAATCAGCTTTGTTTTTAGCTGGGAATTGCAAGTCATGCCTGTCTTTAGCAAGTAAAGGCTTATAGGAGTTCCTTAGTTCCCCTAGCCAACAAGCAGAAAACTTTTCCAATTTTACCTTCCCGTCCCTCTTCCAAAGAAACATTATATCAGATGATCTTTTTTAAAAAGGTTATTCCTCTTTCACTCTGAAAGCTCAATTAGATGTGGTAGGTGTATGCTAATCTATGGTTTCCAGTTAATTTTACATGGATAAAATTATCTTCTCCAAAGCTGTAGGTGGTTTTTTAGTTTGAGTTTTTGTTTTTAATTTTCATCTATTTTTCCTAGTGTCCTACCAGGTTCATTGATACCGTGTGTTTTCCTCCTTCCCTGAGCCAATTATCTCCCCAAACCACTTTGTTCTTCCTCTTCCCCTTTAAATAGCAACCTACTTATTTGGATGACACTTCCCCTAATACAGAGTCTTTATCTTCCCCCTGCATAGGATGAGCCAGCAAATTCTCTACTATTTGGAAAAACGCCCCCAAAATGGAAGGAGAAACAATGTCAGTGGTGACAAAGATCACTGATTCCTATAACCCCTAATCCAAGAGATTCTTATTCTGTGCCTGAATTCCAGCATCAGAATTCATCCCTAAAACATTAATAATTTCATCCAATATTTCTGTAGGCTGGTCATGGCAGAGGCTTCTGCTTTTCACCATGCCAGGAGCTTCTAATTTATGGATTTCTTTATCAGTCTTTAAAGTTTAAATGGCAAGCCTCTGTTCTAGAGTGATTTTCCTTGCCCCTGAAATTTTAAAAGCTTTCTCTTAGCTCTTTGGAAGAATGAATATAGGATTTCTTATGTCCAACTTCCATCCCAAGAGTAATTTAGGAAGCCCGGCTTCTTTCATTAAGGCTTTTTCCCTGAGAAGTGTAAAGGGGTGATTTGGCTACTCAGATTAAACAGACTCCCCTTCTTAGAGACCCTCACTACAGTCAACACTGCTTCTTAAATAGGAAAATATATCTTCATCTTCCATTTTTCTCCCTCTTACTACGGTCTCCACTCCCCAACTCCTCAAACTACAGGCAGTATATGCAGAATACTATTGCCTGCCATCTCAAACCATACTGTGAGATCTTTCACCATCCTCACTTTTCTCTAATTGTTCCCCATTCATTTCAAGGGAAGTTGGAAGCTGCCTGCCTTATTTTTGAAGCCCTCCATCAATTTTCCATCTGACATAACTCCAGCTTTCTTTCTATGTGCCCTTTGGTCCTTTCTAACAATCTAACTGTTTCTGGGGAAGACCATTTTCTTTAACCGTCCTGTGTCTCTCTGCCTCACGAAAAGCTCTATCATGCAAGAGTCTGAACATTGTGGACCTGCCAGGAAGCACTTAAGCATGTACTAAACTTTAAGCAGGTGATTAGTCTCAATGAGACACTCACTTTCTTAAGCATGTGCTTAAGTGCTATGCTGGAGCAGAACCAGAGTTGCAGTACTTTGCCGGAAAAAGCTCCAACTCGTCATCTCGTGTAAAATTCCAACTGAAAAAATCTCTCTTTTCATCCTTCCCTTTTACCTTGTGTTATTAACTAACTGTGTTTAACTGTAAAATGTTTGGGGATTGTGTTGAAATAAAGATGTTATACAAAAATGAAGTTGTATGTATACTAGAAATGTATGGCCCATGAATATTGCTCTTAAGTGGCATGACAGCTATTTGCTTTATCTTTTCTTTGTAAAGACATGGGGCCTACCTTTGATTTCTTTGGCTTTGGATCAGTCCCTCAGATCTTAAATTGAATATGTGTATGTGATTCAATAAGGGGGCAATGAAGACTGATGAGATTTTGAGATTGATGTTCCGAAGTACAATGTCAGAAATCAACAGGAGCTTGCAACTGGAATACGGCACATATTAAGTCATCAAAATTCTTCAAATAGAAGAAAATTATGAAATCTCGTATCTAAATTGTGTCAGACTTCAAAGTTGTTAAAGAATGAAAGACATAATGTTGGCAAATCTGTTACAGCTTACATCTATTAAACTTACTCATTAAACAACATAAAAAGATAGTGGGAGAAGTTAAAGTTCACTCTTTGAAAAAGAAAAGAAGTTTACTATTTACCAGTCATTTTTAATGTATTCAGACCTGGTGGATCCAGGTCTAGATCAGAAAAGTACACTCCGATGCTAAAATTTAACAAAACCTTAACAAAGTTGCACAAAAGTTTCCCTTCCTAGAAAACATGAAAAGAATGAAAATAAAAAGAGTCAAACAGTGAAAAGTCTCAATGTTGCAAAATAACTATGACAGTTAGAGACACCACAAATATAAAATAATGATCCTTTTGCCTCACTGTTTTTGTTCACCTACTATGGTTACATCAGGTTATCATAACTGTAGATTCTGTGGGTGAAATCCTGGCTCTGTTGAAGTCAATGGGAGGCTAGAATTTAACTATCTATCTTTTCAGTTTGTTCAATCTGTATATTTGACAGCACTTTGTTTATAGTCATTTTCACTGTGCAGGGTTTTCATACTGCATTCAAACATTAAAACAAGACAGAAAACTATAGTTGTAAAACCACAAATGAGTAGAGAGTTTCAGGAACAGTTATAGCACCTGGAATCTATTTAATTTCTAGAAGAGGATTGAAAATAAATTAATTGCCTTCATTTAAAATTTACCTGGACATGGAAACGTTGCTATGCCTTTTACCAAGCCCACTATAATTGCTCTGTTTCATCTCTGAAATCCTGGCCGTGGAGGGCTATGCTCAGAACCATTGTCTTCAGTTTTGCGCCACAAAAATATGCATTTCTAGAGTGTTATTTCACACACATTACAAACAGAGTATTCAGATGTACAGTTATCAATGTTTCAAGCTAGCATAAAATTTAATGTGCATGTTCAAATGCAGACGTGCATATTAGTGCATTGGTTCTCGACCTTTTTTCTGTCGCGACACACCTGACAGATGACGTTCCCCTGCGTGACACACTACAATGTGCTGGTGGCGGTGGCGCTTGGGCTGGAAGCATGTGGGAGGCTGCAGCGCTCTGGAGGATGCAGAGCTCCAGGACTTAAATGGGGGCAGAGTCAAGCCAGCACAGGGTGGTGCCCTGGCAGTCTGACTCAATCTGTCGGGTTTATTTTTGTGGGGCAGGCAGTGTCCTGCTCTTCCCAACCTAGGATCTCTGGGTTGCAGCCCCTAAGTCCCTTTACTCATCTGGCCCTGGCTGCTGCCTGTGTTATGCAGCAGGAGTGGGCTGTTGAGAGCAGCAGAGAGTGGCAGGAGCCCCAAGATGGTTCCAAGCTGAGCTGCCAATTTTCCGTGACACATCTCCCGGCTTTTCGTGACACACCTGTGTGTCCAAATACAGAGGTTGAGAACTACTGTATTAGTGATTATACATGCAAAATTTGTGTTCTCATCTACAAGCTGGCTGATAGAAAACTTAAGGTGGGGTTTAGCATTTTTCAGTTGGGGCTGTAAACAAGGGATGGGAGAGATGATATGGTTTTTAACCTGACAGCTTTGGGAGCTGTCTAACCAGCATGAGTCCTTAAAACTGACTCTTACTATTAGCATGTTGCATGCAGTAGTCACAATCCCAGTTTCCTGGTGTGAAATGTAAAATTTTGTCACATGAATTGGCTTACTTTGGCATTGTGCATAACTGATTATCCGCAATATCAAGTCTGAGATAGTTATGAATAGTTTGTCAATGAATATGTTCAAAATTCATGTTACCCAGACTATACTATATTAGCTTGTAAATGAATAATGTCAAATTTGTATTAACTTCTGTAACCTACAAGAAAAACAGTTCTCCAGATTTGACTGTTTGATATCCTGGTTTAGTGACATGCTGACCATGTGATGGGGCATGCTGTTAATCCACAGAGCCATTCAATAACCCTCACTGCAGGATGGAGCGATACAGTTAGATCTGTGTTGTAGCCCTGTATATTCTGCAGTTGGTGGGTCAGGAAAGGAGTAGTTCAGATTAGATTAGCTTCAAAAGTAATAAAGTGGATTGGATGGGAGGAGAGTATTCTGGTGCAAGTACGAGGGATAAGGGTTATCAACACTGAGATGTGTAATTCTGGTTCAAGATAGGCCTTGTCTACATTGGCAGCTGTGTAAGGCATGTGTAACTACACACTGTGGTGAAAAGCAGGCATGGCTCTGTCTACACAGTGGTGTGTTGTGGCCTCTGGCAGGGGGAGAGGTAGTTGGGAAAGGCTCCGGCAACTCCCTGCCTCTGCTGCAAGGAGGCAGTGGGATCCTACGCCACTAAAAACAGTAGTGTAGATGGGAAGCACTAAGGTTCAGGCATGTCTTTACTCACCCCAGCAGATAGTGGCTCTGTCATAAGCCACAGGCTGAGGAATCAGTTTGGCAAGCTTTTGAAATACAGTGGCATGTAGTATGTGAAAGGCTGTTTCCCCCCAAATGCTGGTGAAAGCCCTGTTTGTGAGATACCTCCCTGCTTCTTGCAGCTTCTGAGACAAAGTGATTGAGGGGCTCTGCCAGACGACAGCATTTGGTGTGGGCCCTGCTGGTGAAACCTTCACTGGAGAACCAGGTTGTCGTGGCACAGCAACAGTCTCAGTTACTGTGGTCATGAACAGTACTTTAATTGTGGGGGCAGGGGGCTGGCCTCCTTACTGTATAGGGTCTACCTCACTTCTGGCCTCTTACTTTTCACTACTGTTTAAATTGGAACACTGACATTCAGAGAGAGGCTGGCTCAGCACTGAACCAAAAAGGGGGGAGGGCCAAGGCTGAGGGGGACCCTACTTATCCAATTGAGTATCTCCTACTGCACCCTAGAGGGGTGTCGGTCACATTCATGCATACACGCGGGCTTAGCATGGAACCAAATGACTGTCCCGTGGGATACAAGATGCTTTACTGGCAAAATGAGGTGCCAGTTTGCAAAGTATTTAATTTAAAGGTATTTCTCTTTTTTAAAAGATCCCTGGGTGTGGGACCCTATATTCCCCCAATAGAAAATTGTACCATGCTAGTCCTCTGAAGTGGGCTGGGGTAAAGTAGGATTAATGTTCAGTTCACTGGTAACCCTTACACCATTTCCTGACTCTGATGCACAGTATAGTATTTCCTCAGTAAGTGCAAATGTTTCTTATGCACTCATTACTTCCTTCCCCCCACACTTTTGGTCTTTCTTAGAATTGCAACAAGTGACAATTCTGATGGCTCTAAATGATATAGCACCAATGCTTGCCATGTTATAGCAGGAGCACAGTTTAATAGTTAGAGAAGAATTCTGAGATAGGACTGCTGGGTTCTCATCCTGGGACTCCACTATGTAACTCTGAAAAAGATGGTCTCTTCTGTGCCTCAGTTTACCCCATTAAATAAAGGACATAATAGCCGCCTGACAAGAGGGTTGAGATTAACTTAATGTCTGTGAAGTGCTAAGAGGACTTTGAATAAGAGGTGCTATAGACGTGTAAAATATTCTTTTCATAAATTAGTAAAAGCAATCAAAATACAAATTCAACTATCACTGTGATCTCATCATGAGCACAGCTCACAATGACTATGTGCCAGTGCCTCTGTGAATCCCAAGCAGTACCGATTACCCCTTTAAATTCTCAGTTACATTATGCAAATGTCAAAAGAACTAGCAACGTGGTAGCATTGACTCTGCCAATGCAAAGGAATATCTGCTATAGAAAAGATAAACATTGCTCTGTCTTTCCTTGTGGAGTACTAGATTAACTTGTGTGGATGCAGCGGGAGCATCTCCCTTGTGAGACTCTGAAGTCCAGATCATTTGATGATCCTCAGTGTTTTCAAATCTGAAGGTTTGTCAGGATTTATAATCTTATCACAATTCAATATCCCTTACTGTTGCATACTATTGTTCTCTGTCTTGCTTAGCTTCAACTCAGTGTTGCACACTCTTCCCCCACTTTTTGCTTCACTTCCGTCCCTCTCCCCCACCTTCATTGTTGTCATTTTAGATGCCCTTTCTGACCCTGTCTCTCCTTCTTTCCTCGTTCTACCTACAGTACTCCAATACACTGATCTTCCTTCTCATTGTGTGTGTAGCCCTTCATTGGTTTTGAATTGGAGGGGCTACTACTGGTCAGATCATCTCATCTTTTCTGACTTTTTCCTTTGTAACCCTGACAGATTTGATTGCAAGCTCTTCCATTCAGGAGCTGTGTTTGTATAGTACTAAGTAAAATGGGACTCCGATCCTGATTTGTCCTTTTATTTGCATAAGTGAAATCCAAAATAATGCAGCATCACACCAGTATCTGGGCATAACCCAATTGCCTGCATACTGGAGGTTAGAGAGTTTTGGGGTGGTTTTTTTTTTTTTTTTTTTTTTTTTTGCAAAAGCTGTATAACTCTTTGCAGACAATCCAAAAAAGCAGTTCATCCACACATAGTAATAAATAAAAATGAATTCATTTCTAGCATAGCCTAGGTGATCACGTTCTTTACTTGAAGCCACTGATCGTGGTGGTGCTAGAGAGAGCGGCTGTCCTTGAATGCTGTTGGTTTCTATCTATCCACAGGTAAGTTGAGGTCTGCACTGTGCCCCTCACTACTGCATCTCAGCACCTGCACAATCCTTCAAGCAATGCGGGAATAGGTAACATTTGATCAAAAGAATATCTTTGGGTGAGCCTGCAATGGCCTTACATTCAAATTGACGGCACTTTTGTGTTCGTCTGTATGTAACACAATGCCTTTGGAACACCACATCCAAGCAATTCCAAAACTTCAGGGAGTGTTCCAAGCACCAATGGCCAAGAACCCTTTTGTTGGGAGGAGGGGGAATTGGAAAAAAAAACCTGAACGAACAAAAGTGGAGAACAGAGGGAGCCCCGCTGTAGCACAACCACAGCTTTGATCGCCTCCGCAATTGTCTGTGTATCCAAATGCTTCCAACATAACAGTCCTCTTATCTCTGTTCAGCTTCCCAATAGAGTTTAATGTAGACTCTTCCAGACAAATAATAATGGTGGGGGAAAGAAAGGTCATGCCCCTTTTAGCAGAAAGGGGGTACATACACAGCCCTTGGATTTGGGGAGGGAAGAATGGGGATAGTGGTAAGGAGGGAAAGGACATATATAGCCCCAGCCATGGAGAGTAGGAGGGAAAAATAAAAGCCTCTGGAATAGTGAGGGAGGAAATGGGGGACATACATAGCCTCCCCCATCCTGGACTGGTGATGTTGGGAGGAGAGGTACACAGAGCCCCTGCCAGGAGGGAGAGGTGGGAGAGGGAGTCACAACATTTCCAGCATGGAGAAAAGGAGGATCATTCAGAGCTGCTGAAATTGCAGTGAAGGGAGGGAAATGTGGATGCTGAGTATGGCAGGAGAGACTCAGAACCTCTGGAAGGGGCAATATTAGGGGAAGTGGGAGGGGATCTGTGAAATAGAGGGGGGATGCGAAGGTTCATGTAGTCGACTTGAGGGATGCAAGGACCCTTGGGGTGTGCAATGAGCTCAGCCTACAGAATCTATTGTGTGCCCCCGTATCACCTAGTTACCAAAGGTCATTAACACTAGCAGTTCTAACACAATGATTTTTTTTAAAAAAGCAAAGAAATCAAAAGTCACAGAACAGGGTCCCATTGTGCCTGGTTACCTCAGTATGCTGCATGGCAGAAAAGGAGATAATTTTAAAGCCTGGATGTAGCTTTGTTTGCATTGGCCAGTATATATGTTAATTAAAAAAAGAAAAGGCTGGGAACCATAATGCATCATATTGGAACTGACTGCAACCAAGGCCCTTACCCTGCATTCTGATACAGAGAGGCAGGCCTTTCCACCTTTCAAATTCCTGTTATACGAGTTGGGTTTTGTATGAACACAGGGGTCTGCCTGTGTGGGTCATGGCCTCATTTTATGCTTCCAACCACTTTGGAACAAGTTCTCAAGTGGAGGCAGGAAGGGACACACTTATTAGTGGTTTTACTTCTCTTTCTCCATTCCCTACTTCCTTTTTGGTTTGACTTATGACAGTGCCTGGAAGCCTTGACTAAGATCAGAGCCCCATTATGCTAAGCAATGTATTTACACATGGTGAAAGCCATTCATGTGAGTAAGTTGGGACAGCGGCAGAGGCCAGACTCCAGGCTGAGCCTGAACATCTACAGTGTACTTAACAGCCCCACAAGCCCAACACAGCTGACATGGACCAGCCGCAAGCATTTAATTGCAATGTGTACAGGCCTTATGTGACTCTCGAGATGACACAGGAAATCTGCAGCAGAGCTGAAAATTGTACTAATATATCCCAGTCAAGTGCTTTCAAACACAAATCTCCAATGAGAATGAGAGGGAAAGACTCTTCTTTGTTCCTTCCTAGTCCACATCTCTCTCTAACTTGGCTATTGTTCTACCAAGTGATATCTGTTGACAAAATGAAATTTTCAAAAATGTTCGCGAGACCCCCCCATTGAAGGCAATCATTTCCAGTATAGTTTACAACAATAAAAACACAACCAAAAAAAAGTGTAAATTGGACAAATTGTTCCCTTGGAGGGAGTATTCTGTAGTAGTTCTTTTCTTTTTACTGAAAAGTAAGGAAATAGAGCAAAAAAACCCAAAACAAAACAAACCCTGTTTGAATCAGAAGCTTATTCAGCACAGTGAATTGTTGAATTCTCCAACCCGAGCAGTCATGGAACATTTCAGTGTTGATGTTTTTGCAACTAGTAAGCTATTCCTGTTAGTCTGCCTTTGCAGTGTGGTGCTCTGCCATGACAAACAGCAAACAAGGTACTGCTGCACCAGTTAAAAGAAAACAAATCTTCCTTCTTGGAAGAAATAATTGTCAGTAAATGAGGCTGTGTGTATCAGAGAACAATTAGCAGTTCTGAGGAAGAGGCTGTGGCTAAAGGGCTGAAGACAGCAGAATTTAAAGATGCCACAAGAGTGCCGTAGTATTTCATTATATGGTGTGTATGGCCCACTTGAAGTACATTGAAGTCAAATCTGGCCTGCCATAGCAAATGAGTTTGACACCCATGCTTTAATGAGAGTTGAGGAGATTCAGGACCTATGTTCCCTCTAAGCTGTGCAGGTTCGCAACCACACAGTCGCTGTCGCACACCCGCGCACCTATTAAAGACTCCCACGCAGCCCGATCCCCACTCCCTTCTTCTCCCCAGCCCAGTCTTTCCCAGCTGCGGCTCTCCCCAGCCCGATCTCCCCGGCCGCAGCTCTCCCCAGCCCGATCTTCCTTGGACGTAGCTCTTTTTCTTCTCTCCAGCCAGACCCATAGTAAATTAATAAAACTACAGTATTGCATTTTAACATTTTTATTAAAGTTCACATGAAAAGACAACATGTATGTATTTCTTTTGACTTAAGGTACTTAGGCATGCTGATGCTTCCAGCGCCAAAAAACAGTTGCCCATGAGGCACCATGCCTCACCAATTGCCGCTTAACCAGTACAATAACTTGCTCAGCTGCATCATCAGCTCAGAGGGAACATTGTATCAAGACCCTTTAGGGCAACTCTCTCACACTTGTGTAGTGCCTACCTCACAGGGCCTTCAGCTAGTCTAGGCTTCCAGGCACCACCTCAATACAAAAGTAAGTAGTAACTTCTGTGACACATTCAACACTTGCAGAGTTGTGCCCTTGAAAGTGCACAATTAAACAGATTATGTTTGCCATTAAAATGTTGGTGCTGGTCTGATTTGCTTTGGTTCCCCATATACTACTTTATTGCAAGTTAATTTCATGTATCCTTGGGCAGATCGCACACATTTTTAGTCTGCCATATTTAGGCACAGCTAGCTTTCCAGAACATTTTCTTAGTCATCAGTACCTATCATGACTTTTTAAGATATTGGTTGAAATAGGTTTCTGATTTATTACATATCAATTACACACAAACATTTGTGAGCTAAATGGGGCTTTTATGATGGGCTGTCTATTGGGTTGTATAATAAATAGATTAGCTCTTGTCAATTTTTTTTGCTCCTGCAGTGAAATTATTAGCTCATTTTGTCATAATCAACCTGGCTGGCCGTCATATTTTTATGAAATCCAAAATCTAATGTCCTTTTGTGCATGTGACAACAGTATGCATTTTAGTTTAAATGGTTACATTGAACATTAGTATCTTGTTGACTCTCTCTCCCCCTCCCCATTCTTTCCATTTTTTTAAGAAAAAGCAGCTGTTCATTTTCCCAAAGGCTCTATAGAAGTTATGTTACTAAATGCAATTTTTTTTTTCTTTTGAGCAAAACCAGTTGTAGATCTTGGAGCTTAAAGCCTGACTTCCCTCCTCCCTGCCCCCACCTGCTTATAAAAAAGAAGAGAAAAAAAAACTGAAGATTGCTGCTGGCATGATAAGGAGCAGCTGTGGCATGGAACAGAATACAATTAATTTCAGGACTCGAACACAACAGCTTTAAGCACGCGCATACACTTCTCCCTGGAGTTTGACTAAACACACACAAGACATTCCTTCAACTTTTTACTTTAGGTAAAGACTACCATATTTAGTCAGACTTCAGACTTAAAGCCCAATCCTGCAAACATGATAGTGGAACTATTCATGGTTGTAAGCACTACGCCTTGCAGGTGGGATTTGTACATTTAAATAAGAAAAACAAAGTTCATCTGCTGCCCTTTAATGGACAAGCAAAGAAGGATGGAGGAGATAGTTCAATTATTATTTAGTTGCTTTTTTCTTTTGCCTTATAACTACTTGATAAATTCAAAATCTTTCTCAGGCTTCTCAGCTAGAAGAATCATAAAAGTTTAATTCAATCCCAAGTCCCAATCAAAGAGATATCATAGAAGATCAAGGTTGGAAGGGACCTCAGGAGGTCATCTAGTCCAACTTTCTGCTCAAACCAGGACCAGCTTCAACTAAGGCATCCCAGCCAGGGCTTTGTCAAGATACACCTTAAGAACCTCTAATTTCGTCACACCTCTCTATCCATTCCAGTGCTTCACCAGCCTCCTAGTGAAAAAGTTTTTCCTAATCTCCAACCTAACTCTCCCTCACTGTAACTTGAGATCATTACTCCTTGATCTGCCATCTATTACCACTGTAAACAGCCTAGTTCCATCCTCCTTGGAATCCTTTGTAGATAAATTGACCTCAGTGTGCTAAAACAAGTAGCAGTACTGCTTTAATATGATTAATTTTGAATTCACACTGTTTCTTTGTGCACCAGAATTATGTCCATGCCCTGGACAGACATAATGAATTAATAAAATTGCATCTTGTGACTTCTTGGCAGAATATGAAGCAAACTTTGTGGAAAACTGACAAAAGTTTGTGTTGTTTTAATTTACCATTTGGCATATGCTTTTTTAATGCCCCCAAATATCTTAAGTCCTTCATTAGTGCTTCCACCATTTAAAAGTCTCTTAAATCCTTGCGGGCTCTAGGAGACCTTGGAAGATTATGAGCTGTATTGAGTTGGCAGTGCATGGCAGCCTGCCAGAATGAAAAAAGGCTGACTGTTTTCAAAGCTTTGAAAATGTTTTAAAAGGAGTGACAGTACTGAATTTCCCTACAGGACTATATAAATATCACTGTTATGAGGATCTGGTTTTGGAGCCGAAAAGCCTTAACTAGAGTTAAAAACCACAATCTGCCTTTTTTCTCCTCTTTTAGTTAGTTCTGCATTTTTTCATGCTGCATCTTGCCATAAAGAAAACATTTTAACATGGGAATGAATGTGCTTTGAAGCACAGGAAAGCTGAGATACCAGCTCATTTTGGGTTCTAACCCATTACTTTTGTCAACACACTAGTACTTAATTTTTGTGGCATGAGGGAAGCTTACCTTTAAGACAATACCTTTAAATACATTTCCTGTCTATAAAGACTACTGGTTTTCCCATTCACCACTGAGGCAGAGTTTCCATAAAGAGTCCAGGCACCTGTCTCTCCCTTCAACTTTTTTCCTAACTGCATTGTAGCCAAGTGTTTCATGCCATGAAATACATTAATTTGCCTTCTCAGTGTCAGTTTTTTACTAAACTGTGGCAGAATTTAAAAGGAAATGATGATAAAACAAGTTGTGGGTTCTTGAGTCATCTGAGTAAAGGGAGAACTCCAAAATTGGTCACAGTGCTGTAGATGCATTAGCCAAAGACTGGAGTCTGAGGACTCTCACTCCAAACTTGGATTAGTGCAATGTTTTAGTTAATCTCCTTCCAGAAAAATAAAAATAAAATGGGACTCCAGCTCCTGGAAAAAATAAATACTATTGCCAGAACAACAACAGAGTCCTGTGGCACTTTTAAAGACAGGACTCCGTTGTTTTTCTACAATAGACTAACATGGCTACCCCTTTGGAATATTGCCAGAATGTTAGCCTCAGAATACAAGCTTTCCATATTCCAATAGTCCTGAGGGAGTCACACTGTGGCTCCTTGTTAAATATTGACATGATTTGAAAATTGCTTCTTGTGACTTGTAATTAACACACAATCTGGAACTTATGGGCTATGTCTACACTTACTCAAGTTAGTTTGAATTAGTTAATTCAAACTAATTTTAGTTAGTTCGAATTAACTTTAGAAATTTAAGTCGACTTTAGAAAGTCGACTTAAACCAGAAGTCGACTTAATTTTCCTTAAGTTGACTTAAGCAGCTTGCTTAAGTCGACTTAAGGAAAGTGTAGTGTAGACACAGAGTAAATTAAGTCGACTTAAGCAAGTTTAAGTCGACTTAATTTACACGTGTAAACGCACCCCAAGGTATCTGGTAAGGCAACTGTGGTCACTTCCTCAGATGCAGAAGTTAGCAAAACAATCCATGCCGTTATTACTAATAAATTACAATAATCCATTGTGATATACATATGACTACCCTTGAAAGCTACACAAACTCAGACTGTGGCTGCCTGACTATTTGACAGCACTCCTTCAAGGAGAGTTTTGCATCAAGACTGAAAATCACATTAGCTTCCTATCATCTCCCAGCTGCAGTTCACATTCTGGTTATTGATCTACTAAGGCTTTTGTGGTTTGAGTCCTGGCTACCTGAGGCTGCCTTTGTCCTAATTACCTCTCCCCATGTCCCTCCATAGCAACGTTAATCAGCTCCGACACTTCTAGTTCCTATTTAGATTAAAGATAGGGGCACAGTATCCTCGACAGAATATCCCCTACCATGGAATGTGCTTCCTCTTGCTGGTGACTGATTGGAGTCCATTGACTATTACAGCATGTTATTTCAATCACACCTCTTAAGCTCTTATTGAGGAGATTGAGATTAGGGCTGTCATTTTAATTTATTTATGGGCAGAAGGGGAGAAAATATTTTGCATTAATCAACTTTATACACACACAGACACTTAGTTTAAAATATTACAGAAGCAAATCACGACTTGTATGTTAATAGTCTTATCTATACAGATTGCCAAAGAACAGAATATGGTGAGAGATTTGTGTATGTTTAGTTGCCCATTATTGTCTCCCAGTGCTGACATTTGCAGCTTGCTCATTAGTTGTTACCTGAAAGGACCATAACCATCTGCTGCTTCAAAATCAGTAGAAGAGAAGTGACATGCCATGGTAGCCGTGTAGTCATATGACCACTAATGTAGGCATATTGATGTTTATTTTTTAACTTAACAGAAAATACAGAACAAGCTTTTCTTTAGAAGCAAAAATATTGCTGAGGGGTATGTGATACGATAGTGATGAACATGGTTATATGTACTTAGATACAATCTGAAAATTCTCTCTGACCTGGTGGGTTTTGGACTTTCTGGGTGAAATCCACTGAATTACCCTGAATCCCTGTGCTGCAGGGCAAGTAGAATTTTCAGACTTCACATGGTTCAGTACAAAAATTTTGAAGTGAAAACTTGAAATCTTTAGTGTCTGTCTGTCTACACAGAGTTATTCCTGATGGACTAATTCTGATTAATTTATAGTGTGGACACTTTTTCGAGAATAAGAGTGAAATCTCTCATTCAGGAAAAACTCCCATTGGCATCAAGAGCTTTGCCACTTGAATAAGGACTTTCAAGATTTAGCCCATGGTTTCTAACAGTTTATGGTGTTATCGGGAAGGGCTGCTGTGAGCTTTTCCTTTATTTTCTGAAATTCATAAACAGTTATTTCTGTAGCTTCTTTCAACCTGAGGATTCTCAAAGTGCTTTACACACTGTATAGGCATGAGGTTACCCACCACTGAAATAAAGCCACTTCTTGGGTGGGATATGCCACTATTTTACTATGCAGAGTAACACTAAACAACAAGTCAAGCCAGGAGGTGAGCCTACCATTGTATTCAATTGATATCAGTAGGGGAATTTAAGTAGGCAGAATTTAGCTACTCAGCTGGAACTTGGTCAGGGCACCTAGCAGAACACTCCTCTCTTGCAGAAACTGCCATGGGAATTTAAAGACTGCAAATGATTTAGACCCCTGTTTTATTGAAAATATACCATTTCAGTACAGTGGCTCCAAACATCATGCTGTGGCAAGACAGTAGTGTAATGACACAAAAAGTACCATCATATCATTGGCATCATCTATAGTTCCTGGACTTTTACTTTGCATTCTCCCAACAAGCTATTGACCAAGTTCAATGCCATGGAGATCACAGCCCAAGGAGCTAAGGCTGCATAAATACATTGTGAATCACTGAACTATCAGCAAGTCACCTTGGAGAAGATGCAGTGTGTTCTCTCAGTTTCTAGCTGATATAGAGAGGCTTTAGTACCACCCATCTTAATTCTGTCAGTCAGCAAAGGGCCATGGACA
Organism: Pelusios castaneus; assembly: GCA_007922175.1. NCBI lineage: Eukaryota > Metazoa > Chordata > Testudines > Pelomedusidae > Pelusios > Pelusios castaneus. The sequence continues at coordinate 2,976,783 of ML685791.1, forward strand.
TCCTAACAGAGAACAGCCACTGCTCTTCCTAATAGAATTCTAGCCAGCTCTTGCAGAAGAGCACAAAGAGGGGGAGAATCTCATCCCAATTTTCCTTCATATTCCTCCTGTGCCAGCACAACAGCTGGTTAGAATCTGATTATGGATGTTTACTCAGACTCATAGGCTATGTCCACACTTACTAAAATTAGTTCGAATTAGTTAGTTCGAACTAACTAATTCGAACTAATTTTAGTTAGTTTGAATTAGCTTAATTCAAACTAGAAAAAAATTAGTTCGAACTGAGCAAGTGCCATTAATGGCACTTGCTTAGTTCGAATTAGCGATCCCCATTGATTTCAGTAGGCCAGTTAGTTAGAATTAACTAAGAAATTAGTTCGAATTAACATGGCCACATTAAGGGTTAATTCAAACTAGTTAGTTTGAATTAACCCTTAACTTCGAATAGGGCATTAGAAGTATTAGTTCAAATTAAGGAAGCCCTTAATTCAAACTAATTAAAGCCTAGTGTAGCCATGGCTTTAGTTAGTTTGAATTAAGCCTCCTTAATTCGAACCAACTTGCCAGTGTGGACATAGCCATAGACTTTAAAGGTCAGAAGGGACCAGTATGATCATCTAGTCTGACCTCCTGCAGTATGCAGGCCACAAAATCTCACCCACCCACTCCTGCAATAAGCCTCTAACCTATGACTGAGTTATTAAAGTCCTCAAATCACGATTTAAAGACTTTAAAATACAGAGAATCCACCAGCAAGTGAGCCATTCCCCATGCTACAGAGGAAGGTGAAAAACCCCCAGAGCCCTAGCCAATCTGCCTTGGGGGAAAATTCCTTATTGACCCCAAATATGGTGATCAGTTAAACCCTGAGCAGGTGGGCAAGTTTCACCAGCCAGTCACCCAAGACAGAATTCTCTGTAATAACTCAGAACCCACCCTATTTAACCTCCCTTCTTAAGTCACTGGCAGTCAAACTTCTTTGCATTCACTAAGTCTCTAGGATACAAGTACAATACAAATAGTTAAAAAAATTTGAACCTCCGGAATTGGCTTGAAATAGCAAAGTTATCAAAAAAGAGCAAATCAACATAACTAAAGTTACTTATGATCAAAAAAGAAGTTCTTATTTAATTGAACATCATTTTTTTTTTATTGGTGGGGTAGGGGGGTGAAGATTGCAGGAGCACTCCAAAAAAAGCACTCACAAATCTTTTAAAAAACAAAACCAACAGTAATATACTTCTAACTTCTTTTCTCCCATTTGTGCCCCGTATGTAGCAAGAAATACAGGTACATTCCTGGGTATTTCAAGAAGTGAAATAGTGGTGGGCAGAATTACAACTTGGTGGAATGTGAGATAGTGATTCATTTTCACAGTAATATGCTATTTTTAAGTCATGCATCATGGCATCTTCAAAGAGGCCAGTCATAATTATGATGGATTAGACTGCAGAGTCAGTGCTAGATGCAGTAATTGTTTCACAGATGCAGCTGATGTGACTCGAATTTCTAATAAATTATAGCTGGGGAAAACTATGTGCCACTGTTAACTGTATTGGCTCAAACACAGCTTTTACTGGAGGAGAAAAAAAATATACTGCTATCCATTAGTTAGATGAAGTATTTTTAAAAGAAATGTAGTTCCCACCACAACAAATGTAAAAGGATCATAGAGTCCATTGTAATCCTAAGCAATGGTAGCATGTATGGTGTACTGAAATTATACTAGAGGTATTACTGTTGCTTGGTTTTTCCTAACTTTAAAATTTACTGTCATTTGTCTGAACACCTTTTATGGTTTGTAATTAGACAAGACTTAGGGGGATTGTGAATGACTGAGTTTATACATGGGGAAATCTAGAATAATGCAAAATAACCCCAACCTTACATTGATTCTGAAGAAAGGAAGTCTGAGGCTTTTAAAACCAGGGAGTTAATACTAGACTTTGAAGAGTCAAATGGTTACATCCTGCTATGGAATGCCTTTTACCACCTCCTTTTATGCTGGAGCCAATCAGAATCCAAGGGATTGGTTGATTTGTAGTGTGAAGCTTCGAGAAGCCTGTGAAGAGTGCATGTATTCTTTGTCATATATGGTAAGGAAGAAATGCACAGCTTCAAGGTTTGCGTGATCATGGGATTCCCTCCTGAGGAGCTGGCACACTTTGCACAAATAGTAAGGCTTTTACCCATCAACAAAAGCAGAGCAAGAGGAGCATTTGAATATGTACAGCAAGAGTTAAATTTTACCATGTGTGATAAATCAGAGTTCAAACACCAGTGTTAAAATACTGATATTCTTTGAGGACCATGGAGAGGTTTCCCCTGGCTTGCTCACACAGACTAATACCTCGTTTTGATAGAAGCAAAAAATAATCTCAAGTGCAGTATTAATTACTGTTCCTTTTACTATGCTTTGTACTTTGCTGAGAATACGGTGTGATTTAGCAGCTTACACACTCATTTTTCACCCTTAGGAATTGTTCAGCTGCCAGCTAAGGTGTCAAAAGAACGCAGGTAGGGAATGAAAGGGAAGGAATTTCAGGGTAAGGTGAAAAGTCTGTTTCTTGAACCCCGTTGGGAGGCAATGTAATTCTGCAGCATCCTGTACTTTGCATTCCACTTCAAAGAACTGCATCGAATGATGAGGGGAACTTAGAAAGTTTCCCCGAAGTGTCAATCTATCAGTGATATCTATTATACTATGGAACAGTTTCCCCGGGGAAGTTACAAATGTCTTATCTCCTGAGACACTTAAAGCTGGACAGGACAAGATACTGGAATGTATGCTGTACGAAGAACAACTCTGCTGGGAGGGGAATGGGGTAGACTGCATGTCATAACTATTCTTTTCCAGATCCCGTTTCTGTTTTTCAAATTATTTTATAAACTCACTTTTTTAGCGCTGGCAGTTTGGGAAGCAAAGTGACAGTAGCATATTTTCATGATGTAAAAATGAATCTGAGCACCTGGAGAAAAGAGTTTAGGGATTAAAAGCACAATTAAGAACAAATGAGGGGATGTGATGTGTGTCCAGCTATCTAATTTTGACTGGCATACACCTCCAATGCTTAGATTGTCCCTGGTTTGAAATCAGAGCCCTGAACAGAAAGGGAATCCAGGTAATCTTATATAATGCCATCAATTCTGCTTATAGTAATTTTACATGCCCCCCAAGAGCAATTCTTATTTAAACAGCATTTCTGAATTCTATTATACTCACTTGAGCTTAGTAAGGCAACAATACCCTGGAATTCAGTGCACGTTGTATAAATGAGATGTAATTTGATATTGTAAAAAAAATTAGAGAAGGATAAATAATCCCGTTCTGTGCTCCGTGAGGCAAATCTACTGTGATCTGAGAAATTTCTGTGGAATGGTATCAGCCACTTCTGAGGGTCAAGCTTGCCTGGCAGTGCAAGCAAAGATAAATTAATAATGGAGCATCTTTTATATTACCTTTCTATGCAAACTAGAAGTAATGTCTTCATTGCAAAACATTTTGACTCAAGTTTTATCTTAGACCCATTCGTACCAATAGCACGTAACATATTATTTGACTCATTTTTCTAACTTTCCCTCTTTGAAATCTTACCATCTGCAAGGTGCTCTGTCCATCTGTCTTCTATCATTTGGGCTATTGGTAAAGAATGATATAACCAACAAAGAATAAAGTATAGAGAGAGTGCAACAGCTTTGTCTACGTTGTTGGCATTATGAACCTTCAATTGATCTGCCCAAATACAATTAGACAGTCGTCAGGTGAAATTTGATCACTACACACTGCCAGCACTTTTACCCAACAAGAAATCTTTTTATGAATAAAAAAATTATATTTATACAAAAGAAGAATTTCCAAATGACCCAGCTCAAATCCAAGACACACAGATTTGATTTTGCTGCACAACAGCAACAAAAATGACACAAATCTAAAGGTGTGCTCATTGGCTGCACTCTGAAAGTCAAGAAAATAAAGTTCATTCCATTGGAACATGTAGCATGATTTTAATTTTTTCCTGTAAGTAAGCGCATCATGGGAATGTTAGCACTGTAACAATAATGGATGAATGTAGGGATTCCAGTGGGGAGTAGGCCATGTGTTTTTACCTGTGTGTATTTTGGAAAGGGGGAGATCTTTGGAACACCAACTTTAAATGACCTTAGAGAGTCCTGTGGCACTTTTAAAGACTAACAGATTTATTTATCGCATGAGCTTTCGTGGGAGAAAATCCCACTTCGTCAGATGCTTTGAAGATAGGAAAGTTACAGAGTGGGAGGAAATTAAATGCAGGGGAGTGTATGACATAGCATCAGGTCAGGCTGTAACAGCAAATCAAAATAGGTGTTAGGATTCAAAACACTGGGGAACAGCACATAGAGGAGGGGGGAGGTCAAATCACTGGATGTAATGCGACAAAAATCCATAGTCCCTGTTTAACCCCAAGACAACTGAGTCAAATTTGCATATAAGTTCGAGTTCTGCAGTCTCTCTTTGAAGCTGTGATTTGTCATTCATCTGTTTCAACACAGCTATTAACAAGTCGTCAAGGGAGTGAGCAGGGAGATTGAAGTGTTCCCCTACAGGTTTTGCAGTGTTGCAATTTCTGATGTCAGATTTGTGTCCATTGATTCTTTGGCGCAGAGACTGTCCTGTCTGTCCAATATATAAGGCAGAGGGGCATTTCCAGCACATGATGGCATAAATCACATTGGTGGATGTGCAGGTGAACGAACCCTTGATGGAGTAGGTGGCATGATTAGGCCCTGTGATGGTGTCATCAGTGTAGATATGAGGGCAAAGTTGGCAGCGTGGTCTGCTGCAGGGCTGTGTTCCTGCTTTAGTGTTTCTGTTCTGTGATCTGTAGTTGCTGGTAAGTATCCTTTTAAGATTAGGGGGCTGTCTGAAAGCAAGGAGAGGTCTGTCTCCTAAGGCTTGAGATAGTGAGGGATCATTTTGTAAAATAGGCTGCAGTTTTTTGATGATGTGTTGAAGAGGTCTGGCTTGTGGGTTGTAGGTGGTGACCAGTGGCGTTCTGTTGTTGTTTTTCATGGGCTTCTCCTGCAGTAGTTGACTTCTGGGTACCCGTCTGGCTCTGTCAATTTGTTTCTTCACTTCTGTGGGTTTGTACTGTAGTTTTAAGAATGCCTGGTAGAGATCCTGAAGGTGTCTGTCTCTGTCTAAAGGGTCAGAGCAAATGCGGTTATATCTTAGGGCTTGACTGTACACAATGGATCGTGTGGTGTGTCGAGGATGAAAGCTCGAGGGATGTAGGTAACTATACCAATCAGTAGGTTAGCAGTATAGGGAGGTGTTTATGTGCCCATCACTAATTTGCACTGTAGTGTCCAGAAAGTGGATCTCTTGTGTGGAGTGTTCCAGGCTAAGTTTGATTGTGTTGTGGAAATTGTTGAAATCTCTATGGAAATCTTCAAGGGCATCTTTACCATGGGTCCAGATGATGAAGATGTCATCAATATAGCGTAGGTAAAGTAGAGGTGCTCTGGGATGAGACGTGAGGAAACGTTGTTCTAAATCGGCCATAAAGATGTTGGCATATTGTGGGGCCATGCGGGTACCCATGGCAGTGCCACTGACTTGAAGGTATAGATCATCTTCAAATCTGAAATGGTTGTGGGTGAGTACAAAGTCACAGAGGTCAGCCACAAGTTTAGCTGTGTCATCATCCTGGATGGTTCTTCTAATAGCTTGTAATCCATCCTTGTGGGGAATGTTAGTGTAAAGAGCCTCTAAATCCATAGTGGCCAGGATCGTATTTTCTGGAAGACCATCAATGGATTGGATTTTTCTCAGGAAATCTGTAGTGTCTCTCAGATGGTGTGTGTTGTCTAGGTGTGTTGATAGCATAGGGTCTTAGGAGAGAGTCCACATAGCC
>ML685791.1:2982686-3102347 GCA_007922175.1 Pelusios castaneus
GGCTATGTGGACTCTCTCCTAAGACCCTATGCTATCAACACACCTAGACAACACACACCATCTGAGAGACACTACAGATTTCCTGAGAAAAATCCAATCCATTGATGGTCTTCCAGAAAATACGATCCTGGCCACTATGGATTTAGAGGCTCTTTACACTAACATTCCCCACAAGGATGGATTACAAGCTATTAGAAGAACCATCCAGGATGATGACACAGCTAAACTTGTGGCTGACCTCTGTGACTTTGTACTAACCCACAACCATTTCAGATTTGAAGATGATCTATACCTTCAAGTCAGTGGCACTGCCATGGGTACCCGCATGGCCCCACAATATACCAACATCTTTATGGCCGATTTAGAACAACGTTTCCTCACGTCTCATCCCAGAGCACCTCTACTTTACCTACGCTATATTGATGACATCTTCATCATCTGGACCCATGGTAAAGATGCCCTTGAAGAATTCCACAGAGATTTCAACAATTTCCACAACACAATCAAACTTAGCCTGGAACACTCCACACAAGAGATCCACTTTCTGGACACTACAGTGCAAATTAGTGATGGGCACATAAACACCTCCCTATACTGCTAACCTACTGATTGGTATAGTTACCTACATCCCTCGAGCTTTCATCCTCGACACACCACACGATCCATTGTGTACAGTCAAGCCCTAAGATATAACCGCATTTGCTCTGACCCTTTAGACAGAGACAGACACCTTCAGGATCTCTACCAGGCATTCTTAAAACTACAGTACAAACCCACAGAAGTGAAGAAACAAATTGACAGAGCCAGACGGGTACCCAGAAGTCAACTACTGCAGGAGAAGCCCATGAAAAACAACAACAGAACGCCACTGGTCACCACCTACAACCCACAAGCCAGACCTCTTCAACACATCATCAAAAAACTACAGCCTATTTTACAAAATGATCCCTCACTATCTCAAGCCTTAGGAGACAGACCTCTCCTTGCTTTCAGACAGCCCCCTAATCTTAAAAGGATACTTACCAGCAACTACAGATCACAGAACAGAAACACTAAAGCAGGAACACAGCCCTGCAGCAGACCACGCTGCCAACTTTGCCCTCATATCTACACTGACGACACCATCACAGGGCCTAATCATGCCACCTACTCCATCAAGGGTTCGTTCACCTGCTCATCCACCAATGTCATTTATGCCATCATGTGCCGGAAATGCCCCTCTGCCTTATATATTGGACAGACAGGACAGTCTCTGCGCCAAAGAATCAATGGACACAAATCTGACATCAGAAATTGCAACACTGCAAAACCTGTAGGGGAACACTTCAATCTCTCTGCTCACTCCCTTGACGACTTGTTAATAGCTGTGTTGAAACAGATGAATGACAAATCACAGCTTCAAAGAGAGACTGCAGAACTCGAACTTATATGCAAATTTGACTCAGTTGTCTTGGGGTTAAACAGGGACTATGGATTTTTCTCGCATTACAACAAGTGATTTGACCTCCCCCTCCTCTATGTGCTGTTCCCCAGTGTTTTGAATCCTAACACCTATTTTGATTTGCTGTTACAGCCTGACCTGATGCTATGTCATACACTCCCCTGCATTTAATTTCCTCCCACTCTGTAACTTTCCTATCTTCAAAGCGTCTGACGAAGTGGGATTTTCTCCCACGAAAGCTCATGTGATAAATAAATCTGTTAGTCTTTAAAAGTGCCACAGGACTCTGTTGTCTTTCTACAATAGACTAACACGGCTACCCCTTTGGAATTTAAATGACCTTGTTAGACAGCTGATGTGGGAAGGGGCCAGGGTCCCTATCTAATTGGCAAGTATGGTGGCAATATAATCCTTCAAATCATATAAAAGAGGCTTGACATACGATAATCAAATGACAGGATTAGCTCTAAGTCTGGAAACTATGGTTTCTGCATGATTTTTCACCTTACTTGGAAGAAAAATCATTACAGAAAAGTACAGGCAAAGCGTATGCGAGCACTAAATACATATATTTTCATTATCATGATGATTAATCATGCAGGAGATTTAGCGTTAAGTATCTTTCTGTTCGTGTTTGAACTGCATTTTCTCATCCCTACTTTATTTTTGCATGCCCTTTTCTATACTAATCTGAGTTTCTCCCCTGTGCATCCATTGTTACAAATGTACTCATTGCTGAAAATGTTCTTAAGTTTGAAAAAAGACAGTTGAACTAATCGTCTGCTGAACTTTACAACATATGTTAAATTAAAATGTAAACTAAAATGTGATGTAATGGTTTCAAGACTAGCATTTTTGCTGCACCATTTTAAAAGCACGTCCTTTTCAATAGCAAAAAGATTGCCTGGTTCAGTTTCACTCTTCTTGCATATACCATCAGCAGCTTCACATGCTTGACCCTAAGCTGATATTGTTTCATCCTTAATTTATTAAAAATATTGCATAACACTGCATGAAAAAGCAACACTTTACAGTACCACAATTCAATACTATTGAAAATACCCTCAGAAAACATTGTTTTAATAAAAAACAGGTGGAGACCACTGTAACCCGACATGCTGTGCATAGATATGTCAGGACGGCAGAGTCTCAAATATTCTATATCTTGTCCATACTTTGATGTGTATCAAGTAAAACTAAACAGATTCTTCTTCCTCCCTTTCTTTCTTTTAGATACGTTAAGAGGGCAGCCTTGTGGATGGCCCCGGAGCAGGCCAGATGGAACGGGATAGTACCAATCATGTTGATGGCAATAGATCAAGTCAATTTTTAATACCACATCCTTCTCACATTTGCCAGGTGGAGCCTTTGTCAATGAAGCTGCAGAATGGAAGTCCATTAGCAGAGAGAACCCATACTCAAGTAAATGGTGACCATAAATGGCTACTTTTTAAGAACAGCTATGGAATACCTCACGTGAAAGGAAACCCAGATAACCGTAACAGCCCTGACCTCTTGCAGGAAAAGAGAGAGTGTTCCAAGTATGTGCAAAATGGTGGGATAAAACGCACTTTTAGTGAGCCTTCTCTGTATGACCTTCATCGGAACAAGAAAATTAAACAAGATGAAGAGGTAAATGGTGAAAAAGGTGAGCCAGCGGAAAGCAATGAAAAACCAAGCGTCTCCAGTTCATGCAATGAGAAGGATGCTGGACGAGAAAATGCAGCTTCAGATGTTATTCGGTCTTCAAGATACAACTGTGATGGTTCAGAAAATCCTAGTGATCTCCCGATTCAGAACAAGCAAGAGAGTGAAAACATTAATTGCCACAGAAAGGACAGTGTCTTACTACTTAAGAACAAGGCAGTGCCAATGCCTAATGGTGCTACAGTTTCTGCCTCTTCCATGGAAAACATGCATGGTGAACTCCTAGAGAAAACACTGTCTCAATGTTATCCAGATCATGTTTCCATTGTAATGCAGAAAAACACATCTCACATAAATGCCATTAACAGCCAGGCTACTAATGAGTTGTCCTGTGAGGCAACACATTCATCCCATACCTCAGGGCACATCATTTCTCCACAGACCTCAAACTCTGAGCTGCCTCAAGTGCCAGCTGTAGTAGCTACTGAGGTCTACAGTATGGAAGACTCCAGTAAACCACCTGTATTACCAGGTCGCTATTCACTTCAGAAATCAGAACTACAGCTACAGCAACAAAACCCAGGCTATGGTGCACACCAGTTACCCATAGGAAACAGTAGTGTTCATGGAAATATGGGGCAGGTACCCAAACAAGATCTTTCTCTTATTTCCAGCAGTAATCTGCAGGTGCAAAACAATAGCCTGGAAGAGTTTTCAGAGAAAGCAGAAAAAAATGGTGCTTTTTTTAAACACAACGTAATGTTCAGTTCTTCTCCTGCTTCTGCTCCTCCTCTAGCTCCAGAAATGAACAACACTCTGTCCATTGGGGTTACAGAAGGACATCACTCCTATGAAAGCAGAAATGGTGAAACTCTTTCTAGGGACGTGAAGAACGAAGGGCAGCAGGAGGAACTGATGTGCAAGAGCCCTAGCCTTGCCAAGCAACAACCTAACCTTCAACAGAAGCTTCCACAGGAGCCCAAAATATCACAACAGGATGGCAGTGAACGTAATCTGCCAGCTAACATGATGACCTCCATTCAGCAACGCACAGAAGAAATAAAGCCAACATCAGAACCTCACGCCCAAGATTGGCAGGTAGTTGATAGTGTTGCTGCAACTCTCCATCACTCCCAGCAACTCCTGGGACAAAAAGAACATGAGATCCCTCCTGAGAAAGGAACAGGTCAAGTGAAGCAGCAGAGACAATATTATCCAAAACCTGGTTGGATAGAATTGATTTCCACTCATTTCCCTCAGAAAGACTCTCCCCAGAAGCCCAGTGAAGTATTACTGAGGTCAATTTTGCAGTTCCAGCCAAATCCTACAGAAAAGACACATTCAAACCAGTTTACTGGGAATCCTGATGCATTAAAAGTCCAGTCAGGACAGTCCCCCACCCAGAAAACAATTCCACAAGAACAAATGCCTCAGGTGTACAAAAGTGAGGCAGCAGCATTGCAACCCCATCCTCCAGCTGACCAGCCACTGCCGCTCCAGAAGCATTCACCCCAACCACAGTTCACAAAGACAAATTCCCACCTCAAGTCTCCTGTGCAGCAGCATCATACACAACAGCTTCATTTTCAACCCAGACAAGAACACCACACTGAGCAGTCTTTTGGGGCCCTGTTAAAACAGAAGCACTCGAATCTCCAGGCAACAGAGAATGAACAGTTTTTACATTCAAACATTTTACAACAGATGTTGCAAAAACAGACCCAGCAAATGCTACTATCACGGAGTTCACAGCTAACCCCAAACCACCACCACCAGCAAGCCCTGCAAATGAAAAGTAAAGAACTGTCTCAGATGTTTTCCCATTCCCAAAGCAACAACGACCAGCAAGTAGATGGTGCATCCTATGGTCAGCTGAAACTAGGAGAATGTTTTCAAACCGAGAATAAGTATACAAAAACAAGTGACTTCCTACATAGCCCTCAGCTTGGACTAGAGCAGGTACAAGGTATGAACAGTAAAACTGCCCTTTACAATCAGATTCTGAAAACAAATTCTAATCTGCAACATCCTGGCCATATGCACTTGGTTTCTGAAAAGAAGGAAAACAACATAAACACTGAACCCTTTCAAGTAAACAAAATGCAGGGCTTGCAACCTACACACTGTTATCTAAATAGCATGACCTCAAAGCAAGATGTTCATCATTGTTTTCAAGAACAAAAGCAACGGACTCAGCAGACTTCAGTTATACAACAACCAGAGGGATGTGGTGGTAATTTGAAACAAGATATATCCAGCCAGCAAGCTACCCAGATTCAACAAAAGTACTTACCACACAGCCAACAAACTCTTCCACAAGACCAGAGAGGGTGTCACCTTCAGCCTCAACACCACAAGGATTTTCAAAACCATGCTGCTCTCAGGTGGCATCTCTTACAAAAACAAGAGCAGCAAATACACCAACAAGCCAAAGCTGAAAATTGTCCTGGTGTGATGCACAAGCCTATAAAAGTTGAGGCTGGCTCAAAGGCCAATGTCTGCATGCACCTATCAACTGGGCAGCTAGAAAACAAAACACTGAAAAAACCAATTAAACAAGAGAATCAGCACTTTGGTTGTGAGAACATGCAACAAAAGAGTATAATTGAAACAATGGAGCAGCAGCTAAAACAGATTCAGGTCAAATCACTGTTTGATCACAAAGCTCTTACTATCAAATCACTTAAGCATGTGAAGGTTGAAACAGCGGGTCCTATCACTATCCTATCAAGAAATTCTACTGCTGCAGAATTTGACAGTCACACCCCAGCCTTAGATCAACAAGCAATTCCTTCTGCTGAAAAAACCCCAACTAAAAGAACAGCTGGATCTGTTCTCAATAACTTTTTAGAATCACCTTCTAAGTTATTGGATACTCCTGTAAAAAATTTATTGGACACACCTGTCAAAACCCAGTATGATTTCCCATCATGCAGTTGTGTTGGTAAGTGACAAGAAATATACTAAAAAGCATATTGTTAATTCACAGTTAGGAAGGTAGCTTTCAGAGTTGTTGGGGTTTGGTTTGGTTTTATTTTGGGTTGATTTTTGAGAATGCCAGCCAATTAGTAAGGGCATGTTTCAGTAACGCTTGTTATTACACAAAAAATGGAGCATCACAGTATGTTTCTTACAAAGCAAATGTTTCTTATCTGTCTGGTTTTTTATACAAGCACACTAATGTAAGGCATTGAATGTAAAATAAATTCTTCAATCTTTTGGGGGCTTTTTTGTATCCAGTCTCCTTCAGAAGCAGGCATATATTATGCAAACACATCTGATAAAAAGATCAAAATCACAATTTAATTTGCTGCAGTAGTATTTGAGTCAAGATTGGAGAAACTTGTATGAAAGATGTCTTGGCCCAAAACCTGAGATCCTTCCTTCATTTTTACTTCAGCCATGTTTACGCTGAAAATTCTGCATCGATCCCCATGGATTAACGCAGCAGAATCAATTGAGGGGCCATTGTAGACCCGCTCATTTTGAGCTTTGAATCTCAGAAAAACTGACATGGAACAAAAGGAAGAAGTAATGCATTCCATACTGCAGTGAGGAATAGAAAACTAGAAGGTTTCTTGTTTCTCCTTGCCACATTATAAGAAACCTTATAGAAATGGAATGAGGAAATCAAAACTTGGTAGTTTAAACTTGTCACTGATACTTGCAGAGGAGATCACCCAGCATTTTCACACAATTGGTATTTTAAGACAATTTCTCCAGTGTATTTGGCACAAAGAGGCTTTTCTTCAACATCTGGTATTCATCTCAGCTTAACCCTAATCTTCCCCATGTCCCCCTTTTCAGCTAATACAGCAATTGTTGTCTCAACAAGGACAGCCCACTCTCCACTCAAGTTGTGTTTAGTTTTAGGGGCCACATTTTCAAGCCTTAGGTGCATAAATTACACAGACATGCAAAGGACAGACACTTGAAAGCCCCCCAATAATGATGTTTGCCAATGTGACCATGGAAGTCCTCCCTTCTAAATATTTGGTGAGAATTAACTGTTCAGTAACTACTGGGAAAGGCTGATTTTAATTTCACTGTAACTGCAAACATAAAATAAGGGATAATGGTGTGCAATAGCTTCTTACACACATTGTCAGGTTACACGTGTGTAAATTTGTGTTTTACAAGTATACTTGGGCATCATTTGTGGGCCTACATTAGACACATAGGCTATGTCTACACTTGAAAAGTTAAGTCAACTTTATGAAGTCGACTTAAAGTTGACCTTATTAAGTCGACTTAACAAAAGTCAACTTAACTTTTCAAGTGTAGACGTGGCCCCTTTTTGGCCTTATTAAATCAACTTAACGCTTCAAGTCGACTTAAAAAGGTCCAACTGGGCACTACTCCGCATCTCCACTGGCTTAAATCAACTTAATAAAGTCGACTTAAGTGCTAGTTCAAATTAAAACGAGGTGTTATTAATTCAAACTATCTTTTCCTTTTCCTTAAGGAGCATCTTAAGTCAAATTAAGGAAAGCCCAGTGTAGACATGGAGTAAATTAAGTTGACTTAAGCCTCCTTAAATCAACTTAATTTCTCAGTGTAGACGCACCCATATTGTGAAAATTTGGCTCCAAAAAATTTATAACAGAGTCCTACCTGGCTAGCTATGGGTAAGCTCTGCAATGCAATGTCTTGTATTAAAAAAAAATGCTTTAAAGCAATAACCCTTATTTTATTTTAAACAGAGCAAATTATTGAAAAAGACGAAGGTCCTTTCTACACCCATCTAGGAGCCGGTCCTAATGTGGCAGCTATTAGAGAAATCATGGAAGAAAGGTAATTAGCACAAGGGCACAGGGCAGATTAACATTTATCCTTTTGTGTATGTCAGATTTTTCCAGCCTTTGCACATAAAGAAGTAAACAATTGCAAATGGAGTAATTACTTGTAGGCTTAGCTAGTCCAATGTTGCCAGCATTACGCACTGTGCTATTCACCAGAGAGTCACAATATTTGACAGGGCTAATAGTCTGCTGGCTGGCACAGGCTGCCCATTTTGAGACAGATGCCAGCAAACCCAATGAGGAACAAGCATTCATGAGCCTGCCAAGCAAAAGTGTTGGCAATGGCTGCAAAAGCATAGACCTGGTGTTCCCAGCAGGGATGCACGTGCCAAGACAGGAAGAAGTTAGAGGGATGAGTGCACCAAAAAGCAAACTTCAAGCAAAATGTTATGTAGAAAAAGACTTCAGATAGCTAAATCCTGCTCACTTTACTCATGTGAGTAAATGTGAGCAAAGTAGGCAAGATTCAGACCTAAAACTCAGTGAGCAATTCTTTAGCAAGACATCCCTCTTGCATTGTATGAAGAGAGCATTATTCTGATTGATAGAATAAATTACAAGTCAGAGGATACTGTGTTACTAGCATTCTTCAGATTACCAGCATAACAAATCCTTAGGAGATGTATATAATAGTTATAATAGAAATGTGGGTCACACATATATTATATAAATGTAAAATCCTGCTAGCACTAACGGTGTTAAAGACTAGAACTCCAGTATACAACAGTAAGGTTCTTCTGCCATTTGAATTCCGCCATGCTGCCAGCTCATACACATGGCATGTATAGACAGTACGTGTCAAAGCCTGAGATCCTCACTTTGCTGATTCTCTCTTTTTACTTAGTCCTTACCTAGGCTGTTGGGTATTTGCTTGAGTAAGGACTGCAGGATTTGGACCTAATCTATCAGGGCCAGGTTGAAGCTGACAGGTACAAAGGGGACTGATACAGTAAGGACTTCTTTCCCCTGTGACTCTTGTACAGGGCTGGCCCCGGTCCTTGCGCTTCCCCAAGTACTTCGGGCCAGCATGGTAAGCCTCATTACCAACTCTAACCAGGGTCTGTGACGCTGGCTGACCAGGAGCCCTTTCTTGCCAAGGTCCGCATTGGTATTTAATTTGAACACATAAATAAGAAAGGCCAAACTGAACATTCCAACAGCAATGCTAACTTGGCCACACAGCACATGTGTAATGCTTTTTATTCTTGGTTAGAATTTTACAGATATAACAGACTATGATCTGGGCCAAAGACTACTCTCATTTCAGTCCATACAACACCATGGACGTCAGCGGAGTTGCACAAGTGCATCTGAAAACCTAATTTGGTCCAGTTGTGAAAAGTGGCTAAGTCGCTGTTGCTGTTGGAACCATGATGTTGCATTTACTGAGAGCTGTTCAAATTTGCATTTATATGGCTGTTTCAGCTTTGCTACGCTGAAGGGTTATGCAGAAGGGCACCACAACAGCAGCAAGGACCTAAGGCCTCTGGGGGACACTGAAGAGGGAGTGTGTTTAGAAACGACAACAGATCTTACATTTCTTTTAGAGTTGCCGTGATTGCTTCGCACAACACAGGCCTCAAATTGCCAGCTGGTGCATGGGAGGGGAGGAGGACATGGAGGGCTGATTATGTCCTCTGTGGGATGTATGCTACTGCCTGTGGTCCTTACACACTCACAACTTCGGGCCAGATTCCACTCCAAAAATGAAATCACCCAACGATAAGTGGGAATCAAACCAGATATCCAAATCTGCAAAGGTTTATGGACACACTATCAGAGGCATTATTTTAGTGCTTCCTGTAGCCCTGTTTAGGTGCAGAAAGCAGTCATAATCCTTATTCATACTTAATAGCTAAATGCAGTTGACTAGGAATGGATGATAATCTAGAATGAATATGTCTTAAAATAAATGATTATATCTTTTTGCGGACTTATACAGTGTCTAAAGCAGAAATTAGTATAGAAACGAATGTTGAATGTAACTATTCCATTCCCACTATTCCATAACAATGACAAACTTAAAAAATGACTTAGCAAGAGTTTTAAAAAAAAGGTTTTAAAATAACTATCAAATGATCAAATACAGCAAATTCACTATAAAAAGGAGCTGTAGGGTTTGAAAAATTTAGCACAGATGCAAAATTTTTACTCCTTTATAGCCAACTAAAATATGTGTTACAAAATGGCCTCTCATATTATTGTATTAATATGAATAAGACTGAAACATTATGACTCATCCCTTCTTGCTTAGACCTAAGAGTAAAAACACTGGAAGTCCTGTGGCACCTTAGGCTATGTCTACACTTAGGGATTTAGGTCGACTTAGATAAGTCGACTTTAATAAGTCGACTTTAAGTCGCCCTTATGAAGTCGACTTAGAGAGTCCACACAGGACTCCTAAGTTGACTTAAAGGGGACCTTACTAACTCGACTTAGAGAATCTATACTAGACTCTCTAAGTCGACTAGTTAAGTCCAGGGAGAGCTAGCTCTGCACAGGGCTGGCTCTCCCCAAGGCAGCAAGCCCCAGAGCGGTCCGGGAGAGAAGGGAGCATGGAGCTCTCTTCTGCCCCAGACCACTCAGCTCCCTTCTGGTCAGGACTGCTCAGGTTCCAGGCAGAAGAGAGCCCTTCTAGCCGGCACTGAGTGGTCCCGGCTAGAAGGAAGCCAGCGGCTCCCCTCTGCCTGGGACCCCCGTGGGTCCTGGCAAAAAGGGAGCCGCTGCTTTCTTCTTGCTGGAACCCCTGGGGGTCCAGCTCGAAGGGAGCGTAGGCTCCTTTCTGCTGGGACCCCAGAGGTCCGGGCCAGAACGGAGCCCTGAGGCTCCCTTCTGGCTGGGACCACGCTCCAGCTCCCAGGAAGCCTCTGGAGGCTTTCCGGGAGCTGGAGCGCGCTTGCCATCAATTGCCGGCACAGTGGTGCCCAGCTTGCGGGGAGACTCCAGTGTGGACGCAGAGTAAATTAAGTCAACTTAAGGCTGCTAATTTACTAGTATAGACGCACCCTTAAAAACTAACAAACTTCTTTGGGCATAAGCTTTCGTCAGATATGGGTTGTAGCCCACGAACACTTATACCCGAAGAAATTTGTTAGTCTTTAAGACTATGTCTACATTTGCTAAAATTAGTATGAATTAGTTAGTTCAAACTAACTAATTCGAACTAATTTTAGTTAGTTCGAATTAGCAATCCCCATTCATTTCAATGGCCGGTTAGTTCGAACTAAGAAATTAGTTCGAATTGACATGGCCACATTGGCTAATTCGAACTAATTAGTTCGAATTAACCCTTTAGTTTGAATACCCTATTCGAACTTATTAGTTGGAATTAAGGAAGCCCTTAATTCGAACTAACTAAAGCCTAGTGTAGCCATGGCTTTAGTCAGTTTGAATTAAACCTCCTTAATTCGAACTAATTTGCCAGTGTAGACATAGCCTAAGGTGCCACAGGACATCCAGTGTTTTTGCTATATACAGACTAACAGGGCTACCCCTCTAAAGCCAGGAATTTACTTTGTAAGATAAGACTCCCAACTATACTTAAACTTTAAGTGTTCATGAAGACCAGGTTCCAATTCAGATGCTTACTGTATTTTTTTTTTTTTTTTTTGCTTGTTTGTTTAAGATTTGGACAGAAGGGTAAAGCTATAAGAATTGAGAGAGTCATCTATACTGGAAAAGAAGGCAAAAGTTCTCAGGGATGTCCTATTGCTAAATGGGTAAGAATGATGTCCACATGTTGTCAAGAATAATCTAGTTCAGTTTGATCATTCATATAAATAAAGGGAAATGCCATGTATTTATTTTAATTGAAGTAGAATTAAAATAGCTAATTACCAACAGTATCTCAGGCTGCCAACTGCACACACTAAGCTAGGTTCTGTCCTCATACGTGTGCAGTTCCTTCAGCTGAGTTGCATGGGTGGGAGGGAAAAGCAAAATTTTGGTCTCCAGTTATGAAAAGGAAGGTATGTTCTTTTAGATCCCGAAGGTCAAACACTCTTCTTACTGTTCCTTTAGCTTAGAAATAATTAATAGGTGTAACAGCACTACTGGAATGTTATGAAGATGCACTCAATGGAGGTCACAGTACACCCTTTTAGTAAACACTGTCTGCTCTGGCACGGTCATTGCTGAGTACTTTGGGCTGTTTGATAGAAGACTAGATGAGGACAAGTTGATGCCTTTTTAATAATAGTCTTTTCATATGGCAGATGGTATCCTCTTGGAGAAGTAGCCATGGTAATATGGGCACGGAAGGGCAGAAACTGTCCTTCTATTTTGTTTGAATTTCAGCGCTGCAGTGTGGGTGCTGCTGTAATGTTTATACACAATAATTTAATAGTAGCGGTGTATGAAGTCATGACACTCAGAGTCTGATCTCAAGTTTCCCACTTATCCTCTGGACACCGCAGGAATCAGGGGAGAGAAATGAGGGCATGCTCCTCTGTGAAGCTTTTCTAGTCTCTTCCCCCAACCTGTGCGGCTCTCACAGAAGAGAGGCCTAAATTATTCAGAGTTGTGTTAGGGAGATTTATCTGGATACTGATAGCTACCACATCTCCAGAGGGGAATACCATGGGGAGTATCCAGCATCTACTGCCCCCTAATCTAACTGCACTCTGTGCTGCCATAATACCCTCATGGACACATTTCTTTTGGCTCCGAGAATAAAGGAAATATTCTGCAAAGGTGTCATTGAACCTTGCCCTGTCGTTCTATGCCCTATGGCCAGGATTCTGTGATTCTATTTTAGCAGGAGTGGTCCTGCTTTTAGCAGGGGGTTGGACTAGATGACCTCATGAGGTCCCTTCCAACCCTAAAATTCTATGATTTACCGTATCTAGACTCCTGTTCAGGAAGCAGAAGGGATGATCCTGAGGGGCCCTTATCAGTATAGTAATGAACCACTGGAGGCAAGAATCTGTGTGTCAGAAGCATTGGGGTGGGGGGGGGGGGAAATGTATATTGGCAAATGTAACTTTTTACCATTACTGCTGAGGTTTCATGTTCTCTTGCTTCTCACTAAGAAATGCCTTTTGGGGGGGTGGGGGCGATGGTGTTGCCCTACATGCAGGTAGTTCGTCGAAGTAGTGACGAAGAAAAGCTGCTTTGCTTGGTGCGGGAACGAGCTGGCCATACCTGTGAAACAGCAGTGATCGTGATCCTAATCCTGGTATGGGAGGGGATTTCCCTGAGTCTGGCAGACAAGCTCTACTCTGAGCTCACCAACACTCTAAGGAAGTATGGCACTCTTACAAACCGACGGTGTGCCCTAAATGAAGAGTAAGTGAGACAAATCATATTCCCCTTTCCCTGGATTATACAATCAAGCTACAGCCAAAAAGTTACTCTTGATTTAGGCCAGTGTAAATGAGAGCGTAACCGGGCTCATGACCTCAGTGGGAATTGTAGTTGCCCTTGTCTAATAGTGAGCAGAATTGGACTCCCAACATTTATCTAGATCCAGTAGGCCAAATTCTCTGTTGGATATCACCCCCTGTAACACAAGCGAGGCCATGGGGTCTTGGGTGGAGGAGGATTCTGGTTCAGAAACTGCAAGGTGTGTATATACACCACTTTTAAAATTTGCTGATTCAGGTTTCACATTCAGCGCTTGAAGAAACTTCTCTCAAGAGCATGTTATCGTTAAGGTTTTGTAACTCTACTGTCCTTGTGTAAGAGACAAATTAAGTTTCATCAAAGTCAATGAAGTCCTCTTCCAATACTCACAATTACAAAATATCTCAATATAAAACAGATATTTAACATATGTGCTTTTCCATCTAGACTCATGGGAGTGCATAGCATTGCCCTGAAGAGAATTAGCTATATGAGTCCTGTGTAACATTAATTGTTTGGCTACAGTTTGTAATTACAATTAATTTTAAATCCCCCTTCATGCACAAAAAATTTAGAGAACTGAACACAAATTTTCTCTCAAGGCTTCATCTAACCAGAGAAGTACAGGCTAACAAAACTTGGATAGTCTATAAAAATTATAATGGTTTGTAAAATCTTTGTTTGAGCAAACTATTTTACAGCTAGGAAATTGTACAGCTTGCTTTCCTTTACCTTTTTCTTCCTTGATGGTTATACACAGGAAGAAACCCAATTCAGAACAAGATTGATTTTATTTCAAATATTCTTTTCTCTCTTTTTGGTAACATGGGCATGGCTTTGTTTCAGAAACTTAGTCCTATTCCAGTTGGCAAACAGCAGTGAGTTAACTAGTTTTTCCTAGAAAGTCAAAAGACCCCTTTTTTTTTTTTTTTTTTTTTTTTTTGACAAAGCTGTAACTTACAGGGCTAAAACCTGGACCAGAATATTGAAGTAAAGAAAGGGCAAAAAGAACCAGAAATCCTGCACTGATACTGGACAAATAAGGAGAAATGCCACACTAAAGAAATCTGTCCCCGTCTACCTGAACATGTGCCCTGTTGACATATGTTGTATGAATTTTCACACTTGCAATCTTTTACCCATATATGTTTCTCTATGCTGTTGATAGCCACATTAATGGTTCTTTTGTTTCTTAGACGGACTTGTGCATGTCAAGGACTGGACCCTGAGACCTGTGGTGCTTCTTTTTCCTTTGGTTGCTCCTGGAGCATGTACTACAATGGCTGCAAGTTTGCGAGAAGCAAGATCCCAAGGAAATTTAAACTGCTGGGGGATGATCCCAAAGAGGTTGGTGTTAATTTTAAGGTGGCCTTTGCCTCATTGTATGAAATGGTTCTGTTGTTCTTGTGCAGTCAAAGTACAGTAGACACAGGGCCAGAATCTCACTTGAACTGTACCCACATAGGGAGATTGAGTAGATGCCAGTCAAAATGGATTTATCCCAGCCACTGACTCAGCGTAGTTGACTGCCAAAATGCTGGCAGCAGGTCAAAACCGTGAGACATGAAACCACATATGCAGGTTTTGTGAAAGCGTAAGAAAGGCTACATTAGGCCCTCAGACAGGCTTTGCACATGCGGTTTCCACAGTGACAGAATAGAGGCTTTACTAGACTGAGGCCTATAACTTTTTGCAGTTCGAAGCAAGATACAGTAGGAGTGAAAGAATGGGAGGACTCATTCGGTGGATAATGCTACCTCGATGACAGTACAGGAAAGATTTCCAGAGTGACCTCTAAGATGCAGAAAGTCCTGGACCCAGACCTGCAGGCTGATCATTCAGAGCATGTCCTGGAACATAGCAGCCTTCTCTGTACCTTGGGGGTTATTTTGAAGCTTTGATTCCAGTGGGTCTAGACACCCGCATCTAACAGGCCAGATCACTGTTAATCTGCTGCCTCTCTGTGGAGGGTTTTTAATGGCCAGTCTCTCTTTTTGGCACATATAGGTGTAGATGTGGCCCCTACGATGGGCCTTGTCTGCTGGTGGGTGTACTGTAACTACTAAAAGCCAGGGGCATTTCATGCAAAGCTCATAATATTTAGCATTTCATTCATGTAGTCAGTGAATTATGTTGTCATCAGAGAACCAAATCCAATTTTTTGGAGTCTCAAAATTTTCATGAAAAAGGCAAGAATTTTGATAACATTTTAATGTAACTTTTATTGCCTTTTTTTAAAAAACCATCTGCTCACATGAGATTTTTATGCCAATGTATTATAGCAGGCATCATATAGACTGTGAGTCATGTCAACACACTTGATATACTTTTAAAAACGTTCACCTCACTTTTGACTTTCTTTTCCCCTCTATCATAAAACACCTATGCTAGATGACGCTGCAATGAAGAAAGCATAATACGCATCACACGCATGATCTACACAAAGAAGAAGTGACGTTTTATGAGTTGTAACATGTAGGCTGAAAATGAAAGCAGCAGACTGGTTCCAGATGTTGATAGCAGCCAAAGAAAGGGACAGAGCTTAAATTGACACTAACAGGGGAAAATAATTAACCAAACTTGTGCATACCAAAACTGTTGGATTTCTCACAGCGTTTTATGAATATACAAACTCCTAAAAATGTTTACATCTCTTGCTGTGTAAATCTGCTGCTCTTTTTAAACATTTGGAATGAGGTCTGTATTTTTAATTTAAGCAGCAGATCTGAAATTAGGATTTTGAGCATGAGAAAGTAGTGGCACAACTTAAAATTGTTAGAGCACTTCATGTTTTTAAGAGCCTTTCATTCTGAAAGATATTACTGCTCAAAAAATAAAAAAGTAAGTGGTCATTTGTATCCCAGATTGCTCTGCACTAGGCACACTCACAACTCTTGATTGCTTAAAAACTGTTGGGGTTTTGTTTTTTTTTTTCAAAATCTGAAGTATTCCAATAATTTTACATTGCTACAAGGAGAGAGAATTTTAGTGTGTTGAAGTGTTATAATTTCAGTATGTAAAACTCTTAAATTAGATGGATTAAATTGATGCTGCTTGAGCATTCTGCTTTTTTTTTCTCTCAAGGTTTTTAAAGGGAAGCATTTTTTTTATTCTTCAGATAATTGTAATAACTAATTATATCATGTTTGGATTTAACCTTTACATATTAGGCAGGTCTTTTCTTATAAATCAAACGAGAGCTATAGTATAAGATGTTTACTCACAAGGATCATAGACGCTCAGGTTTCTGGACATATCTTGTGATTTTAAAAACAGTAAAGGGATTATTATAACTGCGATCTATAGGGGCTGTTATCAAAGCAAGAATGCATAGTAAGCCTTTATACCAATCATCTATGTCGTATCAGTATCCAGTACCTTCTAAAGGTGGTTGGTTGCATATATAGCAATATAGGTGGTTAGATGATACGTAAAATTATTTCATTTGATAACAGGAAGAAAAACTAGAGTCCAATTTGCAGAACCTATCAACTCTAATGGCACCTACCTACAAGAAACTTGCTCCAGATGCATATAGCAACCAGGTAGGTTGTAAGGAGTTGGTAATGTCCATAAAATCATCTGATTTTTGCTTTTAGTTTGCCAATGCACGTTCTTTGCTGTAAGTAATTCTTTACAGTTTATGCCAATATTGCTACTATATTCAACTAAATCCTGCTCATTCAAACAAGTAGAGATACTGATTTCGGTTAAACTACTTCCCAGAGTAGAACCAACAGTATCTGGCCCAGTAGGAAAGCTAATGGCAGCTCCTGTCTAAACACATTTTATAGCATTTAATCAACTTTTTGCCCTTAGGATTGATAGAGTTCATAAGGTTTCCAGATTCAACGTTATTCAGGCTAAGCAAACAGATCTTCAGTTTCCTTGATTTTCTCTATTCTAAACCTGTCTTTGCATGTTTAGTTCCTGGGCAAATCCATTACTGGATTTTCCAGTTTAGATCCTGCAGAAACATTTCATGAACCTTCAGCCCCATGGAATCTGAACATGATCCCTGACTCTGTACTGGCCTTGAACCAGAACCCTAACCTCAGTGTAATCCAGATTAGAATTCAAACACTATCTTTTGTTTCAGATTGCACAGGTTCACATCACTCAAGTTTTGCTTTGATTTTCAGATTTGAATGAAATAAATATTTCAAATTTAAAAAATAAAATCAACACCAAATTAGCCAGGTTTCTCCTGCTATGGAATCCAAACTTCAGATTTCACATTTTAATGCCAAACCATAAATTTCCTCCGCATTGGGCCCATGTTCACCAGAAAGGTTCATGAATCTTGTGGGAGCTTTTGACAAATGTAGTCCATCTTTTAACGTCCTAATAAATCATGAAACCAAAAACTGAATGCGACTTGTGGTTTCATTGTGAACATTTCACAAAGCTCCATTAGTAATGGACACACATATAGAAAATCTTGTGCTGGTGATCAATTTTCTGTTTTTGAGCACCATTATAGTAAAAGACTGTCAATGTGCCAAGAAATTACAATATAATGGTCAAATTCTCCATTAACATCTTTTCCGTACAGCCCACCTGAAGTCAATTTTCCAAGGAACTGCAATCTTCAAAAGTAATTCAGTATTTCTGAGCCTGTGCTTCTAATTTAACAACATGTCAAACATTCAAACTATACCATTTACTTTATCATATGAAGAAACTGGCCAATGGCAGGAAAATGTCTTGTAATCTTGAAAGAGAAGTATTATCAGTTAAATACACAAACTATGATAGCATGGAGATTGAACAGTGGAAGGCAATGTGGAACTGAGGTAGCAAGGAAAGAAAGAGGAGCTTGTATTCCCCTGACATTTTTATTACCATCAAGTAATTTCTTGGAATTGTTCACCTCTAACATCTGTACTCTGCCATTGATAAGTTAGAAGGCTAATATGCTCTGTAGTGATAGGGTATTGAGTAGTAATTCCATGTAATGGGCTGTCCAGATAAGTTTTAGTGATACTTGACTTCTGTTTCCAGATTGAGTATGAACACAGAGCACCAGAGTGCCGTCTCGGTTTAAAAGAAGGTCGTCCATTCTCAGGGGTCACTGCCTGCTTGGATTTTTGTGCTCATGCTCACAGAGACTTACACAATATGCAGAATGGGAGTACATTGGTAAGTCAGTGCTGCATAGAGCTGCCTGTTTCAGCACTGATTTCTCATATATAATTCATTAGCTACATTTCTATTAAGTTTTCATATAATGCTAACTGCTAAATGAAGAGAACAGCCGGAGCTGCAGCTAAAATGTGCAGTCCCTATGGGACTTTTCATTTAAACGAGACTTTAGAGAAAGATTTAAAATAGATATGGGTGGGAAAACTTCAGTGGAACCATTTTCCATAGAAAAATGCAGTTCCATTGAAGTTGAAAGATGTTGTGAAATCCTGGTGATTTTTACCAAAATTCCATTTAGGAGGAAAAAGGGGGAAGGGGAGGATTTCTGATGATGCTAAAACTTCCCATTTTGGAATGAAATATTTTGATTTTTACTTTCAAAATGACATTTCACTTAGAATTTTTTAAAATTTTGCATTACATTATAAAGTCAACATTATTTTATATTATATTATAACTAATACGTTTTTTAGCTGAAAAGACTTTTTTTCCTTCAGTTTTATTCTGCAGAAAATTCAAAATTTTCAGGTTTCATTTCAAATGGGAATAAAAACAAAATGTCAAAATCCTCTCAAACATCATTTTGATTCTCTGCCCCATACTAAATAAAACTCTTGCCCTTCTCCCACAAAACTCTGCTACTCTCCAGAACTCAACACTGTAAAAATATACATGAGCAAGACTAGCTGGCTTCATTGATTAGGAGGGTTTGATGGGTTACTTCTTTCTGCCTGTTGTCAGTCACAAGACAGATGCTGTGAAAACATGCCCAAAAAAATCATGACTAGCCTGCCAAAATTTGAAGTAACTGCATCAGTGGCTATAAGCAGATACCATTCCCACCAGGATCTGAGCAGAACATCCAAAAATTTTACAAAGTCTAAATATACTCCCTTCCTGGGACGTGACTTACTTGATATGTCAAACAACATTAATAAAATATACACTTCTATCTGAGTTTTCCCAGGACTGGCTGATCCTGTGGTTTTTCTACAGTTCTTGCTCTGTCTTGGCCCCTCATTTCCTTTGAGGGACACCCACAACACCACTTATATTCCGGATGGAATTCAAAAAATGTGCCTAATTGTGTGTCTCTGAAGCAGTTCCTTTTCTCTCTATATATGGCCTTCAAACATCTAATGTGAAGGTGATTCAAAAAAGAAGCCCTGCATTCCAGTGCAAGACCCTAGAGTCTGCCATATTGTTCCACTAAACTAGGAATTTCAGGGTAGTCTTTGAAAGCATACGAAATGTCCTGGGAATTTTTAATATATATATTTTCAACACCATTGCCAATGTGTAGCTAGCTATCGTGCCACCCCCTTAACAAAAAATCTTCCTTGCTGTAGAGTTTCAGAGATTCTAGCATTTCCGTTCTTTGACCATGGAACCATTGGCCAAAGAATTCATGTAACTTTTGGGAACACCTAGCTATGTGGTTTACTTCCACTAGCAGTATATGGAATGCCAAGAAAATACTCATTTTATATAAAAAAGTGTCCATTAATATTGCCAAACATGGGAAGGATGTGGGGAGGGGGGGAATGTTGCATGCTTAGATGCTGAATCTAGAAGCAAAAGAGAAGCTAAAGCTTACAATTAACTTTTCAAAAAAGGATTAGCACTGAGTTTATACCTATGCTGTCTTTGGCATTGCATCTGTTAAGCCAAGAGCCTTGCAATCTATTGTTACTGGCCAACTACATGCCATTACAGTTGTCTGGGCTGACTGCGTAAAGCAAAACTCTAGAGTTTCCTGTTCTTCTCATGCTAATTTAATATCTTTTTTCTACCATACCTTTTGGACAGGTGTGCACTCTAACCAGGGAAGACAATCGTGAAATTGGCCAAATGCCAGAAGATGAGCAGCTGCATGTACTCCCATTATACAAAGTCTCTGATGTGGATGAGTTTGGAAGTACTGAAGCCCAGGAAGAGAAAAAGAAGAATGGCAGCATTCAAGTCCTCAGCTCCTTTAGGCGCAAAGTAAGGATGCTGGCAGAGCCTGTTAAGACATGCCGTCAAAAGAAGTTAGAAGCCAAGAAAGCAGCAGCAGAAAAGCTTTCCTCCATGGAGAATAGCTCTAGCAAAACTGAAAAAGACAAGTCTGCTGCAGCACGCCACAAACAAACCAGCTC
Organism: Pelusios castaneus; assembly: GCA_007922175.1. NCBI lineage: Eukaryota > Metazoa > Chordata > Testudines > Pelomedusidae > Pelusios > Pelusios castaneus. Next base: position 3,003,203 of record ML685791.1, read on the forward strand.
GGAGGCTGTGGGTCATGCGAAACAGTTAGCAGGTAAATGCAAGAATCTTCTGTCAATTGGCGTATTGTTTAATAAGAATAATTAGCCATAGAAATTAAGGTTGTTTATAAACAGACTTGAGAAAACTGTGAGGTCCAGAAACAGGGATGAGAGACAGACTAACAGCCAGTGTCTGGGGAAGATAAAAGGGGGAAAAACAAAAGTGATATCATTGGAGGAGTATCTTATAGAGAGACTTGGCAGAATTTTATTTTTATTCTAATTTTAATATTTTTTCTAATTTTAATAATTTTTTGTTTAAGATTTCTTTCTTTTAACAGTGTTTACAGTTTTTGGAAATGAAGGCAGGGATAGGATTGGAGCTCGGGTTAGGGTAGTACTTTCAGCTGGTCTGTAGGAGGCTTCCACCACAGAAAGTGGGGCCACAGGGTTCTCTACACAGCCAAGGAGCCTACGAAACAGAGGGGCAAAGGTGCGGAGGAGGCTGCGGTCCTGATCCGGCAGAACAGAGACCGCCGGCCAGGACTCCAATGAAGTCGACGAACTCCCAGCCACAGTGTACTAATGAACCTTTCCTGCCCAGGGACAGCTCACACATTGCTGGCTGGCTGGCAGTTGGCAAGCGAGTGAGCGGGGCCATGGCAGTGGAGCTGGTGACACCCAATCCCTGCAGGCTCAAGCAGGGCAGGCTGCACTCCTACTGTTACGGATCAATATTTATTCATTGATTTCAGTGAATCAAGCAAAATCAGTGTTTAGCAGTGTGCATTGATTTATTCGTTGAATCCTGCCAAGTCAAGCTATAGACCACCAACTCAACAGGAGGAGGTGGATGAGACATTTCTAGAACAAACAGCAAAACTCTCCAAAACACAAGACTACCCAAACTTCTGTTGTAAAAGTAACACCACAAAACACAAAATGTCCAGTACTTGAAATGTATTGGGACAATTTTTGGTTTCAGGAGGTGGAGGAAGTAACCGGGGGTGCAGCCATTTTAGACTTCATTCTGACTAACGGTGAGGAATTGGCTGTGAATCTGAAGGCTGAAGGCAAATTGGGTAAAAATGAAATGACTGATTTTTATGATGCTAAGGAAAGAAAGGAATACGAGCAGCAGAATAAGGACAATGAACTTCAAAAAGCTGAATTTACCAACTCAGAGAACTGATAAATAAGGTCCTCTAGAAAGAAATTATAAGGGAAAAAGAAATTCAGGAAACCTGGCAGTTTTTCCGAGAGACATTATTAAAAGTGCAACAGCAAACTATTCTTATGGGAAAGAGAGAGAGGAAGACTAGGAAATGGCCAGCATGACTATGGTGGAGGTGGAAGAAGACCAAGGGCACAATCAGGTTAGACTTCATTCTGACGAACTGGCTATGAATCCAAACCAAAGGAACTCTTTAATGACCTGAAAATAAAAAAGGAATCCTGTGAAAAGTGGAAATGTAGATGAATTGCTCAGGAGGAGTACAAAAGAAGAGCACAAACATGGACAGCCAAAGTCAGAAAAGCTAAGGCACCAAATGTGTTCCATCTAACAAAGGACATGAAAGGCAATAAGAAGAGGTTCTATAACTATATGAGCAATAAGAGACAAAGGAAAGTGTAGGTCTCTTATTTGGGGGGAAGAGAGCTAGTAACGGAAGATGTCAAGAAGGTTGAGATGGTTAATGCCTGGTTTGCTTCAGTCCTCACTAAAAACGTAAACTGTGACCACAGAGACTTAATACAATTAATGTTACCAACAAGAGGGAAGGAATCCAAGCCAGAATAGGGAAAGAACGGGTTAAAGAATATTTTGATAAGTTAGATGTATTCAAGTCAGCCTGGTCTGATGAAATTCATCCTTGTGTAAGGGGACTGATAGCCCCTTACTGAAACCGAGGGGGCCTTTTTGATCAGCCATTCCATGGGGAAGCAGGACCCTGAAACAGCCGCCCAGAGCCAGGGGGAGAGGCCAGTGTTCCAGCCTTCAGGACTGCCTGATTGACAGGGTGGACAGCCCAATGAGGGAGCTAGGAGAGTGCTCCCCCCGCCCCTGAACTGAAACTGCAGCTGGCAGGACATGCCCTGGGCAAACCAGAGAGTGAATGGGGCCGAGCTAAGGAGGAAACAGCCCGCAGCAGGGAGCCAGAGGATCCAGGCAGGAGAGCTGAACTGAGCTGACTGTGCAGAGCAGACCCACAGCAACTGAACCAGCAGTCAGAGAGCCAAGCTGAACTGAACGGAGCAGAGCCAGAGTCAGAGCTGTCTGGAGCTGGGTGCAGGAGGCCAGAGGAGGAGCCCAGAGAGCTAAGCTGAGCTGCGCTGCACTGCGCAGACCTACAGCAGCAGAGTGGAGCTGAAAGCCAGGGCTGGAGCCATCTGGAGCTGGGTGCGGGGAGCAGCTGGGGACAGTGAGCGGGGCTGATGCTGGAGAGAAGGGCCCTTTCCCTGGAACCTGGGGACATGTGGCCAGTGCCAGAGTCCGTGTCTGACGACCTGGATCACTGTAGTGCAGCCAGGCCTGGGCAGAGGGCCTGCAACGTGGAAAACAGACTGTGACTGTCCCTCACACCCAAGGGACGCTGTGAGTGGTGCCTCATGCTAGGGGGAGGCACTGAGTGTTTACCCTTCACCTTCCTCCACTTTCTCTAACTTTTTATTTGATTTTCTATTATTCCTGTGTATTTAAATAAATTGTATAACTTTGAGCTGTATATAGTGACAGGTGGGCCAGGGAAGCGCCCAGTGCAGCCAGCACCCCAGAGTGGGGACATCCTAGCTCTGTCCTGAGTGACCACAATAAAGTTGGGGGTTCAACCCCCAGGAATTCTGGGGCCCAGCCTCATTGGGGTTACAAGGACTCCTGCACACAGGAGATTAAGAGGGGGGCCCTTGTGGTCAGGCAGGCCTCTGGGTAAAGGAAGTGGGAGCAAGGACTCAGATCCTTCTGCTACCCATCTTCATCGGGGAGGCATGCAAACCCAGGAAGTTCCCCACAATAGCGGGTCCCTTCCACTGTTTACGCTTGGGTACTTAAGGAACTAGCTGAAGCCATCTCTGAACCGTTAGCAATCAACTTTGGAAACTCGTGGAGGACAGGTGGGGTCCCTGAGTACTGAAGAAAGGCAAACATAGTACCTATCCTTAAAAAGAGGAACTGGGGATTTATAGGACTCAGTGTAATTGATAACAGGAAAGCTATTAGAACAAATTATTAAACAGTCAGTTTGTAAGCACTTAGAGGATAGTAGGGTGATAGGTAATAGGAAACATGGATTTGTGAAGAACAAATCATTCCGTACCAACCTAATGTCCTTTTTGATAGGGTGACTGGTTTAGTGGATGAGAGGAAGCAGTAGACATGATATCTTGATTTTAGTAAGGCTTTTGACACAGTCCCACATGACTCAGGTTTCTATCCATCAGAGGAGTGAAGTTCTGGAATAGCCTTCCACAGGGAGCAAGTGGGGGTGGGGGTGGGGGCAAAAAATCTAGCTGGTTTCAAAACTGAGCTTGATAAATTCATGGAGGGGACGATATAATGAGACAGTCTAGTTTGGCAATTGACTGATCTTTGGCTCCTGATGGTAGATATGCCAATGGGACAATTGATGGGCTGGGTACTGAGTTATTACAGAGAATTCTTTCTTGGGTGTCTGACTGATGAGTCTTGCCATATGCTCAGGGTTTAACTGATTGTCACATTGGGGTCAGGAAGGAATTTTCCCCCAAGGCAGATTGGCAAAGGCTTTAGGGTTTTTTTGCCTTCCTCTGTAGCATGGGGAATGGCTCACTTGCTGGTGGATTCTCTGTATCTTAAAGTCTTTAAATCATGATTTGAAGACTTTAATAATTTAGTCATAGGGTAGAGGTTTATTACAGGAGTGGGTGGGTGAGGTTCTGTGGCCCGCATTGTGCTCGAGGTCAGACTAGATGATCATATTGGTCCTTTCTGACCTTAGAGTCTATGATAGTCTCGTAACCAAATGAAGGAAATGCGGTCTAGATTCAGTTACTATGAAGTGGGTGCAGAACTGGTTGGAAGACCATATTCAGAATGACTATTAGTGGGTCACTGTCAAACTGGAGGGGGGTGTACTTAGGAGGGTCTATCCTGGATTGAGTACTAGTCAATATTTTAACTAACGACTTGGATAATGGAGCATAGAGTATGTTTATAAAATTTATGGATGACACCAAGCATGTAGAGGTTTAGCACTTTAGACAAGAGGATTAGCATTCAAAATGGCCTTAACAAATAGAAGAATTGGTTTGAAATCCACAAGATGAAATTCAGTTAAGACAAGTGCAAAGTACCTTACCTAGGAAGGAAAAATCAAATACACAACTACAAAATGGGGAATAACTGGCTAGACAGTTACATTACATTAAGTTATAGGGGTTCATAAATTGAATGAGAGCCAACCCTATGACACATCTTCGAAACAGGCTAATCCAGTAATTCCCAACCTTTTTGACTCGAGGGCCACAAATATAATTTTTACAACCCTGAAGGGCCACCAGTCTAATTAATTACAACTTAATTAATTAAATTCAAATTAAGTTTTAATTATAATTATATATATAAAATAGACCGGTGACCCATCAGGTTTCTAAAATGTATATTTTTGGCCCTTGAGCCAAAAAGGTTTTTAAAAATTTTTTAAAAGGTGGGTTTTTGTTTTGTTTTTTTTAAAGGGCTGGTTGCCCATAAACACCTAGAACCTCCCCCACCTCTGGGCCAGCCCAGATGGGCCCCTGAGGAAGCGGGCCAGGCGCTCTCTCCCGGGTGTACGGGGGGCAACGTCAGACCCCACTCAGCCTGAATCAGCCCCAGCATAGCGCTTCTCGCAGGCTGGCTCCAGTCCAGGTGCCTCCCCACCAGGGTGTCCTGCCCCACTCGGGGACCGGGACAGTGCATCCCCACCAGCCCTCACCTGGGCAGCGACCCACGCTGCCATGGTCCCGGGCTCTCTCCCAGCTCTGCTCCTGGGCCCTGGCTCCTCCTTGCCAGCCGGCACCTCCCTCCCTCCGCTAAATGGCCAAGGAGAGCCCAGTGCTGGGAGAGGGAGGCGGGTGGCCAAAGTCCAGCTCCAAGCCGGGAGCGGGTGGCTGTGACCCAGCCCCCAACCAGCGGGGCAGGGCTGCACAGGCCACTTTTGGCCCGTGGGCCAGGGGCTGAGTACCTCTGGGCTGTATTAACAGGCATGTCATTTGTCAGGCACAAAATACTTGTCCTCCTCTACTGCGCACTCAACTGGAGTACTGCATCTAATTTTGGGTGCCACGCTTTCAGGAATATGTGGACATATTGGAGAGAGTCCAGGAAAGAGCAACTAAAATGATTTAGAGAAACTGACCTATGAGGAAAGATTAAATAGACGGCATGTTCCGCCCTTTTTGTTATTTTTTTTTTAAGAAAAATTCCTGTTTGGAGAAACAAAGCTGAATTTTCTTGGCTTGCAACACCACCACCTCCTCCCTACCATCTCCTCCAGCTTGGCTACCAGAAAAGTAGCTGGGCTGTAAAAGAAGTAGAATGCTGTGGCACCTCACTCTCCCCAACAGCTCACCTTGACTTTTTCCGTGCAGGCAAATGAACAATACAAATAAATAAAGTTATTTATTTATTTGGTAATGGGGTAAAAGTTTTCCAATTTTGATTTTGTAAAAAAGGGCATTTTCTATCAGGAAATCACTCTGGTGGGAAACTCCCAGGCAGCTCTAGAAAGATCCTATCACCTCTACAGTTCTTGCCATTAAAAAGACATCATGTTGTTACATAAGTGCCATCAGAAATACTGTATGCTACGTGTAGGGAATTGTGGCATGTCAGACACCACTGCAAATAAATACTGACTTTAAAAAAAAAAAATAGCAACCACATTAGGTCATCACTTTCAGTCCTTGCCAGGTTGGTATTTACCAAAAATACTTATTACTTTGGTGGATGTTAGAACTATATGAAATTAAGTATGGTCCCAGTACAATACTTAGTGGACAAGGGTAACACAAAATAACACTCTCACAAATGGCTTCAGGTGATATCCTTGTGACATGAGAAAAGCTGAGCATCAACCTAGCTTAACTACCCTTTCCCCTGAGAGATGGGTCCTCCAGATCAACTTCTAGGTACATCATACTGTACTTGTTCTGTGGATAAAAGGCACTTCAGTCTCCAGATGTATCTTCCATGGCACCTTTCTTTACTAAATTCATGTAAACAATCCTATAATGTTGGTGATGTATTATTTCTGAACACACTTCATTTGCTAAGAAATTTACATAAGGAATGAATGAATTAATTTTTTAAAATGGATGATCTAGTAGAAAAATGCAAAGTAATCTGTGGGGTGCAAGTAGAGAGAATAGTTATCTTATCCCTCAAGCCACCAGCAATAAAAGAGGACTAAAGCATCTGATCTGCAGCATGCTGAAAGTACAAGAAGACAAGAGGAAGAGAAAGACATACAGACTTCTCTGCTTAATGTTGCAGATAAATGCCTAACCCCCATTGATGGAGTGTTAACACAGAGGGAGTTTGGTGCCTATCTACATCTCTAGGCACCTAAATACATTTACATATCTGTTCCTGGTCCCATAATGACACTTTAAGAACAGAGTGAGGATGAGGTGAGCCCAGAGCAGGTGATCTGTGCGGCATACACTACCCACCTACTCTTTCATCTGAGATAGGAAGGAAGGAAGGCTCAAGATATTTGGAAAGGCCTCAAGTTCACATGGATCCCAGCCCAATAAAGTACTGGTGAACAATATCATCACCTACATTTGCTGCTTCAAGACCAAGAACAGATATGATTTCTACATAGTCAGAAACAAATAAACCACTTAATAATACTGAGCTCTTCTACGGTGAATTTTATCAGTAGGTCTCAAAGCCCTGTACCAAAGAGGTCAACATCATCTCCATTTTGGAAACTGAGGCACATGGATGTGACGTGACCTCCCAGTCGAGTGCATTAACCATTAGGTTACATTACTGTCTTCATTAAAAAGGATTAAATTGTTCTCTCTTGTGTAGTGATTTTAACTAGTCTTGATCACTACTAAATTCTTATCTCCTGTAATGAATTTCACTCTTTAGTATTGCATAGGCAGAATTGCGCAGTTAGGGAAAGTTTTCAAAGTTCTATGAACTTGCATGCAGAAAAATGGTTATCCAGTCTGTATAAGTATCTGTTTGGGTGCACACTTTTGCAGGTTCCTTTCGGAGAATGGTTTTGAAAATTTAGCATTTATATTTTGTGCATGTGGCTCTTCCCTAGAACAGATGACACTATGACTTTTGCTGCAGGTGTTCACATCTCATCTTGCCAGAAACTTGGAAAAGTAGAATTGTTTAATCAACTGTAAGAGGAACTGTATTTGTGATTCTAGAAAGGGATTCTTCTATTAATATATGTAGAAAGTTTAATGGAAATTGAATCTTTTTTTTCATCTAGAGATGATGTAAAATGTTTTTGTGTATTTTTTTTTCCCATCTGCAGATCTCTTACGTCTTTCAGGACCAGCCATGCTACAACAGCAGCAACATCAATATTGTACTGTCTCGAATAGTCCTCAGTCAAATCCCATCAACTCTTACTCTGGTTCATGTCCTGCAAATCTTTATATGAGGCTGCCTAATCTAGCTAATGCTTATCCAACCTCTTCATATGCTTCAGATGTCTATGGAGGATCCAACCCTAGGAACCTTTATACAACCTCATCACAGGCTGCAGGGTCTTATTTGAATTCTTCCAGTCCTATGAACCCTTATTCAGGATCATTAAGTCAAAATAACCAATATTCACCTTACCATTGCAATGGAAACATGCCTATGGACAACTGCCCCTCTTACTTGGGTTCCTACCCTTCACAACCTCAACACATGGACTTGTATAGGTATCAGAGCCAAGACCCTATATCTAAACTAAGTCTACCACCCATTCATACACTATACCAGCATAGGCTTGGGAATAACCAGAGTGTTGGTCCCAAGTACTTGAATTATGGAAACCAAAATATGCAGGTAGATTCTTTCAGTAATTGCACCATTAGACCAAATGTACACCACGCAGGGTCTTTTTCCCCTTACTCCAACCATGAGGCTGACAGCCAATTTATGGATGGTGCCTCAAGATTAAAATCTAATTTTGGTAATCCAAGTGTGGACTATACTTCCATGAATAAAAATGGTGAGCATCACCTACATCCACCTTCACATTTAGCACATGATTATCACTCAACTTCAAGTATATTCAGTGGTTCTCCTCATTCACTACATCTCCAAAATAAGGATAGTGAAATGACTTCACACATAGCTAATGGGTTGTCTAATATGCTTCCAGGTCTTAATCATGATAGGACTACTCCCCAAGGTGGTTTAAATAAAACTGATAGTCTGAATCCAGAAAAAGCAGAGGATCCCGATGATATCTGGTCAGATAGTGAGCACAGCTTTCTGGATCCAGATATCGGAGGAGTGGCAGTTGCCCCATCTCATGGATCAATTCTTATTGAATGTGCAAAACGTGAGCTCCATGCAACGACCCCCTTGAAAAATCCCAACAGGAACCATCCCACCCGGATATCACTTGTCTTCTACCAACACAAGAGTATGAATGAGCCAAAACATGGCCTGGCTCTGTGGGAGGCAAAGATGGCTGAAAAGGCAAGAGAAAAAGAAGAGGAGTGTGAAAAATATGGTCCAGACTACGTGCCTCAAAAATCTTATGGCAAAAAATCAAAGCGGGAGCCTATTGAATCGCATGAACCCTCTGAACCAACATATTTGCGCTTTGTCAAGTCTCTTGCACAAAGAACTATGTCAGTCACCACAAACTCCACAGTAACTACATCTCCATATGCCTTTACACGGGTTACAGGGCCTTACAACAGATATATATAACTTCACACCTTTGTTGGTTACCTCATTTTAAAAAAAAAGTCAATAGAGAAGTTCTCATTTAGGTTGCAGGGAGGAGTGGGGAGGAAAAGAAACAGTATTTTTGTTAAACCTGTCAGCGGAAAAACCTCAGCACACCAGCAAAAAGAGGTCATCTTACCATCGTGCTTATTTTCCAGTGACTTATAAGTGGTCACAGATGGCTTGTGGAAACAAGACCAAAGCATCCTATGCAAAAAAAAAAAATATTTCACAATTTACATTCAAAAACACTGGCTCCATTACTGGAAGAAAGAATCTGCAAATGTAATTTTTTTTCTTACAGTTTTGCACATCTGTGACCACTTCTAATAATATCGAGTTTGCATAGTCATGGAACAGGAGCAAAAAAATAATATACTGTAGTATTACAACAGCAGGAATCTTAAACTACCATCTGGTGCTGAATCTATGATGTACTGAAATACTGGAATTATGGCTTTTTAACATGCAGTTTTTACTGTAATCTTAGTCTTGATTTTATTTAACAGAATAGATACATATAGAATATAATGAATAGACAGCAAAACACTGAATTTGTTTGGATATTCTAAAACATGGTGCTATCTAAGAAAATGGTGTCTTTATTATAACAGTTAATGCCTTTATATTAGTTTAAAATGTTAATGGTGTATTCAAATGCCCTTGAAAAACAGGGGGGACCTTTTCATTCATGTTTTTATCAAATTTACCTGTTACTAAAACAAATTTACTTGTAACATACAGGATTAAAGACCTCTGGATTTTACTCAGCTAGTCAAGTCCTGGTTAGGGGACAATAATATATATAGAGAGAGTTTTTTTAATTAGTGTTTCAGAAGCACTTTGTCTACCTAAGCTTGGCAACTTGAACAGTGCTAAGGTACTAAGACATTAAAAAGAAAGAAAGAAAGAAAGAAAGAAAGAAAGAAAGAAAGAAAGAAAAAGGTTTACTTTGATTTTAAAATGCAAATATAATTTTTTTTTTAAAAAAAAAGTTTTTAAAGACACTTGGTTTTAGCCATACCTCTGCTGGTGGGCTACATATCCATTTTTAATAAGTCAGTTACAGTAGAAAGGGGTTTACTGGATACAAGGGAATGCTTTAGCATACAAAACATTTTACTGGTGCTCATCTCTCATAACTATACTGTAACCGTTTTTTACAGTTATTATGACAAGTTCATTGCTCAAATGAGCACAGTTTTAAAGAGAATTTTATATTAACCACAGGTAATAATTAGCAGCATGTGACAGACTACAGCTAGTTAGCTTAGGCTTCTGCTATTTTTAAAAGATCTGTATACCGTTCAGATAATTGAATGGCAGGTTGCTTTTGTGTTGATAATTATGTACATTGTGGTATATGTCATTTCTCAGTGTAAGTGTCCTCTTTTCCAGGAAGAGTGAGCAGACTGATGCCTACATTAGATGAATGAAACAGGGTTAGTTTTGTGTGATTCCAGTGATTAAAGGGAGGGTGAGGGGAGAAAGGCAACTGGCTTGCTGTGGTGGTTTTAAATCATTAATTTCTATAAAAAAAGCAAAAGTTGTATAGTAAATTAAATTGTAAACAAAACCTTTTTTAATGCAATGCTTTAGTATTTTAGTACTGTAAAAAAACTATATACAAAAATATATATACACACACACATATATATTTGGGTTTGAAGCTGAATTCACATCATGGTGCTACTCAGCCTGCTACAAATATATCATAATGTGAGCTAAAAATACATTAAAAATTTGAGTGATGTTCCTACTTGTCATATACCTCAACACTAGTTTGGCAATAGGATATTAAACTGAGAGTGAAAGTTTATAATATTGTATACCATCTTTTCCCCCCATCCCCGAGGAGCCTTTGAAAAAAATACCTTTTTCTCAGTACTTGATATTTTAGCAAGTATAACTTGAACTTTACCTTTTTTTTTTTCCTACAAATTCAGGGATATTTCAGCTCATGTTCTCCTTATGCCAACATGTCACCTGTGTGTATGTAAAGCTGTTGTAGGTTAATAAGTATATTATTCTTGTGGGTTTTATTTTATTATTTTCAGGGATTTAACTCTTTTTGAATCCCTCTTCTACTTTTACTTGTATATGTATTGATGTAACAAACTAATTTTGTAAATTTGTTCTCTCTTTTTGTTGTAATGAAAGTGTTTAAAAGTTTTAGATTGTTTTGCCTAGTTTAAACAAACAAAAAAAGAAAGAAAGTAGAATGCACTGAGCTAATTAAAGGGAAAACTGTAAGTCAGAGGTTTGGCAAGTGACCATTTGCTAGAGTGTTTCCATCACTCTCTAAACAAGGCTTCTGGGATACTGTAATGAATAAATTTTTTTTAAAGGTACCGTCTCTATGAGGGCTTCCCTAAACAAGCAAACCTCCATCACCTAGATACTTCTTGTGCAATATACTGTAAGATTATGTTTGATCTAAAGAAATGGTGTCTAACAGAATTACAACCTAATTCTATCACATGAAAGCAGGCCTTTTAGTCTTATTGGTCAAATATTTATATTATGGGAGTTTTTGAAATTCTTAGTCTGTGGCTTTACCCATTGTAAATACAAACTTTTTTTTTTAAAAAAAAATGTTTGTTTTCATTGAAATAAGAATTTCATGTTTTTAAAACCTTAGCTATAATTATCTTATGCATTAGGTTAATTAAATAATTTTAAATTTTAATCTCTCGGGTTTTTTTTAAATTTGAATCATATTCATCATGCCATCCATAGCAGATGTTTGGTTAACATACCATTCAGTGTCATTTGCCAAACTGCTGGCAAACAGCAGCAGGAAGTGTAGTTGGGGATTCAATTATGTATTGTAAATACCTGAACTGTAATTTCTGATGTACAGAACCCTGCCTCAGAACTAATGAGAAAGCAGACATAAAATTGCTTGTATAGGATTATCAGGTTGACTATAGCCATACTTGAAGATGCTTCTGAGTGCTGTCAACTTTACTTGAATGAATATTTCATCTTGATTGACGCACAGTGGTGTAAAGTTCACTTCTAAAGCTAGTGGTTAACTTTGTGTAGGAAACTTTAGCAGTTTGACACTAAAGTAATGAACTTCTGTGTGTGTTTTCCAGGCTTATGTTCTACCTTTTTAAAAAACAAACAAACAAACAAAAAAAACTTTAGTTTCACTCATTTTCATGAAATGTTTGGTAAGTCTATAAAAATCTGAGGATGGTTATAAATACTGTAAGTATTGTAATGTAATGAATGCAGGTTATTTGAAAGCTGTTTATTATTATATCATTCCTGATAACGCTGAGATGTGGGTGTTTTTAATAAAATTTATATTTATTTAATGCACTCAAAGTCTGTCTTTCAGAATCTTGTCTTTCATGATGAGTAATTTTTATCAAGTGCATGCAGACAACAATAGAGTGTATATGGTCCTGTTCTAAAGGGGAGCCGTGTTAGTCTAGTGCGGCATAACAAAAGAGGAGTCTTGTGGCACTTTAAAGACTAACAAATTTATTTTTGCATGGTTTCCTTAGGTCAAGAAAGATGTTAGTAAACTAAAAAGGATTTGAAAAAACCAAAGAAAAATTATTAAAGGGCTACAGCAATGACTAATTTGGAGGAACTAGAACTAATAGGTATTGCTTTGCTAAAGGAAAGACATATCAGCCAATACTTACAGCTGATAGCCACCAAAGAAATGGGATAATTACTTACAGTGAGTTAAAAAGCATGGTCTAACCAGGGGTTAAAGGAAGGGGGAATGCACTGGAACGCAATTCCGGTGCTGACAAATTTGAGGGGCCAGAGTTCCAGGACCTCTAAAAATAGAAAAATCCAGCGGCACGCTTGTTCCAACCTCCCCTGGCTGCTGGCAGGTCCTACACCCCACCATTGTTAATCACAATACTTATTGTGTTATGCAGTGTTTGTTAGTTTGTGACAATAATTGCTATAGACATAAATGCCATATATATTATAAATATTTTTATAGAGCGATAACCAATGCACGTGGTACTGAGAAGTGGTTGCAAATGCCTACCTGGGCTGGGGCCCACACATTCATGAAGGGGGCCTGGAGATTAGGAGGGTTCCGGGGCCCATCAAATTATACTTTAACCACTGGGTCTAACTAGATACTCGAATGCAGTTGTACACAAGAAGATTTAGGCTGAACATGAGGAAAAAGCAGAGCTAACCAACTGTTGAAAATCTAAAAAATTACACTCTGAACCTGTCTGGTTAATAAAAATTCTGGAAGCTGCATGCCTTCAGTAATTTTGAGGCTTGACAAAGTACAGTGGACCAGAAGAGCAGCTAATTCAAATCAGCATAGTTCCATTGGCTTCAGTAACACCAGTTTCACTGGCACCAGTTTAGGAGATGACTAAGAAAATGTAAATTATGGACTAATCCCACTGACTTTATTGGTATAAGAATGGCCATACTGAGTCAGAACAATGGCCCATCTAGTCAAGTAACCTGTTTTCTAACAATTCCTAGTACCGGATGCTTCAGAGAGAATGAACAGAACAGGGCAATTTCTCAAGTGAGCCATCCCATTATCCAGATGGCATTCTTGGCAGTCAGAGGTTTAAGGCACACCCAGAGCATGAAGTTGCAACCCTGACCATGTTGGCTAATAGTCATCAATTAACCTATCCTCAATGAATATACTGAATTCTTTTTAGGATCCAGTTGTACTTTGGCCTTCACAGCACCTGCTGGCAACAAGTTCCACAACTTGACTGTGCATCATTTGAAGATACATTTCCTTATGTTTTATTTTAATTGGCTGCCTATTAACTTCATTGGGAGATCCCTGGTTCTTGTGTTATGTGAAAGGGAAAATAACACTTACTTATTCACTTTCTCCACACCATTCATGATTTTTAAAAAAATCTGTAATATCCCGCCCTCCTCCTGTTAGTTGTATCTTTTCTAAGCTGAACAGTCCCCAACTTTTAAATCTTTCTTCTTATGGAATTTGTCCCATACCCCGAATCATTTTTTGTTGCCCGTCCATACTTTTTCCATTTCTAGTATATCCTTTTTGTGTGGGAGGTCAGACTAGATGATCATATTGGTCCCTTCTGACCTTAGAGTCTATGAGTCGAGGCAACCCACACTTCATGCAGTATTCAAGGTGCAGGCATACCACAGATTTATACAGTGATATATTTATGCTGTTTTCTGTCTTATCCATCCCTTTCCTAACAAACATTTGGTTAGCATTTTTTTACTGCTGCTGTACACTGAGCAGTGGTATTCAAAGAACTAGCCACAACACCAAGATCTCTTTCTTGAGTGGTAATAGCTAATCTAGACCCCATCAGTTTTTATTTATAGTTTGATTATGGTTTCTAATGTGATTTTGTACTTAATCAACACTGAATTTCAGTTGCTGGTTTATTGCCCAGTCATCCAGTTCTGTGAGCTCCCTGTATAACTCTTCACAGTCCCTTTTGGACTTTTTGCAGATTTTGCCTCCTCACTGTTTACCCCTTTTCTAGCTCATTTATAAATATGTTGATCGACACTGGTTCCAGCACAGAGCCCTGCAGGTTGGGGTGAGGATGGGGGCTTCGAAAAACATCTATTTACCACTCTCTAGTCTAAAAACCATTTCTTTCTACCCTTTGTTTCCTATCTTTTACTGATCCAGGCAGGCAGCTTCCCTCTTGTCCCACAACTGCTTGTTTTGCTGAAGACCCTTTGGTGATAGCCCATATAAAAGCCTTTCTGAAAGTCCAAGCACACTATATCCATTGGATTTCCCCTTGTCCAAGTTTGTTTACGCCCTCAAATAATTCTAATAGATTGGTAAGGCATGATTTTTCCCTTTACAAAAGCTGTACTGACTCTTCCCCCAACATACCTAATAATTTAGTTCTTTACTACATTTTCAACCAAATTGCTTGATACTGAAGCTAAGCTTACCCGCCTATAATTGCCAGGAGCGCCTCCTTGGAGTCTTCTTTAAAAATTGATGTTACATTAGCTATCCTCCAGTCATCTAGCACAGAGACTGATTTAAGTGATCAGTTACATACCCCAGGGAGTAGTTCTCCATGCTCATATGTGAGTTCCTTGAGAACTCTTGGGTGAATACCATCTAGTCCTGGTGGCTTATTTTTAATGTATCTATTTGTTCCAAAAGCTCTGGGCCAGTTACTTAGATTTGTCACTTAAAAAGAATGCCTCAAGTGTGGGAATCTCTCTCTTATCCTCCGCAGTGAAGACTTACACAAAAAATTCATTCAACTTCTCTGCACTAGCTTTGTCTTCCTGGGGTGCTCCTTTAGCACCTCAGCCGTCCAGTGGCCCCCCTGACTGTTTGGCAGGCTTTCTACTTCTGATATACATAAAAGTTTTTTTGCAGATAGTTTTTTAGTTTTTGTATCTTTTCAAATTATTTTTTCACTTCTTAATTATACTTCTACACTTGACTTGCCAGAGTTTATAATCCTTTCTATTTTCCTCAGTAGAATTTTACTTCCAATTTTTAAAAGGATTTTTTTTTCTCACTACCCAGCTGTTTTACTTACTTTATTTATTCCAGCTACTTGAGACTGCTGTGCTAAAGGGCATTTTTACCTGCATTGAAAGAGATGAACTTAGATTGGATCTAACTCACCTTGAAATGACCAGCTGAGAATCTAGATTCCAGGAAGGAACTTTTCTCCCACCACCTCCTTTCTCCTGATCTTTTGGTTTGCCTTCTCCTACTGCCTCCCTGCTACACAGATGGCACATGGACCCATTCTGGCAAATGCACTGAAACTCTTTTTTTCTGGGGGCGCTCAGGAAGGCTGCAGTGGTGGTTTTAGGAGATGTACAGATATAAGGAATAAAATGGAATGAAGGATCAAGTTGCAGGCTCTTCTTATGAGAGTTCCAGGTGTTATTCGTTTATTCTCTGGAATAGTTTTTTAGCCAACTCAGAATGGTAACATTTTATACCTACTTTATACAGCTGTAGATGAACAGCTGTACGACCCCTAAACCATTAAAGGAAGAAGAAACCCTGGCACCATGGAGTTAAGTTTTTCAGAAGGAGCTATTATGATGGATCTCATCATTTAGTTGACGCATTTAGATGGTAATCTGACAAGAGCCCACAGACTTTACAGATAAAAATATGATTTCATGACAAAATCTAGTGATAAGGTTAAGGTTGAGCAACCAAACAGCCTAGTCCAGGCAATAAATGAATAACACCACTCCTTTAAGACACACATTAGGAAATATTTAAAAAACAAAAGCTTTTCTTCATATACACCATAAAGGGGGGAATTAGACTCTGGATTCAGGAGTGTAGTTGGCGTCTTGGGCCTATCTGTAAAATATCTAATAAAGGCGCACACGCATTTCTTGAATTCAGTGGAATCATTTAGATTTCTAGATGCGTTCAAGTGGCTGCAGAGCTTGGGGACCCGGTGTTGTCTGTGCTTATGCTGGGCATACCATGCCTGTCCTGCTATGTTTACCTTAATTCCAACAGTGCAGAGGGTAAAAAATACATTTCACAGTTTGCAAGTGAATTAATACTCTGGCATTTAACTGACTAAAGGTTAAGGCTAAGAGTCTGTCAGATGCACATTTTTTAGACATTCTTTTACACCCAATTAATTTTACCTTATGCAGCAAGTAATCATTTTGCTCTCTGAGACTTAGCAAAGTTGGCAGTTTTGTCTCAGTGAACGTGGACTAGCAATTTTATTTTTTCCAAAGAAGACAACCAACAGCTTTTTCCATCACTCACCAGCATGCCTTTTGTTTTCCAGCTGATGTATTTAAGGGAGTCCCTCATTTTTGGTCTTTGATTTTTTTTTTAAATTATTTTGTTAAAATATATATTGTGAAAGGAATGCATTCTTATGATGGTTCATAGAATGAAACTTTATCTTCTGCCTAACAGTGACCTGCAAAGGGAAAATAAAGATGGGATTGTATAAAAAAGAGGCCGGAGAAGTTTTGCTTTTGACGAATATTTCAATGTTTTTTCCTGGTTTCCAAAAATAAAAACAAACAAACAAACAAAAAAAAACCCACAACCACCCAAAACAAAATAAAACAAAAAAGCCAACTGTAAATAAATAACTTTCTATACGAAAGCTCATGCGATAAATAAATCTGTTAGTCTTTAAAAGTGCCACAGGACTCTGTTGTTAAACTTTCTATAGTAAGTTTTAATGAAGAACATTTTAATAAAAAGATGTAGCTGGAGGGAATGGCTTAAAGTACGGGTCTGCTCTAAAAAAAAATACTGTAAAAATGGCATCCTGGGTTTCCCAGTTTGTCTCACAATAATTTCTACATCTAACTTGCTTAGTTTACAAGTAGAAATATTTTTCGTCCTAACGTAAATCTGGCAGGGATTTTTTCCTTCTAGTTCACCACCACCTGCAATAGACTCCATAAGGCAAATCAGCTCCTCAGCAACCCCAGGTGCCTTCAGTGACTTTGAATAAACCTTAACCATCTCTGCTGCTGTACAAGAAGGAATAGAGCCAACCCCCTCAGTTTCACTAGCAGGAATAAAAAGGTACCGGTACTTTTGTGACTGCAAGTCAGCAGATGTGACTGCGACCACAAAAAGGAACCAATCTGTTGTATAAAAAAGATAATTTTTTTCTATATTCATTTTGCAAGGGTAGAAACTCAAGTTTCAAATTCCCAGATTCCCTAAAAATGTTAAGGTCAAATCCCAGCAGGGTAGATTCAGTCCATCATCCTTCCAAGTTAGAAGGATAATATGTGGACCTTACAGGAAAGACTTTTAAAACTTAGCTCCTGTCTAGGGTTACCAGATGTGAGGCAAAAGGGGGACATGCCCTTCTTTTTACCTTCACATCCTCTGTCCGGAAGGCATTTTAAAAATACGTGATTTTGTCCAGCTTTTTACTTATGATTAAAATTTCAGTTTTTATATGAAGCTACCATATATGCTCACCTATAAACCGAGAATTTTAGGGTCCAAAATATGCCTGAAAAGGTGGATTCAGCTAATTCGCAGATCACAGCCAAAACTGAGGCGGAACGCTGCGTTCCAGTGCATTCTGCCCAGGAGCCCAGCAAAGCGGCAGACTCGGGCAGAACACTTGTTCCACCCTATCCTGCTGCGGCCAGGCTACTGTCCCGCTGCAGCTCCGGGCCTCCGGCCAGGTAAGGGGGGCTGGGAAGAGGCTACGGGGGGGCAGAGGAGCTGGGAAGGAGCCACGGGGGGGGGGGGTAGAGGAGCAGGGAGGGGCCGCAGGGGCAGGCAGATGTTAATACTACATTTTTTCCATGTCCTCCTTTTCATACTTCCCTGTCCTCCTTTCTATGCTTCGGTATCTGGCAACCCTACTCCTGTCTGCTCTGCATGTAATTTAAAGGTGGTATGTTCTTTTAATCCAGGGTTCCCAGACTGGGGGTTGTGACCCATCACATTTGTCACATTGATGTGACCCATCATATTATTGGGGGGGGGGGGAAGGTCGCGAGCTATCAGCTGCAGCACACCCAGTAAGGATGACATGGCATGGGGGGGAAGGTGGCCATCACAGACTGAAATATTTTCAAAGGGGGGTCCCAGCAAAAAAGTTTGAAAACTCCTATTTTAATCTTCCTAGCCTTGGCCAGATCTCTCTCACCACCCTCTATTGCTATGCTGTGTGTTGACTGGCTGTACCTTACATATAGGAGAGTGCATTTTAGTGGAGCTTTAGGTTTATAATTTGTAGCAAACGGAAGTTGCTATTCCTTCACCCGTAATTTACTTATGTCAGTGTGACAGGCTGCTCCCCAAATCCAGTCTGGTGTGCTGCTATGACCACTTGAACCCCGCTCCTGAACCCCAATTCACCCCACTCTGCTGGGTGACCACTCACTCCTGAGTCAGTCCACACCAGCCACCAGCATGTAATTGGTCCCAGGCAGTGGGTGTAAATCCACTAGCCACACAGGCGTTGGTCCCCAAGCGAGCACACCCAGCCCCAGACACTACACTGGGAGCCGCTGCCTCACAGGGATTGGGACCCACTCCCAGTCACCTTAGTCTCAAGTCTGTCCACTTAACAAAGAAGTGGATTGTGCCCAGTCTCCCACATCCACACCCTCTAAAGACCACACAGCGTTAGGTAAAACAAATACTAGTTTATTGATCAGAGTCCAATTTCAAGTGAGAACATGGCCAATAAAGGCAGAACCATACTATAAATGAGTCAGGAGTGACCACTATCAAAAAAAAGTATAAACCGCATGCTAATCTAACATCTCTACCTAAACTGACCTCAGAGTCCAAGATTATGCGCAAGGTGTTTGGCTGTTTGATGTTTTACAGCCATTCTCTGCCTGTTCTCAGGCAGGGCCCCGATCTTGCTTGAAGTTGGTTGCAAGATGGTCTCCTCTCAGGCTGAAAGCCTGCAGCTTCTCCCCACTCACAGACTCTGTGTCTTTGTTTTAACCAACTGCTGACAGCCCCTCCCCTCACTGTCCTGTTGTGAGATTCTCTTCACTTCTACCTGAGCCAGGGAGGGCATTAGCATCCCCTTTGACATGTAAATCTCCAGCCACTGTGCTAGAGAGAGTCCTGAGAGTCTGAACCCTGTATCATGCTTCACATCTGCACACACATGTTGCTGTAGGAAACATGGCACCATGGCAGCCACGTGGAACACGTTCTGAGCATTCACAAAGGAACCTGGTATAGCGTAATTGGCATCAAATAACACAGTTACACTGCAAAACTGAACAGAAAGATTATACAGGTCATGCCCGAGGGCTGCACGGATGTGCATCCCGTCACAGTCAGGTAAAGAAGAAATTATATTGAGATAGAGGAAGCACTCAACTGATTTAGACACAGGCTGGGAATCAGAATATTCTGACTTCTAGTCGTACTTTCACACTGTAGGTGGATTTGGGCAAATCATTTAACTTCTCTGCCTCAGTTTCCCTGGCTCTTGTGAAAATCAACTGGATAACAACCATAAAGCACCCTAACCATCAAAAGAGTGCTAAGGATTAGATCCTTCTGAAGCCTTCAGCACCAAACAGCAATTGATGGAAACAGAGATCTGATATTAGGACAATCAATGAGGGCAATAATCAACTTCCACTGCTGTGGTGCCTATCTAATTGTGACAATACAGGTGACAGAAAAGGAAAATGAGATTTGCAAAGGCTTTCTACAGCATAACGTCTTATAGACATTCTCAGAAGTGTGAATTCTACAAATCCAAGAAAAGGAAACAAAGTTGTTTATCTGTCAGATGACTGCTAGCCTTAAAGGACAATAAGAATTACTTGCAGATATATAATCTTTATTTTCATCTGTTGGAGCTTGTGTTGATTTGGTAGCATCATGTCATTTTCAGTACTCACTGATAGTGTCATGGTTGCTTGGATATTTTACTGTCAGAACAAAACCTGAAGATTTAAATGTGTTTCGGATAACAAAAGAACATTCTTTAAAAATAGCCAATGTATTTAGCTCTCTCCTCTATTGTCTGCAACTTCTTACAAAGCATGAAAACAGAATTGCTGCTGGGTTTATTATTGCTAGTTAGCAAATATTGCTTTGCACCCACCACCACCTATTCCTAACTAAGATTAAATTAAATAGGTAAATTAATGAATAGATTAAAACTTTAGGTAATGTATTCGTTTATGCATCAGTCACACTTATTCCTCTCATGTACACTGCTGGGAAAATAACTTGATAGTAAACTAGCCCTCCCGCTGATGATTGGCTTTACAATAGCAATGCAGAAAATGTTGCAAGTCCTATGTAAGCAGAGTCTTTACAAATCTCAACAACTGCATGGAGCCTTTTAACATAAGATATTTAGGAATAGAGACATTGGCTATTTATGGAAAATGGGATTTGACTGAGTTTTATTTATTAATTCTTTGTGAACATTAATGAATGTTTGTGTGGGGGGAGGTGTGTCCTCAGAGTTCAGCTTATGATCGTTTTCTATGCAAAGATGGTATTGTCTTATCCGAGTCAGTGGACTGTATGTCTGTTACCAAATTAGGATGTTATAACTCAAGTGCATGAAGAAGTCTGAGGAAACAGAGTAGCTGGAAGGAAATATTTTGTATTTAAACAAAGTGCTCCTTAGCACGAGCTGTGGAAGGAAGCCTTAAATTACATTCCAGAAAGACTTGAGATAAGAAAATTGTGTGCTCTTGTTAGAGGAGGGGTTTTTCTAAGTATGGCCCTGATGCAGGAAGCATTTACACGTGTTCTTAAATGCCTGTCCATAAATTACATAACACATTAAGGTGTGGGTGCTTTATTTTGTGTGTTGGTTTCAAAACTGCGAAGTATTACAAGAGGTGGGTGGACAGCCCCTTACTTCACACAGGAGTAGTCCAACTGACTTTACTGGAACTATTTCTATGCATAAAGTTAAGCACATGTGTTCAGGCTCGCAGAAGAGACAAATACATGCCTTTTTAGATAAGAGTATCAGAGTATCCGTTGCTGGTCTTTTCCCTAAGAAACACCCCAGTTAATTCTTCTAGTTACAGCTGGGATATATGATAAATGGTGCTTTCTGATCAGGACTAATTGCTTCTTTATAGAAATCTCACACTACACTTTACTGGCTTTATCTCTAGGGATAATGTTGCACTCACCTAGATTTTCTATATATATGTAAACACAAATGACTGGAGACATCACAAAATCCAGATTCCCTATCAATATGATTGTCATCTCTTTGTGACTGCATGATTCCAGTATATATGGCTCAGCAAAGTCAGAGATGTAATCCCCTAATACAAGGACTGTACCCAGTCCTTTTTTTGTGATGGTACATAGGGGTACGGAGTACCGACACCTTTTTTGCCGGCCCTCCTGCCCAGCTGGGGGGGCAGGGTCAGCAGGGGAATAGGGCATGCCGCTGGAAGAAGAGAGATGGCGCAGGAAGAAGAGGGATGGGAGAAGCATTTTTCAAATTTACTATCAAGATATGAGTACCAGCACCTTTAAAAAAAAAAAAAAAAAAAAGCACTGTGTACCAATATTAAAGCTTCCTAGTGAATAGTAAATTGATTGAGTTCTTATTGGATCAGCTAAAATTCTATTTATTCATCATAAAAGAAACCTATCACAAAGTTAACATGTGTTCTCTCTTCTGAAGAAATGAAACCTGGCAGAGGTTCTAGAGACCCTGGGTGTGAAACCTGATCTTCTCAAAGTCCCTCTCTCCCTTTGGTCTTCAAGGTAGACCATGTCCAATCCATACCTTTAGGTCAACTTAAAGTCATCCTTATTAGGTCGACTTTAAAAAGTTGACCTAACTTTTTGTAGTGTAGACAAAGCCTTCCAGTTCATCTAGTCTTGTACAGACAAGAAAAGCTGCTCAGCATGTGTGGAAAATTGTTTTACTGAATGTGGAGGGGAAAGCATTGATTCAAACCTGTGGACATGAGTAGCTGAAATTGCAGAGAGTTGCCGTTAGTGCTCTTGCTGCTGTGAAATCTGAAAGGAGCAGAATGGCTGTTCATTTGGAGGCCAACATAAAGGCAATGAAGGAAACCAAAATTACTCTTCTGAATTTCCTCTCACTGCAGTTATAATTGAGCACTCCAAGGTATTCTGTTCTCAGACACAATGCTGAGCAGTCAGACCTGTCATTGCATATATAGAAGATATCACAGAATTGACAGCGTGGGCAACTTTTGAATTGATTTCTCATAATGTGATCAATGAAATGTTTTAATACGGCCCACAAAATCCTGTGTGCATCGCCAGGAGAAAGGAAAGATGCTGCCATCTGTCTGTAAAAGAACAAATACAGTCATGCTGACCTGTTGCTAATAAAGATCTATAGCAAATTATTTCTTTTCTGATGCCCAATGATACCACAGCTAGGACTTTATTGGCCAGCATGAAAGAAGTATTGGCCAGAAATAATTTCCCATTGGAAAAGTGCCATGCAGTTTTACAAAAGTATGGCTTGTCTACAACAGTAAAATTTAATACAAAAAGAACAGCCTCTAGCATTATGCACATGCTGCCTGTCTCATCATTTGAAGTTAGCTGTAAAAAGGTGCTAAACAAAATATTTCATCATGCAAAGCTTTTCTGAGCCTCCTTCATTAGTTAATTGCACTGATTAAAAATGTCTGCAATGCCTCACAGAGACAGAAACACTGCAGAGAAATGCATCTAAAATATTTTGGTCAACTCAGTGAGCATTAAGAGCATCGTCATTACAAAGTCATGATAGCAAACTACAAAAAACTACTTGAACATTTTTCTTAGTTTATAAATCTGTAGGATTATCCACTGTTAAGCAGACTTAAATGTGCTCTTGTTTTATCTGACTCAAAACAAGTTAATACAAAATTAAACTTGCTTTACTGAAGTCTAACACCAAATATTCAAAAGGTAGCCACTGTGATTCTCCTACTAGGGGAATGTATGAAGCAATTTTATAAAAAGATCTAGAATTCTAGAGCTACATGCCAAAAGTAAACATGATTTTGGGGTGCTTCCACTTTTGAGTTCCCAATTTATTATTTTTATAGATTCACAGATTCTAAGGCCAGAAGGAACCATTGTAGTCATCTAGTCTGACCTCCTATATAACACAGGCCATAGAACTTCCCCAAAATTATTCCTAAAGTATCTTTTTGTTTTAAAAAAACAACAAAAATTCTTGATTTAAAAATGGTCAGTGATGGAGAATCTACCCCAACCCTTGGTAATTTATTCCAATGATTAATTACTCTCAATGCTAAAAACATACATTTTATTTCCAGTCTGAGTTTGTTTAGCTTCAACTTCCATCCATTTGATCAAGTTATACCTTTCTTTGCTAGATTAACAGGCAAATCATTAGATATTAATATTAGATATCATTGGATCCCCATGTAGATTCTTATAGATTGTAATCAAGTCTCCCCCTTCACTTTCTCTTTGTTAAACTAAGTAGGTTGCTTTGTTAAACTAAGTAGGTTGAGTCCCTTGAGGCTATGGCTATGGCTATACTGGTGAGTGCTCTAATGTAGGGTCTCTGAAATAATAGTAAAGAGCTCTCCCGTCAGCTTAATTATTCTAGTCCCCATGAGTGGTGGTAGCTACGTTGGCAGGAAAAGATCTCTTGCTGACATAGCACTGTCCATACTAGTGCTTAAGTTGGCATAAATTATTCCGCTAAAGGAGAGGGACTAATTCATGCCCCTGAGCAACATATTTTATAGACTTCTCAGGTACAGCTAGACTACAGTTTAAGTCAGCTTAAATTGTTTTCTAACCCTGTAACCAGTCTCATAGCTCTTTTCTGAGCCCTCTTCAATTTATCAACATTCTTCCTGAATGGTGGGCACCAGTATTGGATACAATATTCACGTAGCAGTCATACCAGTACAAAATACATAGATAAAACGACCTCTCTATTCCTACTTGAGATTCCCCCATCCATACATCCCTATAGCTCTTTTGATCACAGCATCACATTGGGAGCTCATTTTTAGCTCATTGTCCACTACAATCCCCAAATCTTTTGCAGAGTCACTGATTCCTGGGATAGAGTCCCCCCATCCTATAATTATGGCCTACATTCTTTGTTCCTAGATTTACATTTAGCTATATTAAAATGCATATTGTTTGCTTAAGACTAGTTTACCAAGTCATCTAGATCATTCTGAAATCTGTGACATGACTTGACTTGTCCTCTTCATTATTTACCATTCCCCCAATCTGTGTTATCTGTAAACTTGGTCAGTTATTATTTTGGTTTCTTCAAAGTCACTGAGAAAAATGTTAACTAACATAGGGCCAAAAACCAATCCCCGTGGGAACTGACCGGCAACAGATCTGCTCAAAAATGATTCCCTGTTTACAGATACATTTTGAGATCCACCAGCTAGGCAGCTTTAAAATCCATGTAATGCATGCTATCTCAATTTTATGTCATCCTAGTTTTTTAATCAAAACATCATGCAGTACCAAGTCAACGCCTTACAGAGGTTAAAGTATATTATGTGAACACTATTACTTTTATCAACCAAACTTGTAATCTTATCAAAAAGAGATATCAAGTTAGTATAACTGGATCTATTTTCCAAAAATCCATATTGATTTGCATTAATTACATTACCTTCCTTTAATTCTTTAGTAACTGAGCCCTGTAACAGCCACGCCATTATCCTTCCTGGGATTGATTATCAATCAAACCTGATGATCTGAATTTGGGTAATCAGCCCATTTCAGGCTTCTTTCAGATATCTCTTGCTGGGGACCAAAAATGTAGACAAGAAATCTCTAAGCAATTTTTATAAATGTTGTTCGGAAAGAAGTGTGGTGTTGAAAGTATTTTTGTGTGGTGACTCAAGGAAGGTCAAAAGTTGTGTAATATTTCCTTTGATTTGATATTGGTTTAAACATTGACACTCATTTTTATTCTCTGAAACAGAACTAGAAATAATACATTTAATTTCTTCAGCTTTTTTATTGACTCTACCATGGAATTTATAATTTATTATTACAGTGCATTGCAAAAGCTGAAAGGTAAGTTCTAGAAGATAGAGAGCTAGATTGTAGATTCTATTACATATTCCTGATTGTAATGCTGAATTCTATCCCTGAACAAATTTCTTTCCATTGGGAAACAGCACAGTACTTATTATCTGCCAACTTTTCAAGATGTAGCCAGCCTTCACAGGAGCAGACAATTTCAGTTTTGCCAAAGATAAGCTTCCAAAGGAGAGCTACATCATCTGAAAGACTAAAAGCTCCAGGGAATTAAGATTTCATTTGCTCTAGTTCATTCAGTACTAGGGGTTCTAAGAAAATGCAAGACTAGACACATTGCCTTTCTACATGGTAACATGCAGTAACTGTAAAATGTGTATGAAATTACATGGACGTGAGTTTTGTACTCATTTTTGTACTCATTTAGCTGATCATTGTATTAATTTCTGCATGCAAGCAATAATCTTTATTAGTCTTCAGCACTAGGTTCAGCTGTACACAAATCAGAGGCTAGATATAGTCCTTGCACCAAAGTGTTTACAATCTAAATTAGATAAACTGTATCATTTGTACACACTATGTAACTAATTACAGGAAGACAAAGCTGTCAGAGAGAAGGAGGAGGGTAACTGAAGTCCAGGATGGACAAAGAAAGAATGGAGAATGGGGAGTAAGAAAGCTCTGTCCATATGCGATCAGTTTTCTCCTTTAAAAAGAACAACCACCACCTAGTAAAATCCTTGCAAAAAAGGGAGAACTTTAAAAAGCCAGCTCCTAAGAAATCAGAGAAACTAGTGACCAGGTGCAGCAAAATAAGGACAAAAAAACATCAAACCCCCTCCACCCCACCCCCCAATTTTAAAAAGCTGTTAGTAAAAAGATGCAGGCAGAAGTCCAGCAGCAACACAGGGCTATCCATTTTACTGCACTGAATGTAGGTTGCATGATTACAAGCCTTGTGAACAGGGAAAGTACGTGTGTATTCAATGCAAGCAGTTCATGGCCCTCATACAAGCATACATGATTGAAGTGGAGGCGCTAAGGGAAACATAGGGTAGAGACGAGAATTTCTGAAACTGTGGCCCACTTGCTTCTGCTCAAGCCCACAAACAGCTGAAACCCTTTTTACTGGAAAACATCCAGTATAGTTTATTTACAATATTAGTTTCCACCATCCTTATATGTTAGTATATAGCCTCACCCCAGAAGTCACAGGCAAGAAGGGAAGAGCAATCACTCCCTCTCCCTCTCTTTCTGCTCTTCCCTTTCCCACTTCTTTCCTATGCCTTCTGTATAATTTGCCTAATGGATTAATTTGTCTCTTAATTCTCCTCAGTCCATCAGTTAGGCACAGCTTTCTTAATAAGGTCTGTTCTAAAGTAATAAGGAAAGGATAGACGTTGATAAAGTACAGGTAGGAGCTGAAGAGAGACTGTCCAATGAAAAAGAGTCCCATTCATTTATATCGCAAGAAGTCAGACAAATAATTGACAAGTTTTGTATGCTCTTGCATATAAATGCTGGAAGTTTATATACTAAAATGGGTGAACTTGAGCTCATGACATTAAAATGAGGATATTAATATATGAGGTTATTAATATAGCAAGCCTTACATAAATTTGGTGGAAGGATGACAATCAATAATACTACCAGGAAACAAAAATATAACAGAGTAGGTCATGCCGGTGAAAGAAAGCATAGAGTCAAATATAGGAAAAAAAAATCTTAAATGAATTAAAGTGTACTATAGAATCTCTGTTGATAGAAATGCTGGTTGAATAATAAGCATATAGTGGTAGGAATATACTACTGACCACCTGAGCAGGATGGTGATTATGAAATCCTTAAGGAGATTAGAGAGGCTACAAAATCAGAAAACTCAGTAATAAGGGGGGATTTCAACTATCCCCATAATGACTGAGTACATGTCATCTCAGGAGGGTATGCATAGATAAAATTTCTAGACACTATTAATGACTTTCTTGGATCAGCTAGTTCTGGAACCCATAAGAGAAGAGGCAATTTTTTAGTTGATTCTACGTGGTGCACGGGTCCAAGGGATGAGTATAGCTTTAGCAGTTGGAAATAGCAACCATAATGTAATTAAATTTAACATCCAGAAGGAGGGGCAGGAAATACCAAAGAAGCACTTAACTTCATAAAGGGGAACAACACACAACAGGGAACAACACAAAAATGAGGAAGCTAGTTAAATGGAAGTTAAAACTAACAGTCACAAGAGTGAAATGCCTGCAAGTGTCAGGGAAACCATAATAAAGACTCAAATTAAATTTTTTAAAAAGAAGGAGGATCAAAAATAATGCTATCATGGCTAACCAAAAAGAGGCAGATGAGGCAAAAAGGCATCCTTTAACAATTGGAAGTCAAATTCTACTGAGGAAAATAAAAAGGAGCACAAAATCTGCCAAGTCAAATACAAAAATACAATTAGTCAGGCTGAAAAAAGAATTTGAAGAACAACTAGCAAAAGACAAAAAGTAAAAGCAAATTTTATTTTAAGTATATCAGAAGACGAAACCTGCCAAACAATCAGTGGGACCACTGGACAATCAAAGTGCTAATGGAGCATTCAAGGAAGACAAGGCTGTTGCATAAAACTGAATGAATTCCTTGCATCCATCTTCACTGTAGAGGATATGATGGAGATTCCCACACCTGAGCCATTCTTTTTGGGTGACAAATCTAAGGCCAATCTGACCCAGATTGAGCTGTCAGTACAGGAGGTTCTGGAACAATTTTATACATTAAACAGTAATAAGACACCAAGACCAGATAGTATTCACCCAAGTTCTGAAGGAACTCCAATATGACAACACAGAATTTACTAACTGCAGTACTTAACTTATCATTTAAATCAGCCTCTGTATCTGATGACTGGAGAATAGCTAATGTAATGTCAATTTTTTAAAAAGGCCACAGAAGTGATCCTGGCAATTTCAGGCCAGTAAGCCAAACTTCAGTACCAGGCAAACTGGTTGACACAATAGTAAAGAACAGAATGATCAAACACATAGATAAACAAAACTGGTTGGAGGAAGATTCAACTTGACTTTTATAAAGGGAAATGATGTCTCAGCAAATTCTCAGAATTCTTTGAGGAGGTCAACAAACAGGTGGACAAGGGGTGATCCCACTGATACAGTGTACTTGGACTTTTAGAAAGCCTTTGACAAAATCCCACAGCAAAAGCTTGTAAGCAGTCATGGGATAAAAGGGAAAAGTCCTTTCATGGATCAGTAACTGGTTAAAAGACAGGAAATAAAGGGTAGAAATAAATGGTTAGTTTTCAGAATGGGGAGAGGTAAATAGCAAGGTCCCCTAAGGAGATATGCTGGGACCAGAGCTGTTCAACATATTAAAAAATGATCTGCAAAAGGGTTAAACAGTGAGGTGACAAAGTTTGCTGATCATATAAAATTACTCAAGAGAATTAAGTCCAAAGCACAGCATGAAGAGTTCCAAAGGCATCTCACAAAACTGAGTGATGGGGCAACAAAATGGTTGGTGAAATTTAATGTTGATAAATGCAAGGTAATACACATTGGAAAACATAATCCCAATTATACATATGAATTGATAGGGTCTATATTAGCTATTATGACACAAGAAAGATCTTGGAGTCATCTTGGATAATTCTCTGAAAACTTCTGCTCCATGTGTGGCTGCAGTCAAAAAACTAATGGAATGTGAGGAATCATTAGGAATGGGATATATAACAGGACAGAAAACATCTTTATGCCACCGTACAAATCCATGGTACACCCACACCTTGAATACAATATGCAGTTCTGGTTGCCCCAAATGAAAAGGCTATATTAGTACTGGAAAAGTATAGAGAATGGCAACAAAAAATATTGGGGGTATGTAACAGCTTCCATATGAGAAGAGATTAAAAAGGTTGTTACTGTGCAGCTTAGAAAAGAGATGATTAATGTGGGATATGGCAGAGCTCTATAAAAACCGAGGATGGTTTAGAAAAAATGAACAGGGAAGCATTATTTTCCCATTCATATACCAGCAGTCATCTGATTAAATTAATAGTCAGCTGGTTTAAAACAAACAAAAGGAAGTATTTTTTCATACAATACACAGTCAACCTGTAGAACTCATTGCCATGGGCTATGGTGAAGGCCAAAAATATAACTGAGTTCAAAAGAAAATTAGATGAGTTCATGGAGGTTGAGTCCTTCAATGACTACTACGCAAGATGGTTAAGTTTCTGACTGCCAGGTGCTAGGACTGGATGGCACAGGATGGACATCTCGATAATTTCCCTGTTCTGTTCATTCTATCTGAAGCATCTGGCATTGGCTGCTGTCAGAAGACATGATATTGGGCTTGATGGACTATGGATCTGAGCTAATATGGCCATTCTTTTGATGTAATGTTAAATGAAGGGTGGAGGGGGTAGAATTCAGGGTCATATTTAGTAGTACTGTAGGAAGCCAGGTCAAAGAGAAAGGTTGTAAAAAAAATTTTCTGCATTCTAATAAAGTAGGACTGGCCTGACCATATACACAAACTAGGCGGTCGCCTAGGGTACCAGGCTTTAAGGGGCACCAAATTAGACAGAAGTGATTTTTTTCTCTATTAAAAATATATTAATATATTCTTTCTAGACTTTCTCATTTTTTTTCTATATTGAATATGCAGAAAGGGAGTGGCAAAGTCATAGTTCGCTTAGGGCACCAAAAATCCTTTGGCCAGCCCTGTAATAAAGGATAATGTATTTTACTGATTGAAAATTTATCTGTTTAAATAATAACTTGACAAAGCACATACTATGTCCCAGGCATTACAAAGACATAAACACAATCCTTTAACAGAGATTATTTAATACTCAAAAAATTCAGCCACCTCTGGGATGAAACTCAATGGTTTAGCATAAAAAGGGACTTCACAAACAGAAACTGCAGGGGAAATTTAGGAAGGGTGAATATAATGTGACATTTAGCTGGACACTGGTGTTAATACTCTTACAATTTTAGTTATATCACCAGGTGATTTTTAAAGGATCACAAGTCTTCCGGACTTCGGTTCTACATCTCAGTTGACAAAATTAACGAGAAATGAAATATGCAGTGAAAAGGTCAAATTCACTCATGGTCTGTGGTAGCTTCTTCAGCAGCAGGGTCTTTGGTGATGGAACGCCCCCTTCAGAGAAGTCTGACAGAATGCAGCCACCCATCTGCCAAGAGCCAGGGCATCTTAATTAGGAGGTGGTACTGGCTAGGAAGAAGATATAGATATGACAATCAGGGGAAATACTAATTCAACATGTTTAGAATATTGGACTTGCCGTGCTAGGGGAGACTAATAGTTCATTCAGTCACCACCCTAAGACAAATAATCATCCCTGTCTGGGATCCCTAGGCACTACTACAATATACATTTATAATTTATATTATATTATATAATATTTATAATAATATAATAAGAGTGGAAACACTGCCTGTCCTCCTTAGAGAGAAATCACTCTTCCCCTCCCCCTGCTCCCCAAGAAATTTTTCATCTGAAATTGGCCAATCTTGATTACAGCTTCCTGTGGTTAAGACAAAGAGATCAGGAAAGGGAACAAACAGCCCGCCGCTAAGCTCTGTTAAAGCTCCCAGAGTATCACACTGTTCCCTTCTACTAAGCACTTTTTTTTTCTGATGAATGTATCAGGATAAGTCTGCTGAAAAATTTCAGACAGGAAAAAGACTTCAAGACTTCATTTATTTTTAGCAGTTTTTATTCTTCATTCGACAATTTTCTGTAAAAGCTGATTATTTCAGTCCCTCTCCCCCACATGTTCGTCTGCTACTCACTATCAATCATGAGCAACACCCACAGTTAGCTCCTGAGCAATAAGCCGTCAGGAAGATGAGTTGCCATGATCACTTATATTAATTCAGAAAGGCTGAGGAAATGCTCTTGTCTATAATTTGTGAGGGAGGAAGGGAATGCACACTCTCGCATGTTTGCTAGCTGGGGACTTTAACCTCAGAGTCGAAACAGTAATTGAAGTGCAACCCCTTCGTGCAACACACTGCAAAAGTGTCAGAAGCTGGAAATGTTTGTTTTTGTTTCCTATACCCCTTCCACAGTAGCAGCACCATAACTAGATTAAGAAATATATTTAGCTCAAACTACAATTGAAGATGAGAGAGGAGAAAAACTTAGAGGAAAATTAACAAGATTTTTTAAAACAAAACTTAAATTACATACTGAAGTCAAAATTCACAGTCATTTCAAATGTTTCTCTTTACATAGCCTACAACATATTCATATATTATCGTGAAAAGCACAAAATCAGAAATTTTACCGGTATTGATACCAAATAATTTCATTTAAAGTAAGCTAACCACCAAGAAACCTGCCAAATCACCTTCATAACACTTCTTAAAATATGCTTCATCCAGCCCTTGGTTTCTTTGTGCTTAATTTTAAGATAACCAGCAAATTTAAACTGAAGTTTGACCCACCCAGGCTGGATGACTGGATACCTAATAAAAGGTGATATTCAATAACCAACAGAGTGAAAATTAAATAATGGAGAGATGAAAGGCTTTTTAGTTAAATTACAGAAAACAAAACTTTTTTTTTAAATGATCATCTATTTCATTTCCATTTTATCCAGTTTCGGATAAAGGTAGCTTTTTTAAAGATCAACACTACTTTCCTTTCCAGTCAGATGTGAGGGCTTATATTTTAAAAAATAAAAAAATAAAATAAAACCCTCAGGCCACACAGAAGTAGCAAACAAGTCAGGAGGAGGAGGAAAAAGAAAACCAACACAACTAATAACCTAAAAAGTGTCGGGCCTGTCAGGCCTTCATTATACATCATAAAATGAAAGAAAAGGACAAGCCCAAAATTTCTTAAAGACTCATTTTTGTCTGCAAAAGATTTTAACAGAGATGGACTTCTAGTAAAAAGGAAGTAGAGCAGTACTGAACATTTTAAAGGTTTCTTTTTAACTGGCCTGACCCCAGAAGATTGCCTAATAAGGGTGGTATAAACTTCATTATATATGTAGTTAGCAGGGGGTTGGACTAGATGACCTCGTGAGGTCCCTACCAGCCCTATTATTCTATGATTCTATGATATTCCCTTGGGCCACATTCTGCCAGCCTTATTCACAGTGGGCTTCTCTGCACTACGATTTTAACAGTTTTAACGTGTGTTAATTAACACATTTTAGTTAGACAAGCTCACTAAATAGTGCTTTATTCAAGGTCCATTACATTGGTATCAGAATCAAGCCTTAGAAAAGCAAACATAACTTTGGCTAAGGGAAGAAGCTTCCCATTCCAGAAATCTTTACAAAAACATTCATATATGCAATCATAAGAAACAATTGTAAAATACAACTCCCCATGCTTAACTGTTGAAGTAGCAGTACAACTGAACATGGAATAAAGAAATCAGTAACAGTCCCGTGACAAATGACACTTTTTAGCTGGAACAAAACCCAATCTCTTATATCAATAACAATCTATCTGAAATTATTAAAATCAGAAACAGTTTAACCACAATCTTCCCATTTAGTAAATGTTCCAAAATTAATCTTTCTGTAAAATAAAGTAAGATTAAAAGTTACCCAGGCTCATAATTCTCAGGCTTTAGCTATTCACTGGGACCCAGTGCACAGATAGATGAACCTTTGGGCTCTTATGAAATCCCACTGAAGTCAATTGGATCAATTTTCAGGATTAGGAAGAGAATCCTCCTAAGGCAGTGGTTTTCAGACTTGGTTGGGACCTAGTACTGGGTTGCAGACCTACAGGCACTGGGTCGCAGCACCCCCTGCTGCCACGGCCAAAAGATTGGAATGAATTGCTCAAAGATGTAAGTGTTGGGTCATGGGCATAAATGATATTTTTCAATTGAGTCTTGAGAAAAAAAGTTTGAAAACCACTGTCCTACAGTATAATATTATATAGTTGGCCAGGTGCCTCACTGGAACATTTAGAAAAGTTTCTGACAAGGTCACTGTCAGAGATGCGATACCAGACAAGATAGACCATTGATCTATTCTGGACTGACAATTCCTATGTTCTTATAATACAAATGAAAAGAAAAAGAGTATTTTATATTATATATATGTTCATATTTATCCCATACACAAAAGCTCCTTTATGGTATTATAGTCTGGCAAGTATGACATCCCCATCCACTGGAATCTTCAAAAGCAAGATAATAAGAAGTTATGGGCTATCATTTAACTGTGTCCTAAAGCCAACACAGCTTGTTTTCACTGACAGTGACAGAGTCTGCATCATCACAAGGAACTTCCTTCTGCCCTCAACTGATAAGGAAACACACTACACAAAACACATTAATCTCCTGCACAGAAAAACACAAAACCTTAATCACAACCTCATGCTTCCCCCATAAAAATGTAATATTGCACACACTGAACTTGTGCATGTCACATTTACCCAAGAGTAATCCACTTAAATTAGGGTTTTTTATTTATGGAATTGCTTTAATTTGGGGGCAAAGGAGATGGCAAGGGAGTCATGGATTTTCCTCATGTTCCTCAGTGTCATGTGTGTAAATGGAAAAAGTGAGAATATTTAAAATGGAGGATATATGATCAAAATCAGGATTTTTTTCATTGGCCTCATTAATTCATATAGTGAGAAAATATCCCTAAGAAGTAGATTTACATTAAAAAAAACCCTTATAATAATAATAAGGTATTGTGTGTTGGGTTTACATTTGGTCATTTTACACACTTTTCAATGGTTTGTGACACACAATATGACTCAGTGAAATAGTACCTTCCTGTAGGTATGGGTAGCTTCAGTCCAATTGTAAGTTAAGAAGAAATGGCAGCCATTTTGAGTAAAAGAAAGCTGTGAATATAATGGTAAGGATAGTGGGGGAGACAGTGGTGAAGAACCTAATTATTTCTAATATATATTTCAAGGCAGTTAGCACTGAATATTAAGTATATACTATCATTCACACTTTTCAAACCAGCCATTTATTTAGCAAAAAGTTTGAAAAATAGGCCAGACTGAAAAAAAAGTTAAATGTTTCATTTTTTTAAAGTCATTTGGATCCAGCTAAAAATTTTAGTTAGAAATCTCCAGAAAAAGATTCAGTATTTACTCACAAACTAAGTGCGGTGAATCTGGGGGAGGACACACTGTATCCTTCATGCAATACAGAGGTTGAATCCTTATTTAAGTGAGAAACTGAACTTCAGCTTAATTACAGTTTTGTTCTTTATGAGGTTCTAAACTATCTTCATAATGTTCCCTCCTCCCCCTTTGTTTTTCTACATTAAAAATCTCAAGTGCTGACCTCTTTTACTGAAGAACTTTGTCAGTCTTTTCAGAACAGGGAATTTGACATCACTGGAGCCTAAATTCTCAGAGGCAGGTGTCAGGAGATGCTAATAGACTAAATGCTCTCTTGCCTTATTCTTCAATCTAGATGTAGGGATTTACACCTGTGCAAAGTGGGTGTAATACACTACCTTCTGATTTGGTGGCATTTTCACATCTGCTTTGAACAGCTGTAAATGAGCATAGTAAGTGGAGAAGCAGGGTCATAGGATTTAAGAGTAAGATGCTACAGGAAAGCTAGAATCGAAAGCCCTATAGAATAGCCATCATAATAAATAGAACAGTTGCACTTACAATCTTTCCTTGTTTGTACTCATTGCTGTTGCCTCCCTTTACACATAAAAGTGTTATATTGTTCAATGATAAATGGATTTCCTCTTGTAGCCATATCCCTGCTAAAGTTTTCCTTTAAAACCTGAAAATATAAAAGTTAATTATTCCATTCATTCCAATTAACTGATTGAAGTGGAAGAAAACCTCCCATCCCCATCACCTGTCCATCTTTGCTGTGTATGGCCCAGTAAAAAGTTTCTTTGCTTTCATCCAGCAGGGAAGCACACACACTCTTATGCACATGTACATACGCACACTGAAGCCAGAGGTAGAAGGTAGCAAAGGCAGGAGGCAGTTCTTCCCAACTACTCATAGGCCAAAGCTTTACCTGTATGAGCATCAGCTCTCTTGTCATAACTATGGGGAGTCGTCTACTAGCATGTTCACAGCCAGTAATTGAAATAGCTGCAGCAGTGCAAGTAAGGAAATCCATTATGTGCAAAGTTAAATTTATTTAATGAATTGGAACTAATCCCAATCTGTGTGAGATTTGCACAGATAAACATTCTATAAAACTAGAATTACCTTTGTGCTCAGATTAGAACTAGTTTGACTCTAGTACAGAAAATGAGAATCTATCCTTCCCATCCCAGGTTGTGTGCATTATCTTTTGTCTTCAATCTTTTGCCATCCAAAGACAGGCTGTAGTTGATTCCCTTCTCAAGTATTGTACATACAGGGATATTAAAATAATTCATTGTACCAGTCAGAGTTGGAAGAATGCTTTTCCAATTTCCTCCTGTTATGCATATTGCTTAGGCAGAAAATTATGTATTCTTGAACCATGGTAATAACAGGCCCGACAGACTTGGGTTGCTAGATCACCTTAGCCAACCTGAAAAATTCTCATAGACTCTAAAGTCAGAAGGGACCAGTACGATCATCTAGTCTGACCTACAAAAATTCTGATAATGTTGGGATGATTTTTTTTCTTACGTTTATTCTAAGTTTTATATACAAACCATAGATATTATTTTTAAAATGACAAATTATAGTTACTCACACAATTCTAGCATTTGGTTTGGGCTGTGTACACACTAAGGGCAGGTCTGCACTGCCTACCCCTTTCAGGGGTAGTCGAACCGAGATACACAAGTTATTTATATAACTTGCATAGCTGTGTTTCGACCTCCCTAGTCCCTGAAAGACCACTCTGCTGAGTTGAAGGGAGGGGCCTTTGACTCAGAACTACCTCAGTTGCTGAAATGGTATTCAGGGATCGAACTTTCTGATCAGCTGAGTGGGTCTTCACAGACCTGAGCAGCTGATCAGGAAGTTTGAACTGATGGTGGTGAGTTTGCCACCATCAATGAAGACTACCCCTGAGTTTTAATTCCTGTTCTAGCACTGTTACACATCTACCACTAGTAGCAACAGTGAAGGCATGAGTGTAGACCAGGCTTCACGCAACACCTGATTTTCAGCACCACGTCACCTCACCATACTAAGAATAAACTGACATAAAATAAGAAAATCTGGTGACCAAGATCATTTTAATTATGCTAGCACTGCCACTGTTGATATCACTGATGGGTCTGAATCAGTGGGGGCAATGGTGGGGACTATTTCAGCCAAAATCCTTAATATAGACCTGATCATGAAGAGTAAAGTCCCATCATACTAGCCCAGAGTGCAGGTAGTAGGTGGGTGACAGTCATGGAGTTGAGGGACCCCAACTGTTGTCCCAGAGAAACTGCCATGCCTGCACTGTTTTATACATATTCATGTAGCTTCCCTGCTTTATTTCAATCTTCAGTGGCACACTTTTATTTTATAGCTATGGAGTTTTTTTAAGTTTCCCAATAAAAAACAAGAGGCCACCACTTGGAAAATTTATTTAAAAAGCAGTAGAGGGAAACAAGCTCAGCATCCCTCTCCAAACTACAGGGGATGGAGGGTAGAACTGTGACTCCCCCAATAATCACATGATAGCAGACAAAAAAAATCATTAAGATACCAGCAGACAGAAAGCATGAAGCATGTTCAATACATGGAATTGGGAACAGTGATATTAGAAAAGCGCCTTAGATGCCTCCATGACATGTTAAAAGCATAAATTTCCCAAGGCAATGGAAAACAGCCATTCAGTGCAGAATAACATCCCCCTGCTTATATTAAGAAAGGCCTGATGCTGTCATGTCAAAAGATAAAAAGAGGTCATCACAAACGTGGTTTACAGACATGGTTAAAAAAGTCCAGAAGCAAATAAGAAAAACAATTGCTCTAATGAATTTATGCAGAATTCAACTGCATGAACAGGAAAATTGGAATGCCTTATAAACAGGACAAACCAGTTCATGTTGGTTTACAGAAAACTTCCCTACAGGATATAGAATGACAAAGCACTCAACCAATAAAGCATATCACACCGAACTGCCATCTGCTGATCAGTGATCCTCTGGAATCCTCACTGATGCACTGTCAGAGAACTGGCGTTTACATACTAATTTTGTGGGTGTCATAGATCCCGTAATCCTTACCAATTAGAGTTTTCTCACAGACACGTACCCTGCCAGAATGGCAGCAAGAGGAAAGTTGGGTATGGGGGTATATGGTAATCTTGTCCTCTCTATAACTGTATGCAATTTCTGTAGCTACCTCGTATGACAGGTTTAATGTATACGGGTGTGCGTTATCAGTGGATACAGGATTTGATATCAGGCCAGGTTTCTGTTCAAATCACTGCTTGGAGACTGAGTCAGATGAAGAATCCAGCAGTTCTCTTCCACTTTTATCCTTCCAAGTCTTCTTCCTCCATCCCAGTTCTCTTCTCCTGTACCCCACTCAATGATTTTCTTCATAAAGGGACAGCTGCTCCACTAGCTTCTTGGCCTCTGATCTTCCCAGCTGGGAATAAAACCCCTTTTGGAACAGCTAAAGCAGACAGCAGGCAGCTAAGCAAGGCATTGTGGGAGAAGTTTTGCTTTGGTGCCTGATGCCACATGGTGGCTACACAGAGGAATTTCAGGTGGCACCATGGCTGCAACCTTTTGAGTCAGGCATCTGTTCCCTCACCTAAGGTCACATCTCCCCTTTGGCCTTGGCTGGTCTTAACATCACATACCAGGTCCAGAGCACATCACATGCAACCACAAAATTGAAATGGCCCCTGTGCCACATGTATTGCTAAGAAAAGGCCAAAACCACAGGGAACAGAGCAAAATATGAATTTAATCCAAGTTCCATGGTGTTTGGGTATATTGCTCCCTCAACATGTCCCAGTGCCTTTATTTCTGTATCCTACCTGGAAAGGCCAGATTCGTTTACATTGACGTGCATTTCTACTTTGAAAAGTGACTCTACAAATAGTATTGCAGAAATATATTTTTCTTGTATCCCAGCCATTCCGGATCAAATCTGCTGTTTTCAGTATAACAATTGGGGAGAGTTTTGTGTAATCACTGGCCTTTGAAACTCATCCTAAAATCTAAAAGTCAAAACTGCACATTTCTGATCCCTTATTTCATGCAATTTCTTCCTCTCTTATTTGAAGTTGTAACACAAATCAATTCTGTTGTTGTGGACGCCCCAATCAGAATACAATCCAGCTCACTTTCTCTCAGCTGTGTTGATGCTGCAGGTCAAATACATTTTCATCAGAATGATAAACAGGTCTGATCAGAAATATCCAGGGAAGCCTCTGGGCAGAGAAATCTTTGGAAGTTTCTTACATTCAGCCTTTTCAGGATTGTTTCCATTAAGATCTGTTAAGCAATAAATAGGCGACATTTCCGTCCTTCCCCTCCCCCCCTCCCCGTTTTTGGGTGGTTTTTAAAAAAATTTATATATTGTCTCTTTACTTACCATAGCCTCACAAAATTCAGGACATTCAATGGAATGATTTAAACAGCAATCTGAAAGCTTCTTGATTATAACACAGTCTTTTCACTCCCTGACTAAACAACATATAAAGATAAACAAATTGTATCTGTATCCCTAATTGTTTGTGCATTTCCTTTATATTAGTTGCTGAGCAATAAATCACACTGTAGCATTGTGAGATTATAATGAAAACACTGGGGAGGAAATCTTTTCATAAAATGTCTCAGTTCACTCAAAACTTACCATTAACCTTTCATTTAAAAAAAATTATTTGTTCAGCCAACACAAAGAGGTAACAAAATTATTGCATTGAGTGGTCACCCAAGTATCAATTTAAAAGTATATAGCATTTACAAAGAAAAAAAATCTGATTCGGTTAAATCTCTTCAGAATAGGTCTTTTCGAAACATCTATCTAATTACAACCGCAATTGACTATTGCTCCCCTAATTTATAAATCCCAGGGTGCACTTCATCATCTGCAATATCGTTATTTAAGCTTTTTATACAATTAGCTTAAAATTTTTGTAAGTCTTTGCCCACGTGACAAGTTGAAAAAAATCAGTGATGAACTTGGCTCATCTTGGGTGAAGAGTTATATTAGAGATTTTTAATAACATTTGAGGAAAAGCCATAAAATCTGAACATTCAAGAATTCCCCAGTGAAAAAGTAATGGGGTAAAGAGAGAGAGTGTGTTTGAAAAAATGAAAGAACTGCAGTGCCGGTGACTCATCTGCTTAGGCTGGTTTGCACGTATACACCTGCATTTGATGGGTTTTGATGACGGGTGGCCAGGATAGCTATAACATGATTGGCTAACCAAATAACTGTTGTAATACAAGAATGACTAAAGTAACGAAGGTATAACAGAGATTCTGTATGGGCACTATCTCCCTAAGACCCTCATCAAGGATTGGCAAATGGGTATAACATAGCCAGACAAATGAGAAAAGGATCTCTCACACAGACCGCAGAGAGGGGACTAGAACCCAGGGTTTCAGTTCTCAAAACACAGGCCTCACTCATACACAAATAGGTGTGCACTAATCTTTTCTGGGGTTCAGCCTCAACATCACAGTCACTCTGGGCCCATTCCAATTCCCACAGCAGTAAAAGGAAGGCCAGCCACTGACTTTAATTAATAGGCTGGACCTGGCCTATGCCATACTCCTCCTCATCCTAATTCCATCCCTCCACTTACAGGAAACTAGTCTCAAGTCGTGATGCTTACAGGGTTTCTGATTCATATCCTCTGAGGCCATCTCAGCTAGGGCATGAGTGGTGCTACTTCCCAGCCCCTGCATCCTCCTCTGTACCCTACTCTGCTGCTGTGCTATGTAAAGTTCCACACAAGGGGCTAAGTGAGTTAGCCATTTTCCCATCTTCTCACATTCCTTCTCCTGCTTACTCTTGGTGTTAAACCCGTGGCATGTATTTTAAGAAAAGAATGTAATTCTCTTCAAGCACGAGCTGATCCCCAACTGAGGAACAACATTACATTTTAATATTTTTAATGCTAATGATATGACCATTTTTTTTTTCAGTAGCATAAGAGTTTGTTGTTGTGTAATGTGAGACAGAGAGACATGGAGTAATTCAGTGATTTCATTTCCTGTAAGTCATCCTTAATTCATTTTCTTGCTGCAAGACTGTGGGCTAAACGCCTTAGTATTTCATCATTTTTAATGTTAAAAACCATGGCAAGGGGGGTACAAAAGAATAGCATGAACAGAAAAATGCAGTATGATTAACTTCTTAGTTGTCCAACCGTGGTTGGAAATGCAGAGTAATTGTTGCAAAAACACAGATTACTGAGCATACAACCAATTCTTGTAAGGACTAGATAATGTGACATTACTAATTTCCATTTATAGTCTATACCAGGATGTCAAACATAAGGCCTGCTGGCTGGATCCAGTCCTCATAAGCTTCAGTAGGTTTAAAGCCTTCCCCTTCTTCGGGCTTTTCTACACAATCTGAGTCCACACTACAGAAGGAGAGTTGTAAAGTACAGCAGCGTTGCTCTCTAATTCTCCTGTGTGACTTGGCCAGCAGGAATTGATGCCGTCCTGCTTCAAAGAGGACTCTATCAATGCGCACTAAAGAACACTTAGGCTATGTCTACACTGGCAAGTTAGTTCTAATTAAGGAGGCTTAATTTGAACTAACTAAAGCCATGGCTACATTAGGCTTTAGTTAGTTCGAATAGGGCTTCAGAAGCAAGGCTTTAATTCGAACTAAGTAGTTCGAATTAGCCAATGTGGCCATGTTAATTCAAACTAATTTCTTAGTTCGAACTAACCGGCCATTGAAATGAATGGGGATCGCTAATTCGAACTAAGCAAGTGCCATGCATGGCACTTGCTTAGTTCAAACTAACTTTTTCTAGTTCGAATTAAGCTAATTTGAACTAACTAAAATTAGTTCGAATTAGTTAGTTCGAACTAACTAATTTGAACTAATTTTAGCAAGTGTAGACATAGCCTTAGTGCCCACCAGCAGATCCACATGGGGAGGTTTAAGTGCAACACAGTGATGTGCTTTACAAATCTCCCCTTCATGGTCCAGACTTCAGCGTAGAAATCCAGCAAAATCTCACATATGCCCTTGGTGCTTCCCTGAAGAGGCATACGTTTGGCAGAAGATAGTACATGTCCAGGTGAGGGGAAGTGGCACTGAAGAGTGCTTATTCACCAGCTGGAGACTAGACACCCAAGCTGGCAAGTCAAAGAAAGGACATTTCAGATAAATCAAATAAACGTAGAGAGAAAGTTGATATAGTTTGCTCATCTTGTCTCTCACTCCTCCTGCCTCACACTCCTGGAAAGATGTTGCCCTGATCTGCAGAGGCATGCGTGAGCGGGGTGTGCGTGATGAACTTTAGTGCTTTTCCCCTCCCCCCATGACAGAGCTATGATCAGAGGGGGTGAAGTGCAAGGGTATGCTGCTGGCTGAACTAAAGAAAAAGCTGCAGCTCAGCTAATCCTATGGAAGAGAGGCAGGAACTGCTGGGGCATTCAGAGTTTAAAACAGACCGGGGGAGGTCATTTTTGCCTTCCTATAATGACAAACCTGACAAAGGTGGATTCGTATTCTCTCAAAATGGTCTTAAATGAACAGAACCTGGAGGTGTTCACTACCACTGAAGATTAGGCCACTTCTGCAAATACCTAAAGATGGGGTGAGGTGTTTAAGCTTAAGAACCCAGCTTTGAAAATTTGGCCATTATGATTTGCTCAAGCTCACAAAGCAATTCAGTCTGGAATAAAACTCCAAAGTCCTGGTACCAGGACCGCTGTCGTGCTGTAACCACTAAAGAATGGATATAGAACATGTAGTGAGAGTCAAGTCTTTCCCTCTCTGGTTGAGCTTTAAATCCTGAATTTGGGAAATCAGTTGCCACACCACAGATATTCCAAGAAAGGAAAAATTAATGGAAATTGGACTGGCTGTTTGCTTTGGATGGAAGGTTACAAGTATGTAATTAAGCTTTACCTTTTCTTCAAGTGTTTTTTTTAATTCTATGCTTTTGTCTGAAATGTGCTTTTCAACTTATGTCCAAATATGATCTAATTTAGTGGTTTTCAAACTTAGGGTTGGGACCCAGTACTGGGTCACAGACCCTCAAGCACTGGGTTCCGGTGTCCTCAGCTGCCACCACCAAAAGACTGGAATGTATTACTCAAAGATGTAATTGTTGGGTCATGGGCATAAGTGATTTTTTTCAACTGGGTCCAGGAAAAAAAGGTTGAAAACCACTGATCTAATTCATGGGGTGGAGGAATCTCTGGTAACTTACCAAGGAGAACTAGATGTCTTCATTAAAGCCATGCAGCAATTATCAATGAAACTGGAAAGTTTACACTTTTACAAACCAAGATGTAACTCCTAATTTTTCCTGATGTTCCTACCCATCGTTTGGGAAGGTGGGAGTAAGTTCTTGCTCCTTTCTGGCTCTCTTTTGGAGAGAAGAGAGAAAAGGATACTCCCCTAGCAAGATATCACAGTTAAAGATCTACATTTTATGGCAGATGGTTAATTAAATGAGTCAACAAAACACTGAACTGCTTTAGACTGGTCTTTCTTCCGTGATGGCTGGTTACCAAAATAATTGGCGCATCTATGGATAACAATTTTCTACACCATTGCTCCTGCCCTACGGCAGCTGGATCGTGTTTTCAAAGTGCAAAACAGACACTGTGGAACAGAATGTGCTGTGATGGGATTTTCTTAAGAGATAAGGGAGATTGGTGGGACACTGGGAAGAAAAGGAAATGGCCCCTCTCCCATTCCCTGCCTACTTCAGAATGCAAAAGTAAAACACTACAACAATGCGCAGAAGGAGAGCGATTATTTATCCTGTCATTTTTTCACTCTCAATCACCCCCCTACACTACAAATTCCCTTCACCTAATTCACCAATTAATTTAATTCCCCTCATACCAAACCCTGTCCACCTAACTCTGTTCAAGCTGAGAAATTCCCCATACTCCTTCATCTGCTTCCAACGCAAGCTGAGAACCCTCATCTTCTGACCTACTCTATCCACAACTCAGAATAATCCCTCCTCGACTCTCAACCTTACCTATCCAACACCCCTAGGCTCTGAATCTCACTCATACAAACACCCATCCAGCCTTAAAATAAGTGGTCTGACCTAGAAATGTCCCTTTTTGTTATGGAAACATTTTGAAGTTTCTCCAGCTGTTCTGTAGCTGATAAAAAAAAAAATCTAAATTTGAATTTCAAATTTTGTCAATTAGTTCTACTCTGGACCCACTTCCTCTGCTGCCTCTGGAAATTGTGCTGCAGGACCACAAAATCTCTAAGGGCAATCAGGTATATTGCAACTTCCAAGGACTGAAATCTTCCAGTGACAAGTCATACTCCAGAACATCTGTAATACAACACAGTTGTGATAATATTGGTGGGGCTTACCACATTAGTCTCTAATTCTCAGCCATCCCAGGCTCTTTCTAAGGTAACTGGGAACAAGCTTGGATGAAACAAACCACTGGAATATTTGCCCATCACATGAACCACAGACAGTTAAATCTTTTCAGCTTCTTCTTTTTGCCTGTATGACTCCTTAGTTCTTGATTTCTGATGGAAGAAGAAACACTGTCAGAAAGGCTCTTCTCATGCTATTTTCAACCTGGCTCCATCCCAAAGCGATTTAGATTAGCATCTGAAAGACTGGATGCTGTCGCATACTCTTTGAGGTTCACCCTCCAACCACTAGTCATATAACCCCCAGAGATGAGGAAATAGCATTGAGTGGTGCTTTGAGCAGAGGAATGAGAGTCAGGGCTGCTTTCTGCTCGCAACTGTGCCATTTACTTCTTGTGTAACTAAGGGGAGGCATTTAACCTCTCCATGCTGCAGTTTGCCCA
Organism: Pelusios castaneus; assembly: GCA_007922175.1. Lineage (NCBI taxonomy): Eukaryota > Metazoa > Chordata > Testudines > Pelomedusidae > Pelusios > Pelusios castaneus. The sequence continues at coordinate 3,047,498 of ML685791.1, forward strand.
TGAATAATCCACTACGGTGCAGTACTGTAAAGTTGAATGTTGGTAAAATATTATAATAATGTCAAAAGAAGGAAATACACAGTATTTTCTAGTCAATGGTAGGAGGGAAGGGGTAAAACCTTGATTTAGCTTTCCTTGTTCCGTGTAGACCTGAGGGCCAATTAGAGCTTTGCTTCTTATTCTCACTCTATTTAACTCCACTCTCTGTTCCAATATTTAAAAGAAATCTCGGCATAAAGATAGCTTTGCCTGAACCTGTTTTGAAAATTAACAAACCATTCAATCAACACAATTACTTCTGCCACTAACTGTGTAAGCCAGTTAATAAAGTTGCAAGCAAAGCCCTCTTGTAGTTTAACTTGGTTTAGAGTCCTTTCATATAAACATTCAGTCACTACTGCCAACAGGTTAACATTCAAGCATGTGGTCAAATTCCACCCTTTTCGTGAAAGAACATTATCATTTTGGAGAAAGCTGAAAATATGCCCTGACTGATCCACTAGACTTCCTGGTTAATGGAAAACCAACACTTGATGTTAATTATCACCACGGTTGGGGTAGTGTGTGCAGAATGATATTCATCCTGTCACACTAATGTCGATCTAGTGCTTTTCAGTAACTCAAGGGCATCACCTTCATGCTTTTATCTACATGACAGATTGGCAGCAAACAAAAACAAAATGGGCATGTTGCTCTGCTACCTTCTCTTCCCCCCACCATGCACCCACTTTCAGAGACATCTCATCTCATGAGCAAATGAATTAATGTACAGTGCCTTGCATGATGAACTATTTTAACCTCATCCCCATTGCGACTGATAGCTCCCTGACAGTAGTGTGTGTTTCACATTAAGAGAGCATGTCAGTAAATTCTGATTACCAAGTTTAAGGGGTTAACAAAAATGATGGACATGATAGCAGCTTAAGTCCCAGAGGACAATAAGTCACATCACAATTGGGCTACACATAACTGGAACGAACGGATGTTCTCATTCAGGAAAGCTCTAGGACTCAGCTGGCATAAGGACACAATTATCAGCTTTTAGCCTGATGGAAAGAAAAATCTCTCCCCAAGCTGAATAGTCTGCACTTTATCTCTTGTGAATATAGGACTTCACTTTTCAGACATCAGCAAAATGTGATACTTAATCCAGATGCAAGAATATGGATCAAACTAATGGAAGATTTTCTTTTAAAATTAGGTTCTTGCTATATTGTACTCTTTTTAGCTGTACTGTACATTGGACGTTATTTAAACTTTATTCCTGCTTAATTTGCATGTTCTTTGGCCATAGAGACTGTATGTTAGGCCAGGTACAGCACCAAGTACTTTGTCGATACTTACTGAATAATAGCACGCTAATGGAGGATGACCTTATACACGTACCTTGAAACAAAGGAGAGTGAGAAAGAAATATACAGATGGGCAAAGAATCAAAATAAGAAAACTAAAGACAGTGGTGAGATCAAAGTCATTAAAGATGAAAGTGGAAATACATCAATCAATTAAAACAGTGTAGAAATTACTTTGAAAGGCTTAGGAATGAAAAGAAACCAAAAGAACCATGCCATATGAAAAAAAATTAGGGTCTGGTGGCACTAGCCCAAAAGAATTTGCAGAAGCATTGAGCAACATGAAAAATAAATAAGCTCTTAGTCCTGATAGCATACCAGCAAAGTATGGAAGTGCTTCAGAGAGGAATGCATGAACATATTGACAACTGCTTGACTGCATCATGAGGACTGAGATGATGCCTGAGAAAGAGCATATTTGTAGCAATATAAGAGAAAAGGTGACATGTAAGTCTGTCATAAGTACTATGACAAACTCATGACCCACACAATGAAGATCTGGAAGAAAGTTACTGACAGGAGATGATGAAGGGAAATAAAGGTCAGTAACAATCCATTTGGATTCATGTCAGGCAAGTCAAAGGATGCTATCGTTGCATTAATATAATACAATGAAAAATATACTGAAAACATAATGGAAGAATATTGAGAACACAGGAAACACTGCACATAGTATCCGATCTTGAGAAGGCTTATGAGTACACTGAGAGAAGTCATGTGGTGGTGCATGAGAGTAAAATACTCCTGACAACTATCTCAGACTCATATTTTCAGAAAAAGCCCAGAGTGGCACCCTGGTGCATGCTTTTTGCAGATGGTGAAGTGTTCATGGGAGAGAGCAAAGAGGAAGTGAAAGACGATTTAGAGATAGAAAGAAATGGGATGAAAATCAGCAGAAATAAAAAAGTATATGGTAACATATGGCCTGTGAATTCAATGACAGCCTTGTTGTCTTCCTGCAAGCTATGTCTGGGGGTCAGCCAATGTCAACTTGAACTTCTGTACCTTTTTGGTAATGGTTGATTCAATAGTACAGGATAATGAACTCAATGCCGAACTTATATGAAAAACAGGAAAAGCATAGACTAAATGGAGAGAAGTAAGCGGAGTGTCTGTGGGTGCGTCTACACTTGTAAATTAAGTCGACTTAAGCTTGCTTAAGTCGACTTAATTTACTCTGCATCTACACTACACTTTCCTTAAGTCGACTTAAGCAAGCTGCTTAAGTCTACTTAAGGAAAATTAAGTCGACTTTATAAAACCTCATTTTAAGTCGACTTTTGGCTTAAGTCGAATTTCTAAAGTCGACTTCAGCCAGTGTAGATCTGGAGTAGCCCTAAGTCGACTCTAAGTTGACTTAGGGCTCTCCAGGACTCCCCCACTGCCCTCCCTGCCAGGGTGGCTGGCACAGCCACAGCCTGGCATGCCTCCCCCACAGGGCAGAGCCCTGCCCACCTTGCCCCTATGCCCTGCCAGTGTCCCTGTCCCCCTTTGCCTCATTGTACCCAGGTACAATGGGACAAAGGCTTAGCCCCCTGGTACTTGGCACCAGTCCAAGGTCCCCCTAGCCCCTAGAAGTCAACCTAGGCATCCAGTGTGGATGCTCTAGGTCGACTTTGTAAGGTCCCCCCAAAGTCAACTTAAAATTTAAGTGCAGACATGCTAAATCGACTTAAATTAACAAGTGTAGACATAGCCTGTGATAGGGGAATGCCTATCAAACTGAAAAGTAAAAGCTACAATATGGTACTCAGACCTGCACTTTTGTATGGCTTTGAATCTTGGGCACTGAGGAAGAAATGGGAGTAGATCTTGAACATGGTGAAAATTAAAATGCTAAAATGGATGCTGGAAATTACAAGGACCTACCATGTTCAGAACAAACCAACTAGGGGAAGCGTCAAGATGGTACAAATTATAGAAAAACTGAAGGAACCCAGGCTTAGATGGTTTGGGCATGAAAAAAGAAGAAGTGGAGAACAAGAGGAGGGTTGTCATACAAAAGGATTGGATCAGCTTTGGAGTTTCCAGGCAACTACTTCAAGACAGACTGGAATGAAGGAGGATTCAAAGGATTGAGCCCATATAGGATTATGACTAGAAGGAATAATGAAGGGTGGGAAAGACTTAGATGTTAGGAGACTGAGACTGGAAAGAGGTTCAGAATTGGATTCAATCCGCAAATCTGTTAGGAACTGCCTTTGGGGCCTTGGGCAAGTAATTATATTTCACTGTGTCTCAAGATCCCACCTCCCCCCCACAAAAGATGAATAATATTTTCTTTCTCCTACCTTATGTCTTTGCTATTTAGATTGTTAACTCTTCAACATACTGGATATAGGTAGAGCACCAATAATAGTCAGGCCCTGATCTTGATTGCAACCATAATACAAATTATAATTAAGATAGGAAGCAATTATGGCTACAATTTGTTTCCATTTGAATTCCACGTTTTGTCTTGTTATGCTCATATGTCCCTAAAATATTCCCTTCTGGGGCTGATTTTCCAGGTTTCTTTTCAGCTCAAACTGGGATTTTTGTATATCTGAACAATTTGATGAAAATCCCTATTGCCAATTTGGAATTGCAGTTTTTTATTCACAGAAAGCAGCATAACACTGTAAAATTCAGAATTAGTATTAGAGTTGATTAAAATTAATTGAATAAAAATGACTGTCAACTTTTTTCCTCCTTCTCCTCTGGGTCTTTTGTTTCAATATGAGATCATTTAAACATACATTCAGATTCAAAAATTTCCCAAGCCTTGGAACTAGCACTCAAAATATTTTCCGGTAGACTTTGAGGGTACTAGAAAGATTCTGATGAGCCATCAGAATAGTTGAAGGAGTGTACACTTCATGGAAATATGTATCATGATATTTTCAAGAACTGTCATTGCCTCCAGGAAATGAGAAAAGAAGAGGTTTTCTGAGAGAGAGAGAGAGAGAGAGAGAGAGAGAGAGAGAGACTTACAATTTCTTTGCATTACAGTTACATGGATGTCTCAGATTATTTTGGTTCAGGCTATGAAGCTGAGTGAAATCAGACTCAGAGCTCATTTCCAGGCACAAAAAGACATAATACAATAAAAAATGCTGTAAGCTTTCTCTCTCCCTCACCATAACCTTAAAAATTATGATAGGCCCATCAGCTAAGCAATGAATGACAGTTGCCCATGAGTTAAGGAAACAGACTAAAGGTTTTCTTATGATATTTAAAAAAAACCCCAAGATCTTGAAGTACTAGTCCATTTTAATACTGGCAGAGCCCTGAGGTGTTTTCCCTTCCACTTGGGTCACATTTATCCATTCCCTATAATATATGGAAACTCACCATCTCCACACCTCAGATACCTTCTGAATTATTTTTTGTTTACCCTGGACCTTTTCTCATGTTCCTGATACAACACAGTCTTTCAGAGTTGTCCTCTTTTTTCCATTTGTACTTTAAATGGATTCTCTCTGAACTGTACTATGCTCATACCTCAAATCACCTCATCTTGCATTTTATTTTCTTTTTGCCATTGCTTCTCCCAGTGAAGTATGTCTACCCAGCAAAGAAACACCCAAAGCACACCTATGCCAGCTAGCTCAGGCTCATGGGACTCAGCCTGTGAGTGTTTCATTCTTGTGCTCTGGGAGTCTGAGGGGTGGGAAAGTCCTAGAGCCTAGGCTCCAGCCCAAGCCTGGAAGACGACACAGCAATAAAACTGCCCTATTGCTTGAGTTGGCTGGCATGGGCCAGCCATCAGTTTGACTTACCTATACACTCAGCATTAAAAATGTTCTGACAAAATTCCATAACTCCACTTGCAAAGACTACTGATATCTAAATATATTTGATTTAAGAAACTTCTTTAGAAGTGTTATGATTTCTAACTATGGGATGGTAAAGTAGTCAGTTGCTCATGATAAAAGTCTTCTTGGCTATGTCTACACTAGAAAAGTTAAGTCAACTTTGTTAAGTCGACTTAAAGTCGACCTTATTAAGTCAACTTAACAAAATTGACTTAACTTTTTCTTAACTTAAGTCGACTTAATAAGGTTGACTAAGGACTAATCCCCGTCCACACTAGCTTAAGTCAACCTAAAACTATGTGCTATTAAGTCGACTTAAGTTTTCCTTAAGTCGACTTAAGGAAGAGCTTAAGTTGACTTAATAAAAGCCCAGTGTGGACAGGAAGTAAGTTAGGTCGACTTAAGCCTCCTTAAGTCGACCTAACTTGTAAGTGTAGACACACCCCTTGATATTTAGTGTTTTCCCTGCATCAATCAATGTTCACAATATTTCTGTGAGGTAAAGATGTTTTGTCTCAATTTTACATCTGGAGAAATGAAGAAATAGAGGTTAAGCCCCAGATCCTGCAAGATAGTTAAGCATCTAACTCCCATTGAAATCTATAGAAGCTTGAAGATCTGGGCCTACATGATTTGTCCTTGCCACAGATCAAGACAGCACCCAAGCCATGAATTAGAAGGTCTTGGTTCCCAACCTAATCACTAGACATCAGTGAGGAATGCCAGGTCTCTCTGGTGGGCAGGCTGCCAATTGTGCTCTGATGGAATGTGGTTTTATGACGTAGGATATCTTCTGAATAGCAGAAACTAGGAATGCATTTTCCACTTGGCTCCTAAAACAACTTTGTATTGAGGTCTATTGTGGCTTAAGGGTAAAATGTTCAGAACTCAAAGTGATCTGCGTTTCCTCTTTGAAAATGGCTGTCCATGAACACATTAGCAGGAGTCTTATTGCAGGTCTTCACTGATGGCAATAAATTTGCCGCCATCAGATTGATCTTCCCAATTTGACTGAGCAAGTCTGTGAAGACTTGCTCAGTCGATCAGGTTGTCCATCCCTGAAGACCACGCCTTCAAGTAGTGTGGCACTGAGTCAATGGGAGGGCACTTGGCTCTTGCAAAGTGTAGAAAGAAAGAGGGACAGCTGTGCAGCCTGTAGAAGTCAAGCCAATTTGAAAGAACACATAGCTCCATTTTATGGATGGGCAACTGAGGCAGAAAGAGATTAAGTGACCAATCCAAAGCCTCATAGGAAGAAAATGACAGAGGCAGGAATTGAACCCACATCTTCAAAATCCCAGTCCAGTGCCTTGGACACAAGAAGATCCTTCTACTGCGCTGCATATTAAAAGACACCCTGCAACAAAGTGCTTGGAAACATCCTTTTATAGTCACCACAGCAGCCGATGATCTCTTCCCCCCCCCCCCCCCCACACACACGAGAAGATCTAGAGATCTACTATCCATGATTATAACACAAAACAAATAGAGATAAATTAGGAACTTCACTTCAGAACAGATTTTTTTATCTATAAGTTGATAGTGGTTGCCTGAGAATGGTAAAGTCTAATAGCACAAGTATGACAACAATCCAGAACAAGGAATGCAACTGGACAAATGAATATGCATGTCTGTTGTGGTCTGTGACTGAAACAGTTTTTCAGATAAGAGTTCCTTTGAAAGACATCAGACAAGAAAATTAGAACTAAATTTGATGAAATATATAGAAAAATCTAAAGATTCTATTAGGATGCCTAAAGGGAAAAAGTTGATGGGTTTTAGCACTATGGTGCATAATCTACCAGAAGCTGAGATATTTCATGCACCGAATAGTGATTTCATCATTTTCTGCTTTCACATTTTTTTAATTAAATTTTTTGGCCCTTACGGTTGTAAAAAAAACCTTCCAATAACTGATTTATGTTGTTGAATGGCTATGTTCAATTATGTGATGGCTGTCAGATCAGATATGGGAGATGAGGTGTGGTACTTCACCCTAACTCTACCCACATTCCCAGCATACCTGAGTGTTTCCGCTAAAAGGATCAGCAGTGAAATAGTTAATGCTTGTATTTAAATAACCCTAAAGGCTCAGAATTGACACTCCACTGGGATGAAGTAGGGGGCGGTTTTTACTACTTAGTCATCTTTGGTCTATCTACAGACTGTCTGCAATTTTAGTAAGATAATACTGGACCAGTCCAGTTTCTGCAGTTTAGAAAGGCCAAACATGAAAAAAAGACTATATAAAAATAAACCAATAAGCCTACATGGTATCTAGTCTCCCTTGCCTTTCTACAGACAGGCTTTTAAAATATATTTAATTTTGTAGTTTTAGTTCACTTTCACAGAACAGGCACAATGTCAGACCAAGGGCAGGTCTGGCAAATTCCCGTCAGATAGATCTTCTGAATCAACTGATCGGGTCTGTGAAGACATGCTCAGCAGATCAGGAAGCTGATCTTGGAAGACGACCCCATAGAAGGAATAGCACAGAGTCAGAGGGAAGGCAAGTGTCAGCCACAAGAAGCTCATAGACGCTCATCCCAAATGAATGAAGATTGAAAGCTATCTTCTGCTCCCTAGTTGGACCACTGCTGAACAATCTTCCAAAACCCACTTCAAACTGGTATTTTTTTGTTTTTGTTAAAGGTTTTTTTGTTTTTTTTTTTGTTACTACTGCTAGTAACAGCGGTGAAAATAACATGCTAACAGTGACCATTGCAAATCATTTTCACAATCCAATTATTTTCGCACCAAAAGGAAGTGTTTTTATTAGACGTTTATTTCCACTTAAGTGAAACTCAGACCCTGTTTTTTATTGGTGGTATTGAGGCTTGGGTTTGCTATATTCAGAAGCTTAGCAACTATTCACAACAGCAACTACTACGTTATTAATGCAAACGGAGAATTCATCACTGCAATAAGCATCCCCTCCAAAAAACTTTAAGTTGGCATTTTCCTGGAAAGTCATCCTCAGAAGAAGTATGCAATAGATCTATCTCCTACAAACATTTATTATAAATTGCATGATACATATGTATTTTCTTAGACACTTTTTCCGGAAAATATTCTAATTTGGGGTTTCATGTTTGTTGCCAACTGTTTTCTTACATAATGGTTATAGAACAGTGGTTGGTGCTCTAAGCTTCCCACCACATTGGATTCAGTTTTAAGTACAATCTATGAACACCTTATTAGAATATGAAGTTGACTTTGACTAGCAGAACTGTTTAGAAAGGGTAAGTCTGTAGAGAGCTCTGCAAAAATAGTCCTGAGTTTTTATCTCCCGTCTCCTGGCACCTCTCAAAAGCCCATGTTTTCCCTATGACATTTCAAATCTTTTCATTCAATTAGCTTCCAAAATATATTTGTTAGGCATATTTAATTTTCTTACTAATTTGGTGCATTCCTTTTTATCCCATTGGGGGGGGGGGGGACACCTTTAGAAAACTTATACGAACAGATGTTGAAAGCAGTATGAATATCATCTGTGTTTTTACATTCTATATGTATGAAATACTTTAACGTTTTAAACATTTGCTACAGCTACAGCCATTTCAGATCCTTTTAGCTGTGCAGCACTCCACCGCCCTCATAGTTTAGTGTTATTTCCTTGCAATCTAAATAGATTCAGACAATCTGTTTTTTTCCTTCCCTTCCCCAATAGTTCAGTCACAAATACACTCATCTGGATCCTTATGGCTCATTTATTAGTAATTAAATTCCTCACTAAAAGAGCTACTGGAATCCATGTTGAGGGCTAAAGAATAGAATTATAACAGATTCTGCTTCTATTGATTATGGGATCTATTTCTGAGAGTTATCTCATGGGCACTCATTTGTAACCTATACTTCACCTATGGTCTTTGCATTTGTTTACACACCATCTTTTTCTTTTGTAACTCAAAAATAATTTTTAAAAATGACAACTGATGTATATAGGGTGTAATCTGATTTTCTATAAAGCTTTTCACAAGCCAGCTGTCCCTAAATGCTCTGTAAGGCTCTGTATGCAATGAGTTGTAGCCGTGTCGGTCCCAGGATGTCAGAGACACAAAGTGGGTGAGGTAAATATCTTTTATTGGACCCAACATCTTCTGGTGAGAGAGAGAAGCTTTCAAATCACACAGTGGTCCATGTGATCTGAATGTTACCTCACCCTCCTTATAAGACCACATTAGATAGCAGTATAGAAACTGAGTAGGCATATATGACTGCTATGTTTTCTACAAGAGTTCATCCATAGATAAGTGATTCCCAACCTTCTTGGCTTGAGGGCTACAGTTATCATTTTTACAATCCTGAAGGGCGAGCAGTCTTCGCCAGCAGATCCTCTGCCCCCCCTCACCCTCCACTGCAACCAGATGGAAGGAATTCTGCAAGGAGGCAGCTTTATTGCTGACCTCCCCCCTCCCTGGATGCAGCAGGAAAACCATGTGTCCTGTAGCCTTGGGTGCTCCATCTGTGTCCCTAGCAGTTGCTCCCTTCTGCAGGTAGGGGGATGAAAGATCAGTGCGTCCCTCCCTCAGGCTCCAACACCAAGGGACCTAAACAGAGCACTTTACCAAGCTCCCTGCTACAGCCAGGGGAGGAGAGAACTGATCATTTATCCCATTGGCTGTAGCAAGAGGCCTGCAACGATCTTTTAGCCTCAGGAAATGCACTCCACCTGGGTTTTAGGCAGCGGTTCCCTTCTGCAGCGAGCAGGAGGAGAGCCGCAGGCCACTTGAAAGCTCCCACAGGCCACTTTTGGCCCCCTGTCTACAAGCTGGGAATCACGGCTCCAGATAGTTTTATATTAAGAGGGGAGATGTGGAGCCAGGATACTGGAATGAACACATTTTCAAGCAGTGGCTACTGAATGTATAGGTATAACACATTATGCTATAGGATCCCTGAATAAACGACCATATTGAAATTCCCATACAAGAATATGTCACATGCAATATTCTTTAAAGATGAAAACGCGCTATGTAATAAGTGCTAATGATAATACCCAACTTTCATATAGCATTTTTCATCATTAGATCTTAAAGAGTTTTACAACGGAGGTCAGTAAGATTACCTCCCATTTTCCAGATGGGAAAACTGAGGCACAGGGGTGACGTTTCTTGACCAAAGCAGGATAGTGGCAGAGCCAGCAACAGAACCCACGTCTACCTAGTCCTAGTCAAGTGCTATATCTACTGTAACTAGGCCATACTACTGAAGTTCTTTTAAGTCAATGAAATGACTTTTTGCCATCAGAATTTGCTGAGTAATAAGTGATAATATCTCGTCCTTTATACTAGAACCGCAGTCTCACCAACTGTGTCTATGCTAGCAATTTTCTGTAAGTTTCCCATTCTTGCCCTAGCACCAATTTTATTCCAGCAATTGTAAGCAAGAGGAAGAGAGCTAATGTTTTAATCATTGTGTCCTCTAACTCTTTTCACAATAGGTCTCAATGACATGGTGGTTAAAACACCAGTAGTTTGTCTACACTGCACCTTTTCTGTTTCTATTACAAGTGGAGATACAGCCATGGGAAACTTTTAGAAAAAATGTTAGTATACTGTATGTGGCTTTGCCTATTGAAGCAGGAAATCTGGCAGGTATTATTACACTAAAAGAAACAAGGCTTAATTGCACAAATCTTACCAATCGGATAATGAAGTATTAAAAACCTCCCACCCATGAACAAGTCTATAAATTAAAGTTTTCCAAGAGGTAAATATCCTTCCTGGAGGACCACATTCAAAAATTATCAAAACAGGATGTACTCCAAAGAACACACGTTTGTATATCCTTACTGTGCTTCATCATGGAATTTGCACTTCCTAATTCAATTCATTTTCCAAAGTGTTGTTATTTTTGTCTCTTTTTGTTAAAATAAGAGAATAGGCTAAACCCAAAATTAGGTGAAACTTGCAAAAAGGTAACAGTGGAGGTGAGCACAGTCCATCAAACTGCGTATTTGCATAGACATTTAGCCCACAGCGTAGGGGATATTGCCTGTTTGAAAGTGATCATGGCCAGGACCTCCCTACATCCTTGTGTTCCGTGGTTGCCAGAGCAGTCCCCTATGTTAGAGCAATTTGAGGGTTGCTCTAATGTGCAAAAGTAAACCAGACTATCCTAAATCAACTCTTACATCAGCAGGATGTAAATATGTACTGAAACCATCCTCACCTCTTCTGCTACTGCACAGAGTACAGCTGCAATGGATTGGAGGCACCACAAAGTCCTCAAGTTTAAAAACAAAACCCCACACAAAGAAATACACAGAAAGGAAACAATTTTAAAATGTCAGTGTTTATTTACACGATAGAAGGTTTATGCTACTTGAAAAAGTTGTTTCAACAGGAACCAAGCAATTAGTGCATTCGTCTGTCTCCAAAACTCCAAAGAAAAGGGATTTAAGATTTGATTGAGTGACTTCAGAACATTCCGATGATCACTTGTTAAGAAAGTGCCACACATGAACTAAAACAAAAATACACATCAAGAATGGTGTTAATTCTATGTTGATAAGAAGATGCAAACACTAGGAAAGGCAGCACTCTACACTTTCAGCTTCTTTCCTGTCCTCCCCTCCCAAATACATACAGTTCCTTGAATCATATCGCCAATCCATGTAAAGAATGCCCCTAAAGTAAACACATTTTATTTTGTGATACAACTTGGTTGAAAATTACACCCTGCAACAATGTACAGCCTTGAAGAAACCATCTATTGCACATATCAAAGATTAGACTGACTATGGCTGGTTGTGTGTCAGAGGCTTCAGGCAGAATATTTTAGCAAAAAAAATAAAATAAAAGCTATTTATTGGCATTCTATATAAGGGCAAAAGGAATGCAACATGCTTTCCCATGAAACTGATTGCACAGATGTTACTTTGTGAAGAATCTGAAACTAGACTCAAGATTTGAAGTTCCTTGTTGTCTTTCCCTTCCCCACTCCAATTTATAAGAGTGCATGTCCCTCTCTCATACAGTGTTTTGGCATTAAAAAGTCAACAGCTTTCTTTTTCTTTTTTTAAGTAAACAAAGCATGTTGAACAAACATTGTTGGGAGCCCTGTACCTCAATGAAAGCCATCATTTTTGTTAACTTGAAAATCAGTTCCACAAGAATGGAGAGAGGAAAAGTAAATTTGGCTTAGTGTGGTTTGATAGTTTTTGTTTCATTTTTAAAGCTACCATAAAGAAGGATTTTAAAGAAATAAAAGTAAGCAAAGCAATATTTCTTAAAAGGAAATGTGGCCTTCCGTAATTTTTGAAAGAGAAAAATATTAGCCTGATGGCTCATCTAATTCTAAACTGACGTGATAGGCTACAATCTTCTTATTGGCACTGAGTAGTACTTTATACCAATAGTAGTCCCTTTGACTTCAGTAGAATTACGCATGGCTTAAGGTACTATTCAAGAGGACTGAGGGCACCATAACCTGACCCTATACAAGCATATTTATCAGTTCTCGTGCTTGGTACGTTTAGTTCACAAAAGTTTTTTCAACATCTATTTTTAGGTCAATTTTTTCTCTTAGCAAATGAAACAAAAATGGATGTGGACATTTGGAGTAACAATAAACTATACCTTCTTCAGAAACTGAGTCTCCTCTTGCAAGAGGTGGTGCCTACAGAAAAAACCCACAATATTAGTTACACTTCATATGTGTAGCATACAAATTCTAGGTTATTTCATTGTGAGAAAATGAACAGATAATTAGCACAAAAGAAACATACCAGTGATAACATAAGACAATATTCCTCCCTCTCACACCTCCATTCTTCTTACTATCTCTCAAACGCAAGCACAGACCTCCTGGTATTTATTTAGAATAAAGAGAATTTTCTCTTCTAGGATAAAGAGGATTTTTTGATTTGCAAACAGCAAAAGTGAAAACATCTTTGCAGCAATGTTTCTATATGATTAAGTGTCTTGGTAAATTTATACTTATCTTTTCACAACTATGTTTTTGTGGGGGAGCCAATCTCTGCTGTGGGGAGAAGGGATACATTCTATATGTAACTGTGTTCTATGGGGCTTCATATAGATTTAGAGCTACATGTGCTCTTCAGCCCAAGTGGATCTCCTACTTACACTGGTTCCAAAAAGATTAATGTTAGGAAATACAGCTTTTAATTTTACTTGTCCCTCTACTGTCACATCTAGCATCCCTCAGTGAGAAAATGTTTTCACATTTAGAACAAGTATTATTTCTCTCCTTAGTCTCACTTCCTTTCCAATCCTTCTATTTCTCTCCTCTTTCCTACCCTCTGAAACTCCTTCTCTCTACCAAATCCCAATTCCAAACCATACCAATGTAGGTTTCACTCCCAACACATCTACTAAAATTATCAGCAACTAAATAGTTAATACTGACATTTAACTAGCAGCATCTGGCTTTAGGGCTAACATCCCATGAGATTAATAGGAAAGAGTAAAAGAGTTCATCACTCACAGGGCATGTTTACACTGCTCATGAGGGCTCTTACATGGGTTTTAGCCGTAACTACCCTATGTCCACATGCAACATTATCAACACATACCAGGTTGGTTCTTTTTGTTTGGTTGGGTTTGTTACATTCTCAGGGGGAAGACTTCTCCTTTTCCTCTTTTAAAAGATATTCTGCCTGGAAAATATTCCTACCAGAGTACTTTTAATCAAAGATATCTCTCCGAGCAAAGTCCTTTACTACATTTTCTTTCCAGAATTACAAGGGAAGAATGATGTGGTAAGTCTGAGAAAAACTGTTCTGCAAGCTATTTATAGATCATTTTGGAGGTTTTCCAACTTTAAGCAGGCTCCTTGTAGAGTGAATGAGCAAGCAGTTCTTAGAATTACTGATGAACAAAGATTTGGCTGCCTAGGTCAGTTTTATAGATGGCAATACTTATTGTCAAGCAACCAGTATATTTTAACTCTGATATCCAGCTACATGCTCCATTGCCCCAGGATCTAATTTTTAGTGCTAGGAAAGAAACAGAGAAACATCAGAAACTTTCACCATCTACCCACCATTATAATCTCTGCATGGTGTATGTCTGGCTACAGAATGCCAAGGTAAATCTGGTCAAATGATCAATACCAACTGCTATCCTACACAGATGACTTCTTCTGACCCATATGATTGTATCGACTTTACTTTGGCATAACTCCATCAATTGCAGTGGAACACTCCTGACTTTCCCTAACCTTAGGGCACAGTCAGGGCAACTGTCCGGAAACTCAGCTGGCAGAAAAGAATCAAGTGAGACAAGGAGGAAAAGATCAACAAAGCAAAAGGCACTTAAGAGACAGAGAATGTAAAAATACACACACTCGTACAAAGTGGTTAATGATGGATACTGAAAAAGAAGGCAGACATTATTTAAAAGTGCACCCATCAGAGTCCTAACAGATGAAATTAATTTCCAATACTGATTCATTTGAGTCTCAACTATAACTCCTGTAATAGCATGAAGGGCCAGACACCAACCCCCTAATCATGTTGAAGTCAACAGCAGGTCTACCCATAGAGTAAGATGTCACCCAACAGAAACAACAAAGATACCAAAGTCTGGCCTATCTATGACTACGTATCTGAAGAAGCAGTGCAATAAAAGACTTCTTTATCTTTATGCTTTTTATTTTGTTCTTAGGCGTAGATATTCTAGGCATTTTACTCTGTGTAAAAACCCATGACTTATAGCAATGTACTATGCCTTTTATTTTTGCAGCTAAGGTACCTCATGAAAATAAAAGGCATATGCCACCCACCCAGTGCAAAACTCCTCTCTAAAATGGGTTAGGAAATGAGCATGGCAGCTGTATCAAATAGTGCAGATAACTCAGGAGTCTTGCTCTAGTTGAAATATATTTCCAAATATATTTGTAAGCCAGCACTCTACTATAGCTTTTATTTCTCTTGTTTCAATCCATAAACTAATGGAAGGAAGTAAAAGAAACCACAGGGGAAAAAAAATGTTTGGTTTTTGTTTTTTTTTTTTAATTTTCAGGTTCATGTGAAATACCCAGAACCATAAAGATTTTGCAACTGATCTCTGTGCACTGTCAGTTCAGATTGCAGGAGCTGAATGTCTGACAACTGAATTCGGCAATGCAGGAAAGCAGAAAAGATACCCGGTTAAAATGCAATATCTAGAATTTTACATTTTGCTCTCAAGAGAATTTTAAAGGCCGTACTGTTTCCACTTCAAGGAACTTACATACATTAAAAATACAAAGCTAAAATATATTGTACATTTCACTCAAGGATAAATATATGAATAGTAATTGGACTACCTAGATAAACAAAGTCAATAAAGCAGAAAAATTTGTAAAAGGAACAGAAGCAGGCGAGTGGGGTTCAGTAAAATACTACAAGAAAACAGTGAAACCATTCAAGGAAAACCAAGCAAGGACTGAAAACTGGAAGAAGAAAAAAAAAATGAACAACAGTACCGTGGCTATGATAAAGACAATACCATGGAACACAAATTCAAATTGGATTCAAAATTTAGATTTTGTAAACACTAGCAGTAGAAATATTTCCACTGAAATTAAAAAAAAAATAAAAATACAAACAGTTGTTTTAAAACAAACATTCACCTGAAATGTTTCAAATCCAAACAGCGCAGAGGACTTGAAACTGGCAATTATTTCGCTGATTTTCATTGTCCAAGCTGATGATATGTCTGAACTTGAATTTTCAGTCATGTTTTAACGAGTGTTAATGAAAAGGGATTTAGATTCTGGCTCAGACAAAACACATGTTTACTGGTAGTTGGTTTAACCAGATAAATCTGGCGTGGAATGAATATTTGAGTAATGAAACCAAACATTTCTTTATTGTGTACACTAAAATGTTATAACTGTGTTAAATAGCATGTGTTAAAACATGTCTAATAATTCAAGCATAGACATGGTTTGAGAGATGTGCAGAAAGAAATTCAACAGAATCAACGGTGAGAAGTTGGATTTTGAAATGTCTTTCAATTTTAACGAGCTTTGTTATTTCTTAAAGACTTATTTGCTTATAATGCAACATTTTTATGAAGACAGTATTACCTTTTACGATAATATTAGCTGATGCACAGAAATGGGAAATTCAGTGTTAAGCTTTCCCTAGAAGATATAACTGTTGTATCTAATCTTCTGGCAACACTTTTTAAGGAAGTTCACTTTTAATAACATGTTGCAGATACAATAACAGACACCCATTACAGGGAAGTTTATTAGCCTTCACTAGCTACAATAAACAGGAGTATTTGACGCACCATCCCAGTACATAAAAGCTCCTGGGTTTTGCATCACTGATACGATATCACTGGTGTAAGCTACTGAAGATTTCAGCCTGCACTTTATGAGTGAACAATAAAAAAAAGTGAGGCAACTAAGAAAGAAGCCTCTAAATATGTATATGCACAGTATGCCCGGTTTTGAAAGTAAAAACATGACACTTTCCAGACCTTGGTTTTAAGAGGCCTGAGGTCTCATTTGACACTTTCACTTTGCACAATTGCTATAACTGTGTGCACATACCAGGAAATTGACAGTTTGAGTTAATGGTAGTTAGCTGCCTATATAGCCACAGGCAAGTATACACCTGATATATTCATGGTAATGTTTTTCACATGTATTTATGTATTTGCCTCTTTTTTTTTTTTTTTAATTTGGGGTCTCCAAAATATAACATTTAAAGGGAATAACTTCTCCTCCAATGATATTTGCACATGCAAATATCAAACCTGCAGGACATGTTTCTAGTTTAAGTAGAGGTGTTTGAATTTTACATTAATTTGCAAAACAAGGAACTGTTCTTTAACAAGCATTTAGAAAAACATTTCCCCTTTCCTTGTACAGTAATACATTCAATTATGCAAGTAGGCAAACAAAGGATCCCTTAGTGATTAGAGAGTACAGTCAGCCAGTCAATGAGTTTTAGCACTGGGTGGTAACTCAGGGCAACAGGGCAACAGAAAAGACAGCAGGCTAGATATATAGCAGTCAATCTTGCTAGTTAGCATCAGGAAAAACAGTACCACAGAAAAAAAATCAGCAAAATGGTAAAGAACCTGCCAGAAAATAAAGTTATTATACTGCAGTGAAAAAGGTTTATATTATAATGGATACACGTCCCCTGTAATCTTTGCACTCTGCATCTTATTTTTTTAAACCTCACATTTTCATTTAACGCAAGGACCAACTTTGTTTACCTATAGAGTCCTGTGGCACGTTGTCTTTCTACAATAGACTAACACGGCTACCCCTTTGGAATTTGTTTACCTATGTTAGTTCAGTGCTGGATTTCTGGATCCTTTGCTGACATTAATAACTATTTTTAAAATAAAAAGGTAAAGCTTTTTGCCCTTACTGATTCCACAATTAACCTGGCATCCTCTTCACTGCAATGAAAAGGGCTGTCACGCACCAAAATATTCATGCTGAAAAATAAAATTAAGAAGATTGTTAATCAGAAAAATAGAATATACCAAAACCCGTCTATTATAAACCATCTCTGCAAATAGCCCTAGTCCAATAGTTTGTCCTTCAAGAAGAGAACAGTCAAAAATGAAGCAACAATAACCAGTGTTTGATACACTTAATATTTTATTTTTATATAGTGCCTATCATCCTCAAATGGATCCCACAGTTCTTTATAAAGAGACACAACGACAGGGAGATAACCATAGTAGAGGATCCAACCAGTGGTTTTCAAACTGTTTTCCTCAGGACCCAGTTGAAAAGAATTCATTTATCCCACGACCCAACAATTACATCTTTCAGCAATGCATTCCAGTCGTTTGGTGGCGGCAGCAGCCAGCGGTGCGGCGATCCAGTACCTGAGGGTCTGCGACCCAGTTCTGGGTCCCAACCCATGGTTTGAAAACCACTAAACTAACTTCAATAAACTAACTCCACAGCACACTAGAACCAAAGGAGAAACTCTGATCAAAAAGACCTGGAGGCAAACCTCTGCTCTTTCAAAAAAGTATCCAATATCTTTAATGCTCATGAAGAGCAGATGAAGACATGGGGCCAAATCCCTTGCTAGTGTAAATGGCTGTAGTTCTAATGAAGTTAGGGCAACTGAACCCATTTACACCGAGACTGAATTTGGGCTTTGGTTTATAAGGTCTCGTCTAAATTACCCTCTAGGATAAACGGTACAGAATTTGATTCCTCAAAGTAAATATAGCATAATTTTAAAATAATTATATTAACATTTAGCCTGGGTGCTTTGGAATAAATAAAAATAAATAAATAGGAAACTCAGTATTCTAAGCTATGCAACAGTACAGCCATTAAATTTGCACAGCTCTGTTAAGAGCTGGATATCAATCCTAAAATGCAGGAAGAACACCACATTTTCCCAGGAAACAAACAGGAGGACTATCATAAATTAAAAATTTCCTGCCATGGCTTTTGCGTTGCATGTATGGTCAAAGTCAGGCTTCTACAGAATTAAGAAGACTTAGCAAAACATTCACACCCTGTGGGTACTGCGCTGACAGTATTTCCATTGCTAACCAGCTCAGTGAGCTTCGTAACAGACCATTTACATTTGTATCAGGCCAAAACTTGGTATTTAATGGCAGTCAAGCCTTGAAGAGGATAATGCAACTTAAAAAAAAAAAAAAATGAAAGGTTGAAAAAAATTATGACTTGTAACTTAAAAATATACGTACACAGAGATAAGTATCAATATAAGCGTATCAAATGACTAGCAATACTGGACCACATTCAGCAAAGCACTTACGTATATGCTTAACTTTAAACACACTGATTTCAATGCTTAACTTTAACTGTTCACACTTCACCACTTTGATGAATTGCAGCCTATTTTAACACTTCCCAGCTTCCAATGACTCTTTGTACGTTATGGCTTACATTGCAACAGTTCTCCATAGGGTCAGAAGAATTAGGCAAGAGCTATGCAATATCCTGGCAAACAGCTACAAATTTCCTTACTCCTGCACTTTGATTTTCTTTGACACTGTGACAATGTATTCTAAGGGTGCCTGCATATTAATGGGGTGCCCATTACTGTTGATCAATGAACATCCCCATAATTAAGTTAATATGCAGAATACACTCTTCTACCTTCAGAGACTTCACTGATTTTTTTTTTTTTATATAGAGTTAATGGAAGAAGTGCACATAGTTCCAGTTGCAATGTAAGACATCGGCTACACCTGCAAACTCACCTGAATATAACAGCAATAAATCTTTTTGTTTACAGTTTTACCAGTTTATGTAACACTTAAACAAAGGATGTTAAACACCACTAACATTAAGGTTGGTATCACTCAACTGTGATCATAACTTGCCTACAAAGATGACCCAATGACTAGCTTTTTAAGGCACACACAGCCAGTCCAATAACAATGGTGGGTGGGATAACTGGGGTGATTTTCTGGCTCTGCCACAGTCTTCCAGTTTGACTTTGGGCAAATCACTTAATTGTAATGTGCAACAGTTCCCCCATCTATAGAACAGAGAACTGCACACTCATTCTCCAACTCTGACTTTGCTCTATTAGCTCTTTGGAGTAGGGACTGTCTCTCACTATATATTTGTACAGCATATAGCATCCTGGGGCCTCAATCTCAGTCAGGGAATCCTGGTGCTACTGCAAAACAAAACGATGATAATACAGTAGACACTCATTAGCAACAACACTATTGGTGCTGTTTTGCTATGTTGCTCTTAAGCAGCAATTGCTGTTATGGGGAGTGTCGACGATTCACAGCAGGGAAAGTGTTTGCAGGGGAAATGTTGCTCACCAGAGGCAGCAGCTGCCCTTACAAGAGGTTGCTGCAAACAAGCATCTACCGCAGTATGGAATCAACGATGGGTAGGGGATTCATTAGGCCATCGTATGGAATATGGAGGCCCTCAGAAAGTCCCAAACAGCAATTTGGGGAACAGGGAAATTCAAAGTTGAATACTAACTTGACAACTGCATTTCTGTGTTGTATTTAAATATTCCAGGAATTTTAGAACAGAAGCTGCACATAAATACATGCGCAGTGATACACAAAGGGGTGCCAAGGACGAAATGACAATCATAATTCTGCATTTCCTTAGGTTAGGTTACTATCTACCTGTAGCACTTTCAAGAATTCATAAATTTAATTTTACAGTAACTGTATATCACCATGATAAATAGCTAGCACAACCCTAATCTTCTCTATGTTAAAATGAATATTTGTAATTAAGTAAATGCAAAGCATAAACAAACTAGTCCTGTATCATCAAGTTACATACCAACAGGACACATTCAAAGAAACGAGAAGTTATCAGTATTGTGCAAAAAAGTAAAAGCAGCAGATTACAAAATAACTGGTTTTTGAGCTATTACTAAAGTTCATTTGTAACTCATCTGCAAGACTCAAGTGACCAATACATATTTTCTGAATAAACTCTGTGTAGTTACCAAGAAAAGAGCAATTCTCTATCAGGATTCTGTTAAAACAGAAACGTTACTATCACCTCAAAGCAAAAAATCTAGATGGTTCATACGCATCTGCCACATGCTGCATTCTGACAGAATGAATACAATACACATAGGAATAGCTTTAAATGGATGCTTACCATTTTATAGCACCTCCATCTGCCTTCTTATGAAGCAAAGCTTTCCAGTATTCATGGGTTGATTTAATGATTTCCACAGCAAAATCCTAGTTTATATCAAGGAAAGTTTTATGATATAAAAAAGCTATTAAGTACATACCAATAAACTAGTTAATTAAAAATGCATTTTCATGTGATATTTTCCAGAACTTTGTAAATGAGCCTTCACAGGAGGGGCTCCCTAGAGTAACACTTTTCTAAGGTGAGAAACAAACCTCACTATCCACCAAATACACCACCATCACATTTAGGATACTTTTCGATTCATGGCCAGACAGAATAAGTAGGATTCATAAAATAAAAGTCAGTGTAACATGTTCAAGAATGAAACATCATACAGGTCGCTGCATGTCTAGTTAGAGATGTAGTAACATTATATTTAAGAAACAACATATGATCCTGTAATTAAAAACTGTATTATTATGCATACAAACTAGAATCACAATTAATGTTGCACATACTGCAAAAAATTGGCATTTCCTGATTTGAATGCTTACCCCTCCAATGTTAGTGTTATACTAGAATGGTATATTAAGTACCTACTTTTGTCTGGTGTGGAGTTTAATTTTTTTGCTGGTGTTTTTTGTTGTTGCTGTTATTGTTAAAAAAGGAAATACAGGGAAGAAATTTAAAAGCTCCGAAAAGTTTTAAACTCCTTGGCATTTCAAACAACGCACACTTGCAGACAGAGCATACAAATTTCTTAATTGAACTAGTTGGCTAGGCACCACTGAGATCTTGCCATCTTTCCCCAGAGTCACTGGAACATTTCGAGGAAAAAGCAACTCCTTTACATCCTGGATCTCTAAAAACATATATAGCTCATCCAAGCTGGTCATGGGTAAGGTATTCAGTGCAAACTCTGACCCAAAATTCCAGCACTTTTGGCTCCAGCCTTATCCACGCTTCACTGAAAAAGCTTTGCAAAGTACAAAATTAAGAAAGGCAATCAGTAAAGGAGCTGACAATGGCTCTTTGGTTTGTCTGGCCTTGCAGCACAGGGTATATTCCACCAGGCTAATGATTCATTTGGGGGACAAAAGTAATAAAAGGAACTCTTTAACCAGAAAAAACTGGAATGTTGTTTGGGTTGGTTAGTAGGCATTTTATAGGTGGGGCAGGTCTTTACAAAGCTAACCTAGTCAATTTGCGTATAGACATCATTCCTATACACCTATCCACTTACAATGCTTGGGGGGGGGGGGGGGGAAACAAACTTCCATGGAGTATGCATAAAACATTGATTTTCAAAACATTTTAAACTCAATTCAAACCAAATTTTCCTCAGAAAAGGTCACACATTCTCTACAGTGGCCATTATTCCCATGCCCATTGCACTTTCAAACATCAGCTACTTTATCCATAGATTGTTAAAAAAATCTTGAGAATTTTTCTAAAGACAGAAAAAGATCTTTAGATTTGAAGGCAAAAACCGCTGAAGCATTTTTACTGAAAATTACAAAAAAGAAAATCATCTGTGAGCAAAGACCAAGCATGGAAAAGTCTGCAACCTACCGCTTCTTTTAAAACATGCAGCCTTGCAAAATTATCATCAACATTTACCAATTTACACACACAATCTATTCACCATTTCTTTCCTATGATGACAAAGATATTGCAAAACCCAGCCCTGATCCTGCAAAAACCATACACATGTGTAAGTCTTCACAAAGGTGGGACCTAATATTTTTCCCACTTGTAAAAAAAACATTTCCTTGAGATAAGTTTAATTTTGCAAGTTTGCCTAATTATCCATACAGACAAATATTGCTATTTATAATTCTTTCTGCTATATTAAAGTTCTCATTTTATAAACACATTAATAAACCCAATAATGTTTTGATGTTTGATATTTTCCTACCCCCGGTACTGCATTTAAAGAATGCTACTACAGCTTTAGTCCATTGTGGTGTATCAATCACTCTCACTTCCTTGCAGACAAGTCCTAAAATACTAGGATATATCATTCCAAAAAACACATGCCAGCAAGATGCATCTTTAAATCCATATAATCTTCACCTTGTCTTTAAACTCTCCATTAAAAGCAAACCGGTTTTCTGGTTTTTCATCTGGGACCTTATATAATCGGAACCAGTCAGCTGTCGCCTCAAGATACCCAGGTTTGTGCTTCTTGACATCATCAATATCTGTAGGTATTTAAAAAAAAAAAAAAAAAAAAAAGTAGCACATTTTTACTCAGTTTTGGTAACAACCTTTTTTAAAAAGTCTCGTAAAATATTTGCAAGCAATTTGACTTCAGTTAGTTCTTTCAAGGGCATCAGGGAATTTCAGTTTCAGACCTCAGTAGTCTATAGTTGATACGTTATGATTTCACCACCACATAGATAAGCCAGACATCTCCTGGTCTTCATTAATTAAGACCCAAAGGGCCAATGAATAAATAACCATCTTTATAGCAAGGGGCAAAGAAAAGTCCGTATTTATAGGGTTTCATCTCAGTAGATGCCTCACGTGCGACTCAAATTACTTTATAAATTTTATTTCCCAGCAACTATGGGACTACTACTTTTTTTTTTTTTTTTGGATAATGGAAAAATAGCTGGCAAAAACAATTTTAGCTCATGAATTTAAAATTCAGCACCTGAAAACAACGTATAAACTTGGTGTAGCAAATGAAAAATCTAAAATGAATATTAAAAACACATCTGACCGCACATATTACCTCTGAATTTGGCCCATTCGCTGCAGAAAGGGTAAATGCTCTTAGCATTAAATGAAAAGCATTCTAACACCTTGAGCTAGTTATGTGTGCTAAACACATTCTACCCTTGTTTCCGCAGGTGTAGACCAGCAGGCAGCAGAATGAGAAAGGTCCTGCTATGAACGGATAGGACAGGGCACGAAGAGGGATGTATGCCCATCCAGGGCATTCCTGTGAGGCGGAGCATGATGCATTCAGAAAATGACTGTACATCTTATGAAGGCTGGTTGTTATTGTGAAACTGAGTTACGAAAAATTTCTTTAAACATGACTGCCTGTATGTATACAGACCCCTCACTGTCCATAGGTCCTCTGGGAAATACTTAACAGACCTGAAGAAGGACTCGGTGTAACCTTGAAAGCTCGTCTCTCAACAACTGAAGTTGGTCCAATAAAAGATATTACCTCATTCATCTTGCCTAACATTAATGTTGGTCTTTAGACCTCACAAAGGTTATGCTAAAGACAGCTGAATCCATACAAAACCACCGAGAGGTCCTGTGGCTTGTTGTTTTTGCTGTATACAGACTCACACACCTACTCCTCACCATATTAAACCAGTTTTAGTTTAACTCTTTGAAGAGGGACAAGGGGGGAGGTGAAAGCAGTGAAAAGTTACCTGAAAGACAGAACAAGAGAAGCCAGGTAGGTTTATAGCAAGCCGATCAGGATGAAACAACTGTGGGCAGAAGAAAGCAAGATTACCCAGCACTTGGCAGCCTCACATCGCAGGGGGGGCCCTGCTTGTTTTCCTGCGTCCAAATGGCGCCAAAGACTCTGGACAACAGTACAAACGTTCTAAATGTCAGGGTGGCTAAGCACTGGAACAAAGTTCCTAGGGAAATTGTGGAATCTCCTTCATTAGAGGTTTTAAAGAACAGGTTAGACAAATGCCTGTCAGGAATGGTCTGCATACAAGACAGGACTGTATAATACCTAGAAGACTGGATTAGATAGACCTATTAAGGTCCCAATCCTACACATCTATGATTCTTATCCCAGCCAAATCTGCAGAACTACTATATACAAATATATAAATCTATTATATTATTTTACATTTAGAGCAAAAGTTTTCATGTAGTTGCCACTATGGGCAGGTCTGCCACTTGCACCTTGGGCTCTTCTCCCACATTACCGCTGAATACTATTGACCGAAGGGCTTTGTTGTGTTTCCTTTCATCTGTCAAGCTGTTGGCCATATTTCATGCAGTACAGTTCCTTGTAGTTGCATGTGTATCTCAGTAACAAGCAAAAACATGGCAAACCCATCTAAGTTTCTGTCACTGGATTAAAGGAAGCCTACACATTTTAAGAATATATTTTCAATAATTACAGTTCTTTATATAGAAAGCTTGTTCAGTCCATCAAAAATTAAGAGAACAGCTTCCACATAGGACTTTGAAAGGTGGACGTAAAGTCGGGGGTTGTGGGCAGGGAAAGGAGGAGAAAGAAAGAATACTCAGGACTCTGCTAACGGAGCAGAAAAAAGGGAAGAAACAGCAGAAAGTGCGAGGATTTAAAATACAAAGCTCTAGCAGCATGGTTTCACATCTGTATTAGAATAAAACAAATAAGAGTCAGATGATTTCTGCCTTTCTCCAGACAACAGTCATTAGGCGCCATATTCTGACACTGGATATGTATGTACACATGGCTTCCACTAACACGATGGAACTGAACACGTACAGAATAGCAAATGTATGGCCCAATGTAATTATCTGTATTGTCAATCTCCCCTCAGAAGAGGCTGAAGGGGAGAACATCAGGAGCCCTGCTGCTCATTTAGCATTAACACAGCTGTTTGGGGTTAATTTCTGCCTATCGCCTATATGCATTTTCCAAGTCCACTTTCATAAGCACCAAAATTAACCCAAGGGTTAAAAAAGTAGATGAAAAAAAGTTAGCTATTATTACATTAAGTGTAAGCTGCTTGATTTGAATAAGGAAAATCTCGAGAGGCTGGCATGAATGACTACTGCTAGCTTTTTTGTCGAAGGAAAGAGCCAATGAAAATGCAGCTCCCAAGTCTATCAGACCTTACAAAAAGAAGCGATAAAAACATTTGTACAAAACTACCATTTTTAGTACAACAGATGCTGTTTCTTGCAAGCAAAGCTAAAACAACATGCTCGCAATGAGCTTTCTAAACAAAGTCTGTGGGAAGAGAAGACATATGTTTTTAATAACATCTTATAAACATTTACAGGAAGCAGCAGCTACATTCCATATAAAGCCATTTGTTGTATTTTCTGCAGCACGGGTGGGAAAAAGCCCCAGTATGGACAATTAATTTATTTATGTTGAGTGCTTACACAAATTCATAAACAAAAGCTTTCATAGGCCTCCTCTGTATATAAATATACCCATACATTCAGAAAGAGTATATATAGAACATGGCACCATGTTGGGCAATATACTTTATTTTCGCCATTCGGGTTGATCACGTAACTCCACACTAACTTAAAACCACCATGTACGGTCACTACCTATAAGGAATAAGAACAACCAAAGACACTACCTACTGTTATGTATCATGTTTATAAAGAACAGAGAGCATTTTGTTTGGTGAGAGGAGAATGGTGCCAATATTGTACAGTAACTACACAGTAAGTTATTAATATACCAAAGTCAACAAATTAATTTACTGATATGTATACATGCAGGCATTCTTCCAATGACCAACAGAATAAAACCTCTTGGCCAAGATTGCCAAAAATGACCAACGATTTTGAGTAGCATAGTTTTTACATGGTCACCTTGAGGCACCTGAAGGGGCCCTAGACTTCAGAAGGGAAGTGCTCAATACCACTGCAGCACCTCCACCCCAGCACCCCAAATCACTAGTCGCTTTTCAAACACAGGGCCAAAATGAGTTTCATTTAAGGGCTTTGTAATTGGGGCTAAACATAATTTTGAGGGCTTCATAATTGGGGCTAAACGTAAACATGCCCAAATGTCTCTCGAGTTTTCAGGAAAGGTAAATTAGTCCTGTTGTGTATTGGAACGTCAATTAAATCCCACTATGAAGCAAGCGGACAAACTTTTTCCGTTTCAAGGATTTGCCTCTCTTCTTGGCCCAGATATTACACAAATCCCAGGCCTTGGCCCAGATATTACACAAATCCCAGAGATTCAGAGTGGAAAAGATGTTTCAGACCACATCCCCAGACCCACTTCATTTCTAATTGCTTCACAGAGTCCAACAATGATTATCTGGTTAACAGCTGCCAAAGCAGAAAAGGGACTATAGTACTCAAGTACCTAAAGGGCCGAATTAAACCAAAACTGATTATATTAAAACAGGTTCTTCTCTTGCACCAGTGAAAACTTCCAGGTTAAACTTCTTAATTTATGCACACACGCGTACCCTTAAAAAGCTGTTGTGTCTAAACTACAGCTTGATTTGAAACAGCTCATTCCCACCCCACCCCACCCAATCCAATACTGAAAGCTGTAATATTACAGAGCCACAACATACTACATGACACCCAGTCCTTTGAAACCGTATCGCCTCCTCAGTTCCCAGTGAAGTCAATAGGAATTGATGCCAAGCATCTCTCATGCCTCAGATTTTGTCACTCTGGTATTGCAACTGTGAATTACAGCTTTCATTGCTATGTATGAGAGAGTTCTAGGCAGTTTCTCCAATTTAAGCAGTACTTACCAATAAACGCCTGCAGGACTGGAAGCATATATATATTGGGGGTGCTATGAATAAACAACTGGAAATGTTCAGAAAATGCTCAGCCTTAAATTCTGTTTGGGAAAATTTGCAGTTATGAGACTATCAAAAACCCAGAATAGGGAAATATGATATACCTGGTGTGTATTTAAATCAGTGAGAAAAAATTAATATACAACACAAACCCAGAACAGGATTTTCAAGCATTTATCACTTGATTTTCCAGATTTACCATAGCAATTAATCCTCATCAGATACCATGCACATGCCTAGTTTGAACTTTAAATACAAAGTAGCCTGAATCGTCACCCAAGCAAAACACCAAACTGCACCCTTTTCAGAACCATTAGCATAACAAAAAAGACTGACCAGATTTTGTTCAATTTCTGAAAGGAATAAAGGATATGGTTAAGGTCCATAATGGGCAGAGACCAAACATGAGACTTCTCCACTCTATCAGAAATATTAAGTGAATAGAGAAAAAAATGACTGAACACAGTGGTTTAGAATAAGTCTTCTACTTCACTGTGGTGCCAGTACCAAAAGACAGTGACATGAGCTTGCCAGTTATTAGGAGAGGTTTCTTAGTGTTATCCACAGCTAGCATCCATTTGAATAAAAAAAGAGAAAAAAATCTCCTGTGGAGGAGGGGAAGACAACTAGGAAGGGACATATTGTGCTGTACATTCCAACAGATTTGTTTCTTTTCAAAATAAAGAAAGATTGCTGTTAAACACTGCGAGCTATAGTTATTTTTGTTGAAGCAGATGGGGGAGTTTTTTCCCCTCCTAAACCTTGGGACTACTCAGACAGCCTCCGAAGTGACAATTTCTTATATTTAAGAATCGTTTCCCCTCTTAACCGTCCGATTATTACAAGGACACCTCTCAGGGTATGTCCTTACAGCAACCAGACACCAGTGGCTGATCCATACCAGACAATTCAGGCTCACAGGGCTCAGACTGTTTCACTGCTGTGCAGACTATCAGGTTCAGGCTGGGACCTTCTGGGACTCTCCCACTTTGCAGGGTCCTAGAGCCTGGGCACCAGACCAAGCCCAGAATTCTACATAGCAATGAAACAGCCCCACAGCCTAACCCCGAGTCAGCTGGCATGGGCCAGCCACAGGGTAGCTATGGCCTGAGAGGTATGTTGTTCCCATCTATCAAGCTGTCCGTCCTGCAGTGGCTAAAGAGCACAAGTACCAAACGCAGGGCAGACTGTTAGGAAATGGGGCACAAAGCCCAAATTGGTTGCCAGTTTTATACTTAGATTTTACCGACTTACTATCGAGTGTAAACTCTTCAGGCATGGTAAAGCTTTAACGTGGAATCACAGACAGTCCCCTTGAGTATTCCGATCTGTCTTGCCACCTAGATGAGCCTGTGATAGATTGAGCCTCAGGGTGAGTGAGGGTCCCAGCAATATCCAGGTTACTCTCAGTCCCAGAGAGCCAGGCATTTATCCCAGGGCAACTGCACTTTAGATCTCATGCAAAAGACATAGAATATTATAGGACTGGTGACAAGTTATCTAAAAGACTGATTATATGGGACCAGAAACGGAGTTATTTACAAGGTTAAAGCAGATAAACATATACACACCCAAATGAGTTTCAAACTTAAGTTTCAAAAAGTAAAAGAAGCTTGTATAATAAACAAGCTCTGTGTGTCCTTTAGGGCTAACCTAAGATAAACTCTGGGGATCTTTTGCTTATGCCTAGTAATCCTTGCCCCGAAGATTCAAAGCAGCATAAAGATACAGTTCCTCTTTGTGAAGAGTTTTTATTCCCTCCTCTAACACTCTTCTGCTTTGAGCTTCAAACTCAGCTGATAGGAGCAATTCATTTGCAAGACTCGTCTTCATGAGGAATAAACAACAAAGTATTTTGTTCTCATTAAAGTTCTTCTCTAATCTGTCTGGTGTTGATGGGCTTCCTTGTCAGGCAGGACATAACTCCTGATGGAGACCAGTACTTTATACTAGTTAATGTCTCTCTCCTGTCTGGTGATTTATACAATTACAGAGGTATGAAATCCAAATGCTCACATATTACTTTATAATATGGGATACGGATGTTATATTTGAGATTAATACATGCAGGAAGTTACAAACATTCATTAAAATTTAAACACTACACACATTCATATAATTCTAAAACCTATTTTAACAAGACTAATACACAAGTGAGCCAAACTGGTTTCCAGCTACGTACTATCAATCTTCAGTTGAGAGACAGGGACTTTGGCATGAACGGACACCTGGTCTGTCAACATATTATTAGACAAATGTTCATGCTGAATTAGGTTTCTTCTTATGGGCAAGAGAAAATGGATACATGAGATTAAACATCAGTGTTTAAGAAATACAACAAAAAAACTATGACTAGTCATGTAAATATATTTATTCTCAGAGTGAAACTGTGTGTGTATACACCTATTACATGTAACAGTTTGTATTTTTTGTTTTCAAAATAATTAAGTAGTCTATTTCCAAACAAAGCACCCAATCCTTTATGGCAAGAACATTACTCGATAAAACTAAAAGCAGTGTTAAGACAGCACTACTGCACTAAGTGTTAAATAATGGCTCCATTTTTTCCCCCGTAGACTATTTACATCTTATTACACTGTTTCTTAATACGTTTAAGTTATGGTCTAAAGAACTGATGCTATGGTCAAAAGAAACAAGAAAAAAAATGTTTGGTCTAAAAATATGACACCAGTTACTTGTCAAGATCACCTAGCTGGGCACCACGTGTTTTTATTTATTACAAATTTATATTGGTACCCTTGCACATTATGAAAAGTTTTAAACCTGAGTGCAACCCATTGAGGGCAGTTCCAAAAATCTTAGATCCTGTAAGAAAGAAGTGGGAGAAGAAGACAGACAGAGAGGCTCTCAGATAACTGAATCTCAAATCATTCAGCCCTTCAAACAACCTCTGCCATTCCATTTGCAATCAACTACAATGCAACTAGTTGAAGCTTCACAGTCATTTTAAGGTCCATCGCTAGTTCTGATCATGGGGGCAAGATCTACAGCAAAAAGCAAGGTGTGTCAGCCTCCAAACCAAATGTAGATGAAAAGAGGATCTGTGTGCTATAGCTGCCATCTGAAAAATCCAAGATGACCACGTGACTGTGAACCATACCACCAAACGCCTTAGACAGAAGGCATATTAACGTCACCAATCCATTCATGTAGGTGCTTCCCTATGCTGTTAGCGTAAGTTCTGCTTCATCCAGAATGAGCCAATATGCTCAGTGTAAAAACAAAGACTTAAGTATCTGGTTTTGAGGAAAAAGCGTGATAGATAGATCTGAGTGTCATCCTCTCACTAATGAAGCTGAAAGCTTAGTCATCTCACTATTTCCATAAATTAAGCTTCCGGATCACTGTAACAAACCAAGCTTGAGAAGGCAGAAACACTATGCCACAACTGAAATGCCTCCGTGATTTTAGCCACTACCCACCCAAGAACTTTCTTACCCCTTCATCAGTCACAGGTAACCTGTAAGTCATGGTGACCTGCAAGAACAATGAAAAGGGAAGGGCCATGTAGGTAACCCACTGATCCAGATAGCTTGTTGTAATGTTGCATTCAGCCATCAGGAACATGGTTCAACTCCATTGGATATATCCGTCCCTGCATACAGCCCATTAAAAGAGGCATGCTATGCCAACAGGAGAAGTCTGACCTTATGGACTGGAGAGTACATATGATATTTAGTCTTAGAACATAACCATTAACTTGATAGAAATTGACAAAGATTTGCACAAGATTTTAGCCTTTTGAGTCCCAGTGACTTCATTTTTAAGAAAGAATGAAGTCTTCTTAGTTACAGGATGGGTCCAGCACAAGCACAGTGTGAAACACCTAATCTCACACACCCTTAATCTCTTCTGACAGAGTACTTGCAACAATAGGAAGATACCTCACTTACTATTCCAATTTAAAGCAACCCTGCCAACTTGAAATCTAGTCAATTAAAAAAAAAAGTTAAAGTTATTTCTGGTGCTACACTTGCCCTGGAATTCCGCCATCCATTCTTTGTGCCAACACAAATCACACTTTTCTTTTTTTTAGTATATTTTTCTTCTCTGTTACTGTGCAAAGGATCCAAACAAAACAAAAAGCTGGATGAATGGCTATAGGGGAGACAATGGAAATTAGATAACTGGCTATAGGGCAGACAAACTAATAGTACAGAAAGCAAATACTTTTAAAAAAGAATATTTTTTTTTCATTTCTTTCAACTTTAGTACGTGCTATTTCAGTTGCAAATAAAAGCTTTTCAGACAAACGTGATTTTTTAAGTTAGCTGTGTTCCTTTAATCTCTGCCAACACTAACAAGGTTTCTGCTAGCATCAATTGTGATAATGATTTTGCAATGTGAACTATAAAAAGCTAAAATGAGACTATCAACTAATTTCACATGTGCAACATTTCTCTATTACTTTGGAGTCATATAACCCAAAACCCTGCAGGATACTTTGAAAATATAGCAGCACTGTCAGAATGCAAATCTATGCCTACCCAAATACCATGAACAGAAAATAACCTCAGACAGCCACTGGAAATTGGGGATGTTCAAAGTAAATGACAACTGCAAAGGTCCAGAATCAGCAAGGATTTAAACTTTGCAATGCTCCCAACTACTTACTAAGGAAATCATGTTTCAGCAATCATGTCTCACACAGGACTGTGTGACAGGTCATCTCAGGAAGTCTGGAGATAGCCATTCACCTTCCTAAAGCTTAATGTGAGATACATATGTGAGCTCCCTAACGATGATGTTTGAGTGCAAACAACAACAAATAGATGAATACATACTCCCTTTTCTTTATGCAGTCTGTGTGCCTCATCCTCTACGTGCCAAAAGCAAGTCAAGACACCTCTCTTCTGGCCATGCAACCAAATGCAAGATGCAAATATTTAAATCTGGAGCTCTGCAGTTAGTAATTGAGGCTACATTTCTGTATTACCAATTCCAAATTCTAGGTTTATCCTGTTCCTCAAAGTTCACTTGCTGATATGGATGATGTTAAGAGAGATAAAGATACTTGCCATGAATTTTCTGGGCTTCCGGATCATCCACACTGATGGCAATAATCTTCCAATCTGTCTCTCCTTCATCAATAAGAGCCAGAACTCCAAGAACCTTTACCTGAATGATCTCACCAGGTAAGCGAACCTGAAAGCACAGCAGCAGCAGAATTTCTATCTCAGAAAGATACAGTAAAGACTACACATTTGCAACTCCTGTTTTCCTCTAACAGACCAAAAAAACTTTTCTTTCAACTCTGCAGCAATCTTGACCAGAATTTGGCACCCTGTCTACATGATTCCCAGGCCTACTCCCCCTCTCAACTCCCCTCTTACCTTCAGTTCTTTCTTCCTCTGCACAGTAATTGTTTCAAAGAGAGAACAGACGCAATCTAGCAAGAATTCCCTTCCCTCCCCTCCATCTTTACCCTAATCTGCAATCCACAGGCACCACTCATTCATCTTCTAATTCCTTCTACCTGTTCCAATTCCTTTTCTCTCTCACACACTCTTAGCGCTTTCTCCTAACCTTCAAACATGCACCCAATCTGCCCCCGCTAAATTCACCCTGGCTTCTGCAAATACTACCCCATCTCCCTCTTCTTTTCCTCCAAGCCCATGACTGTGAGTTTTCTTCCTGCAGCAATTTCATCTCCTCCAATTCCTTCTTGGATTCCTTGTAGTCCAAACTGAGGTTCCTCCTCTCCACTATTACAGCCTCTACCTAGGTCACTAGCAATCAGTTCTGGCATACTCCAAAGGGCATCTTCTCTAAATTCATCCTCCTTGATACAACCACTACCTTTAGCACAACTAATGTTCACCATGTTCCTTCTTAACACTCTGGATTTTCAGAATTTCTCTCTGTGTTGTAACCACCTTACCGCTCCAAAAGATCCTTTGGAGTTTCCTGCTTCACCCATCTAAGTCAATAATCCAAACGCACTATCCTAGATTATCTCCTTTTTCCTTTTCTTCTTTATATTTGGGAGGCCTCAACTACAATCCCTAAATAGGTAACTCCCAAATCTAGCTTTCCACCCTTCCCCTTCATTCCAGTCTCTCTCATTTATTTTTCTGGTCACTGTTCTACATCTCTCACTGGGAATTCAAGCTCAACATGGAAAAAAAAAAAAAAAAAAAAAAAAAAAAAAAGTTATCTTCCCCTCACCAAAGCCCTGCACTCTCTTTTTCTATCACCATTAAGAAATTCATCTCTCATGTGAGCTATATAGCCATAAAACCTGTCATTTTTGTCTTCTCTTGTGTCTCTCACTCACTCACTACCCAGACATCTGTCAAATCCTGATAGTTCTTTGTTTTCCCTCTCCAAAATCCACCATTTCATAAAGTGCAAGGCCAGAATGGACCAACAGGTCATCTAGTCTAGTCTAATATATTGTACATCACAGGCTACCAACATCACCTAGCACCACACAAAAAACCCAGCAACCAAAATTAGACCAAAGTATTGCAGCTTACAGGAGACCAGACTATTGTGTACCACAGGCAGAGAATACAAGGGATCAAGGTGGTACAAGAGCCCAACACTCCCACTGGGCAGAGAAATGATTAAGTGAGATACATCCATATATCCCTGGCAAGTGAGTTGCACCCACACACCGCAGGGGAAGGAGAACATCCCCTTCCCCCAGGGTCAATGCCAATCTCAAAATTTCTTCTCAGTTCCACTCTGGCCCTTAGTTAGACTCTGAGCATGTGAGCAAAAAAAAAAAAAAGCCCGCCAAGTACTTGAGAGAATCAGTGGTGCTACCTCAGAGACCTGGCCTACTTCATCTAATATGCCATCTCCAGCCATGACCATCCCTGATCAGGGCCGATCCAAGGGGTTTTGATGTCCTAGGCGAACTATAAGAGATAACGTTATAAGAGATATAATGTTATAAGAGCTAACGTAGGTAAAAAATTCTCTTCCATCTAATTTGGTGCCCCTTAAAGCCTGGTGCCCTAGACGACTGCCTAGTTCACCTATATGGTTGGGCTGGCCCTGTCCGTGATGATTCAGAGAAAAGATATAGAAACACTTTGAGAATACTTGAGGGGGAGAGGGACAAAATCCTGACCATCTGCCAGAGACCAGCAGAAACCATGAAGCATAAGTTTTTAGTATAACGCAAACTGGAAATGAGTTCCCGTGTTTTTAAAGCCTTCCCCTAGCAACGCAAGCAACCCTCTGTTTCCTCTAAGTTTCCAATACCAGTTGCCCATATTTTGGTTATCCCCCAACAAACAGTGGTCAATTGCTTCCACCACACCTCTCTCCATTCTATCCAAAAAGCTGCTTCCAAGATATTAAAATAACTTTGATATTTAAGACAAACCTTTGTGCCTATTTCACACACATCAATGGGATCGTTATCACCACAACATCCTGTACTGTTATCTTTATGGTGCGGATCTTCCCAAGTCTGTTAATGGATTCAGAAACAAAAGTTAATAATTAATTTCAATTACAATTCCTTAGTTTACTTATAAATTACACATATTAATAAAACATCAGTAAATAAAGCTCCAACCTCTCCTTTTTCTGGCAATAGACATGGCTAGCTCAATCAAGATGGTAGAGCTTATGAACCTGCATAAGACAGAGCATCAGCCTTTTATTCTGAGGGTCTGGGGTTTAAATCCCCTTTTTTATACAAATGCTAAGTCAAGATCAATGTGTTTCTAAAAAATATGCTCACTGATTTGTTAGCTTTTTTTTTTATTAATAAGGGGAGTGTTTTAAAACAGTTATTTCCATGTTTAGAAAAAGTTCGGCAGCTGCTAGTTTATTGTTATAAGTAGCATCAGTTTTGTGCATCTTTTATAGCCTCTGAAAATAGTTTCAATTTGGGGATTTTTCTTGTCCATGTCAGAAGTAATCAATGTAATAGAAATGAGGGGAAAACCACATGTGCACACATGCCAAAAATATGACCTTAGTTAAGCGGGAAAGGAACTTGGAGGTGAAATTACTTCCACGGCACCCTCACCTACTTCCCCACTGTTTGCTCATGACTCATGAGTGACAGTTCTTAGGGGTAATTGTGAATGTGGTCTTTTTTTGCTGCAATAACTTTAGAAGAAAATCTGGATGCACGTGTCTCGAAATTTCAACATCTATATAACCTTCTTATGAAGGCCAGTTATAAACTCTGGGCCTAATCCAAATGGGAGTCCTTCCACTGTCTCCAGTGGACCCAGTGATTACAAAACAGAAATAAAATGATATGGTTAATAAACCCTCTTGCACTTTCTAAAGAAAATATATTTTCTGTGAACGTACTGATTTATTAAGGCCACCATTTCATGCTGAGGAAGTGAAGAAAAACTGACACAGACTATTCACTATTACTGGAGCTCCTTTACCACTACCATTAAGACTAGCTTTCCCCTCATCATGAAAACTACTGGGTGAGAGTTCAGAGTCATTATAGGAGTTCCAGTTGTCCCACCTACATTATGGGGGTGGCACTGCTGTTAATCTGAATTTTTACTTCAAGAAAACTTCATTTTGTGCAAAAAGAGTACAAATAAGAAAGGAAAAGGAATTCCTGAAATGGAGAGTAAGCGCTCTTTTTAGAGCAGACGATCTCTTTCAGTCCAACAATGTCTGCTTACTGATTATGCTGTTACACGAATACCTTCAGTACACATTTCTGCAGTTTCTGTCATTGACTTTAAGCAACATAATTGCTCATTATTATGATACAGAGCCTTTTATCTGTAGATTACTGGTTCAAACTCAGCCTAGTTCAGCAGTGACAAGAGTCATAACTATCCAATTTCTGTTTCATGGCTTATATGAAATTAGCTTATTAACCTCACTCTAGTTCCTAAGAACAAGCGTCAGCAACAATAAACCATCACCTCCCAACAGAGACTAACAGGCAGCCTTGCTGGTAGTCTTCAGACAAGCCAAGGAACAGGGGAAGTCTCTCCAGTACAGGGCTGAGATGCATTAGCAGGGCAGTTTGCATAAGCTCTCATTGTTACTGCTCATGCTGTAGTTGCATCATGGATAAACAAGAGATTGCCAATAACTGGGGCTGTGAATCTGGAGTCTGTCATCAGCACTAAATTCACACCCCCCAAAAAGGATTTTCTTTTATTTTTGCTGCGCTTATTTTGCCATGTGTTATTCGCAACCAAATGTCTATACCTGTGGGTTATTTACAAGAATTGAAAAACCAAGTGTCTAAATCTTTTGTTACCACATTTGGAATTTCAGCCACTTTTTTTTTTTAAAAGCATAAAATTTTAAATGAAATATGATCAAACAAGTCTGAAGGTTCAAAGTAAAATGAGCCAAGGTAACTTACAGTTTAACTCAAAAACAACAGTCCCTATATTTTTTCCTTTGTCAAAGATATTAAGACATTTGAATTATTATATATACTGCCCCATATGAACATGAATTTACTCCCTGCACCTTGTATGAGGGGAAAAAATGTTAATGCTACTTGGCTTAAGTACTTTTGAATGACAGGAGGATGACAACATAATCCTGTCACATATAGAGGAAGGTAAAA
Organism: Pelusios castaneus; assembly: GCA_007922175.1. NCBI lineage: Eukaryota > Metazoa > Chordata > Testudines > Pelomedusidae > Pelusios > Pelusios castaneus. Next base: position 3,084,246 of record ML685791.1, read on the forward strand.
AGAGTAAATTCAAGCTTCCTTAAATACTTAACTCCTTCCTGAAATAGCACACACATTTACACATATGCCCCAATTCTGATCAAAATTTATGGACACAACAGAGCTCTGCATAAAAAATTCCTAATTTACAAATCTATCAAACAAAAACATTCTTCTTGCAACTTATTTGCATTCAGGCAATGCTCAGAATTTATTAGGCAATTTACTCAGAAGACAGGAAAGTTTCACCATAACAACAAATATGTTACCTGAGGGAGGGCACCATAATTCCATATATAACCCTTGTGAGGGAAGATATTGGCCACATATCGAAGCTTGCCTCTCTTTATATCTTGTTTAATGGGATTCAATGGTTCCTTAGTGGCAATCTAAGCAGATTGTGAAAGAGAGAGAGAGAGAGAGAGTGAGAAGAGAATTCTAAAATGGATAGTAATTAATCCTGTACCCAGCTGGGTAAGAAGTTGCATTTTGGCAATGTTTAAGCATGCTTGAGTTTTGGAAAGTATTGAAGTGTGATAGCCTCACTAATTCTCAAGAGCCATGTTCAAAAACAGACTTGTTACATTACCAATGTTTTAAGCTTTGGCGTGAAGTATTCATGGGGGAAAAGACTGAACCCAGACAAGCAAAGAAACAACATTATAAGGAGTTGGTCATGGTCTGATACAAGTACTGAAGAGGACTTAAGTTTAGAAGCTGCTATACTTTATGGGCCAAATTCGGCAGTAACATAAATAGGAGCTCAATATGATCAGACAACATGGGCTTTTGACAATGGGAAAATGCTTTATCTTACATTCTCCTGTTACTTGTTTTCCCTACTCCGTCTGTTATCTCTGCTCACAGTGTATAATTTACATTTGTTCTGTACATCTGTTCTGCACACCCAATGAACACCAAGTTGGTGCAAGGTTGAAAGCAGATTAAGTCGAACAGAACAAGGCACTCTAGTTCCAGAATAAGAGTCTCCACGTGGAGATCTATTGCAAAATAGCTCATTGCACAATAACTATTCTGGCCAGCTTCCCAAGGTAGACAAGTCCAATTTAATGATCTACAGGTGTAGTCTAACCTATTTTGTTATGCGTGTGATATATACCACCAGTGAAATTTGCCCATGACCAGGTCAGAGCTGAACATTATGCCTCTAATTATAGTCTACTTCCTGTATAAATGCAAAGTATTCTCCAAAAGCTGTTATGATGGTGCAATTCTGGTTTCAGTCAAGATTTTATCCTACCTTTGGCAAGACCCTACCAGTGAAAATCTGGAATAACTCCACTGAGATTGGTGATGTTGCTCCAGAAGTACACCGATGTAAAAGATCAGAATAATCTGGCCCCTGCCCATGTGGCCAGAGAGTGTCAGAAGAGACTGTGAGGATTCAAAAAATGAGAATGACCTCAAGAAAGTCAAGGAAGGCCAAGGGGAAACTGTGTGCAGAAAATATGCTGTAGTAAGATGGAGCAGGGGAGACACTCATCTTAAGGCAGTTTTCCATCATTTTGTTTCTTAAATTCTTTATATCAGCTAAAAGTCTTTGCATGAAGAGAAGACTAGTCCAGGAGTTCACAGATATGTAGTGACCCATGTCTCGTTTCGGCTTCTTACCATGGTCCAATCTGAAGTGCTTGTGAGCAAAGAAGTGGGTAGGAGGAGGAGGAGGACAGAGGTCTGATAAGCACTGATATAATCTCTGGTATCCTAAGAATTTCAATATCCCAATAGTTATTTGACCAGCTGGCATGGCAAAGTAAAGGCGGACATTTCTTGTCTCTTGCAAGAAGCCATACATGGAGAAACCAGACAATAATATCAAGACATATTTGAGCCTGATTTTTAACGGGATGACCATCTTCTCTATGCCACCAGAGGTCAAGTGAAGTGTTAAGTAAGAAAATAAAATACTTTGAAAAGCAATCCAAATTTCAATTAAGCCTTTAGATTAGTGGAATTAAAATGTTTGATAAGCAGATCCTGATATCTTCTTTAAATTTAAGGTGATCACTTGACAGAAGATCAAATAGTGGCATTATTCCATATCATCTGTGACAGTGAACAAGTCATTTCAGCATCAGGCAAAAAAAAACAAAAAAACAAAAAAAAAACAAAACACAAAAAACTTATGCCCTGCACAAGGCACCAGCATAGGCAAGATTATTAACAGGTAACCCCCAAACTGGAGCGCCCTGGAGAAATTCATGTATTAACTAGTAAACAAGCTAGATCCTATAAGATTTAGGAGTTGTTTTACCTACACTACAGATGAACCGTGCCTAAACTTCTGCTTCATGACACAGAAGCGGAATGATCCAATCAGGCTCTGAACTTCAAAAGTTCATTTTCCAGGAAGAAAAACTTCAAAAGTAATTAAGTTCTAACAAGTGCTGTTAGCATTAAGACAATGCTTTTCAACTGCTAATACAAAAATCAAGATTAGGACTGGCGCATTAATTTTTTCACTGGTAAAGCTCATTGAGAGATTAAATCTCTTGAACTGAAGGTTAAATAAGTTATTGTACCTATGGATTTGAGAGGAAAATTGAGTTCAGGGCACCATCCTGCAACTTTACATTTTTAAGACATGTTCTACCACACTTATTCATGTGGAGTAGCACCTTAGAATCAATGGGGATACTGAGAAATAAGGAAATACTAAATGTGAATAAGGGAGGTAAAACTAGATACTTCATTTTTTTAATTATCAGGAAAACATCAGCATGCATAACTGCATGGGAACATTCTAGTAGTAAAAATTTTATATAAGGATACAACCAAATAAAACCTACTTTTTAAAATGTTGGAAATCATGACAGTACTATCAATTCTGCAAATACCTATATATTTAATAATCAAGGATTTTTCTTTTAAAAAACAAATTACCTCCATTTTAGCATTTGACCAGCGAGGCACTTCTACAACCATGTTAAACACTACCTAAAGTGAAAAAAAAAAAAAAAAAAAAAAAAAAAAAAAAAAAAAAAAAAAAAAAGGATTTAAAATAAAGTTAAGTGGGCAATAAACATTTTGTCTTATTTCTTCCAGATCTGACAGCAATACTTGCCAACACTATACAATTTAGGCATATAATTTTCTAAATACAACTTGTTTACAATCCCATTGTTTCCTCACAACATTATTCCATCCTCTCAAAGTGAGGAGACAGGATTAACTACTAAAGAAGATTCAGAAGATTCAGAAATCCCCATGATGCTTTTCAGCCTAGTTCAGGATACATTTCTTCACACAATGCTCAATTTTCCTGTGGAACCCGTGGTCATGGTTATAGAAGCCTACAGCTTAGCAGGATTCAAAAAGGACTGGATATTTTATATGGGTAAAAAATGTATTAAAACATAAACAAGCGTTTTGGAAGCTACAGAAATTCAAGCATAAACACATAACAAAGTAACCCCATAATCTACCAAAACAATGCACTCCCATGCACATGCTTCACCCGATTGGGAGAGGAAAAGAAAACAACGCATGACAGATGTGTAGGTAAATTGCTAAACACACTGCTGGAAGATACTCAGATACTGTGCAAATGAGTGTGATATAAGAACCAACAGGGCAAAATCTAACCTCTGATTAATGTGGGTTAAGAGGAAGTTATCCCTGGGGATGTTACCCCATAATTGCCTCTGCTGCATTTCTTATACTTTGCTTTGAAGCAGCTGGTACTAGCCCTACTGTTGAGTGTGGGATACTGCCCAAAACGGACCATTGCTCTGATCCTTATGAAAAGCTCCTATGTCTTATTTTCTGTGTGACAAGGTGGGGAAGGTAATAAATTTTATTGAACCAATCCTAGTTGATGAGAGAGACAAACATTTTGAGCTTACAGAGTTCATCTTCAGGTCTCAGAAACTAAGGCCGGGTCCACAGTACAAACTTACATCAGTATAACAACGTCACTCAAAGGTGTGAAAATCCAGACACCTGAGTAACACAATTATACCGACCTAACCTCTGTGTAGACAGTGCTATGTCAACGGGAGGGCTTCTCCTGTCAACATAACTACAAGTTCTCACAGAGGTGAACTAACTATGCATTAACTAGGAAAAGCTCTTCTGACAGCGTAGTGTCTCCTCTGAAGCATTACTGCAGCACCACTGGAGTTTTAAGTGTACTCTTGCCCTATCTCAAAGTGTCACTGCTAAATACAAGGTTTGAATAGATTAAGCGTAAATAGATAACATACATCTCAAGGGACTGTTCAAAGTGACAAAGCTCACGAACACCTCTCTAGTCATAGGAACACTTGGAAGACTGTTAGTTGGTTACCGATTCTTACAGTAAACCATAAATCCAGTGTCTCTATTTTGTCTGCAATATTTAGCATCTGGCAAAGTTATGACAACTTTTGAAAGTGTAGTACAGGTTTCTTTTGAGTATGAGAACCGACAGGTCAGACAGAGAACAGTCATTGTCAAAAGCATTCACCCACAGCTAATGTGGTGTTTTTATCTTATCATTTTCCTGTGAGAGTTCATTCATTCTGAGTAACAGAAATAAGTCAGAAACCATCAAGTAATGGCAAAATAAAAATATTTATTTTTGGTGTGTTATTGATTATAACATTTCTTAATAACTAAGAAAAATGTCTTGTTTACAGTGAAGACGCATCACAGTATAACTGCTCCACCCAAGGACAGACAAACCACTCCTTCATACAAATTAACATTATTTCTTAAAAAGAAAGATGAAACACCAAATTGACTTCATTGGAGCTGTACCAGGCTGTGAATTTGTTCCAAAATGTCACCGTATCTGGTACCCTAGGAGACATTTCTTACATGAATGTAAAAAACGTAAGAGACATTGCAACCTCATGTAACATCTTTGGGGGACACAGTGTATTAAGTTTAAGAATGGGTTTTGTACCACTGCTGGTCAGAGACTGTATGCAACTACAGAGGGATGAGATACCACAGTTCTTCCAGGAAATAAAAACAGTAGAGTGGTGATTAAAGTGAATCACTCCGGTTATAAATCCATCCAGAAAGACACCTTCCCCTGAGATTTGCATTTACCAGTTCAAGCTGCCTTCTCCAGAGACCAACAGACAAAGAGAGGGCTTTTGGTACCCTCCATCAACCTCCCCCCCAAAAAAAGGCTGGGTTTAAACTAGCATATGGCTTTCTTTTGACCCAGCAACCAGAAAAGACCTTGGGTTCTAGGAGAAACCAACCCTTGTTGAAGGGGTGGAAAGACCAACATCTACCATCTCTGGTAAGCATGTAGGAACATCAATTGTTTTTATATGATTTCTGTGTGATGCTTTTACCTTAAGAATAACTATGCTTGCTTAGGAAATGCTGTGTGGTAACTAGTAACATCTGGCAATATGCTGGTCACAGCCTTTAGTAAGAAACCAATGCACAGATGCTGGCTGTTAGCCTGACTGGCTTGCTGGGGATTTCACAGTAAGTTGCAGAAGAACTGAAAGCCTAACCCTCAATCTGAAAGGAAAGACACATGGGTCCACATACAAGAGAGGTGTTGCCTGAGAGCCTAAGCCTACGCCTTAGGTGGGCACCTCAAAGAAGACAAGGGGAAGGGGAGAAGAGGCAGGAATGTCAAGGATGTCACAAATCATGAAGTACCTGTATTTTTGTTCCTAGTGATCTGCCGCATTAGTTAACTAACAAACACATTTCCAGAGCTGATACGATAGTCTGATCAAAGCCAGCTATTGCAGTCCCAAATTTGGACCCTCTTCCCCAAATCTGAGAGATGAACTAAAAAATGCAAGAAAGAATCTCAACAGTCACCTCTCACTGATTTCTCCTCAAGGCAGGGGTAGACAAAATTGGCTCACAGCTGGACACCAGCAATTTTATTTTTGGTTGCCAGAGGATGCTCCTCCATTACATTTCAGTAGTGGACCTAGGCGACAGGCTACTAATACTGTTCACCATGGTGACCAGAAACATTGATTTGTCGAGGCCTGCCTCAAGGTCACAAGAATTTCAGTCCTCTGACAGCCAAAAGATCCCCAAATTCATCCTACATGGATTTGTATAACGGTCATGCCCACAATATGCCAGCTGCTGTTCAACCTCATAAGACAGAGTCTATCTCTTGAAAAGCTCTCAACCTAGATAATAAGCAAGGACGAGAGGACAGAAATCTTAAGAATCAATTCAGTGAGAATATTCCATGGGTAAAAAGTGACTTGAAGAAAGAGACTGTGGTTATGAAAGAAAGCAGGCAGCTTTGGTGAAAAAGACATAATGGGAGTGGAAGCGTGATATGACCCAAAAGCAGATAAGGGCAGAATTGTGAGGAGCCAGTTAAGATTGGGGTTTGTACCTGATAATCATCTCTAACTCTACCCACAGAAACATACTGCATAGAAGTACAGGCTCTCACTGTTGGGGAGAGATGGCAAAACCATGTTGAACTGGCCCACTCCAAAAATGCTACGGCCAATTCTGCTGCAGAGGCTCAAATGCTAACTGACCAAACAAATATTCGTTCTGACTTTGATCATTACTGCAAGAAAAGGACCTACAAAGGCTTGCTGAAATATTACAGGCTAAACTTTCATTGCCACCAGAACCTTATTTTTTTGTGAAGGAACCTGGAAGAGATTCACACACATTCATTTCAGTGAAGCTACACTCATTTTATCCCAGCCAACAATCTGGCCCTCAGGATTTCCGATACCAGTTGAATACAAACTGTCAAGAGCACGGAGTATAACAGCCTAAATAGATTAATTCATATGCAGAAAAAAGAAAATCAAAGGCCTCTGAAAGGTTGAGCTGCCCAAGTTTCAGCTGCTCCGGATGTTTACAAGTGTTTAATTGCTTCAAGCAGTCCTTATGTTTAAAAATCAAAATAGTTTGTTTAGAGGACAACCAGATTTTTCCAGGGATGAACCAGGACACTTGCCTTTGGTGCAAAGGGTCCATGAGGGGATGGTTTTAGTGGGGATTAGGGAGGTATACAGAGGAGGATTTGACAGCTGGAGATGAAAGCAAAGAGAGAAAAGGCTGCTCATTCCTCATATAGTCTACGCTGTGTTTTCTCATCATCTTTTCCCTTGTTTTCTGCTCTTCTCCATTCTCTTCTCCCTTCCTTGCCTAGATGGCACACTGGAATCTTCCCAGTATACCCGTTCATTCTCTCTATCACAGAGTGCTTAGGCCTGCCTTTCCACCCATGAATATCTCTTGCTTCCACCATGCCTCTGCCTTGCCACAAGGTACTGTGTGTCCCACCTCCGCTCCAGTTACAGGGGCAGTAATCAGAAGTACAGATGCCAGCCCTTGTCGGACGGCTGTCTCCTGTGTCTGGTGAGCTGCCTGTTGGCTCACAACGTGCAACAGTGCCCCAGACTCCACATGCTTCTGACTCTCACATGCATGAGGAGCTTCATGGAAGGCAGGCTGTATGACAGACTTAGATGGAGGTGGAGACTGAGGTGCATTTGTTCACACTGTCTGTTTCACCAGCTCTGCTAGGTGGTGGCTTCTTTGGAAGACTAGTCTGCAGGAGCTTAAGAAAAAAGTAGGACAAAACTGAGTTTTTTTGTAAAACAGACAGGGACAGATCATGCTAGCAGGATCCTCTCAGTTCTCAGGGACAAGCAGATTCTCTATTTAAGTATAGGAACTGAGACTGTGTTGCTCATTCACATTAATATAGAGCACAGCCAGGCAGCCATTTTTGTTTATACTCCATTAGATGCACAGGCAGCAGAGAGGGGGAATCATTGTTTACCAAGTGGAGAAAAGCTAATGCATTGCATTTTCTAGTTTCTAAGATGTAACATGAAAACAGGAAGAAAATAATTGAAAAAATATTTAGTAGTATCCCTTAAATTATACATTTGTGTGTATCACATATAAGTGCAACACATAGCCAGAGAAGCAATTTCAGGAAGGGCAGTAGAAAGAGGAAACAGTGCTGCAAATAGTTTACTTGAATAAATCTGTTTCTGGCTTCTTTCCTAGACCACCTCCCTACAAGCTGCCCTCTGGGACCAAGGGTCCCTTCTAACAAGCAACCCTTCTCCTCTTGGTAAATCCCCTTTCCCCTACAGAGCAGCTTACTTCCTTCCCCAGTCCTGCTGAGTTCGATCCTGTGACCTGTGTGTGGCAGGGATCAGAACCAATTATGAATAGGTGTGCGAAGAAATTTGGTTTTCTCCCAGCGGATAGGAAATTGAGCATTTGGAGCTGCTGCAGAACTTTAAGGGATAATCTGATTTTGAGTGGAAGGGGAAGCACAAAGCAGGGCAGCATGTGCCCCGAGTAGGGAAGAGAACAAAACAGATGGGAGGAAGAGATAAAATGAGGAACAAAAGGGATGGTGAGAGTATTTCCAGAAAAAGTCTGCAGTTACTCTAGCCACTTATACAGCAAAGTGCTTTTGGAAAATATAATTTTAAACAAAATTATTTCTGGTGTTGCTGACACTCCTCATTTAATCTTTGCAATGTGACAGTGGTAGAGATAGAAGACAGCAGCTGAACCGCCAATTGCTTCTCTTCTATAACTATTTAATGCAGCTGCTGCTCATTTGTGATTTTACCAAGCCTCATCATGGCCATATGTAGATAACTGACAGCCTGAGCCAAAGTTCTAAGGAAGAGCAAACAGAGCAAGCCACAGGTCAGCAGCAGCTGTGCTGAGAAAGAGCTTTCAATGATAGAAGAGAATAGAGGGATGAAAAGGATTGTCATGAAATATGACCACAAATAGAGGGATATGTGCTTATTGTGGACTTGTTCAAAATACGAACCCAATCCCCAACGTATCACTTCCTCTGAGGTGCTGGCCAATGAATATCAAACCAACAATCTCCAGCTATATCAAATATTCTGGCTTGAAAGATACGCCTCTTTTTTCAGTTCAGTTTTTCCAGTATAAGTTAACAAAGCTACATGGCCAAAAAGAATTCAATACCCACTCTGAAGTCAAAAGATTTCCAGACATCTCATCTGGTGAGTCTTTGCACTGAAAAATGAGGAAAGTCTGAAAGCCCGGATGAAAAGTTTTTACTTCCAGCTATCCACAGAATTGGTTTCAGGTGTTCAGTGGCAACATATGCAAGTAACTAGCCACCTTAAAGTTGTCAAAAGATCCAGGATCAAGAGAAATTTCTGCCATTGGTGAAAATGTAACACCAAGTTTCTCAAGCTTGAAGCAACTATTTCTTTATAAATAAGCCTTATCAATTGACTGATGTGGCTTCCTTTGCAAACTCCCTCTCCTAGGTTAGATATTAATCTGGTGGCTGAGTGCAAAACAACTTCCTTTGTTCACGGTCTTTGCTAACCTGCACAACTGCACAGGAAGTTTTTTCAAATATTGCATGGAAAGCATTCTTGAGTGGGAACAGTGTGATGCAGTCCAACTAGATGGAGTACAAACTATGGAGTTCTGGTTACAGAGATCTCCTTTGCAGCCTCACATGTCCCATTAATTCTAACATTTTTGCTGTGCTGAGTGATCAGTGCTACCAAGTTCTGCATTCATACCGGCATGTCTTGGCTTATCATGAGAAAGCACTGACATAGCTTTTTGAACTCCACTCCAAAGGGCCACTCATTTGCCTTACCCGCCTGTTCTGATTATCCCAGCTGTCCATCTCATCATAAGTTTTCACTTAAAAGAGGGAACTTAGCTTGAGTTTGCAAAGACAGTCTGTGACACTATTTAACACAAAGAACATGGCTGAAGCCCTGATTTCAGATTCTATGGGACTCTGCAAGTAAATGAAGAGAACGTTAACATGCCTGGAAAATTTCCTCACTGAAGTGAATAAACATCTTTCCATTTGAAGTAAAATTACGTATTAAAGCACACCTGACTCATCTGAAAACAGAAGATCTGCGACCACCAACATCAAAGACATATACAATGATGAATGGATTACAAGCCCTTTTAGTCCAGCAGGGAGTGACAATTCCACTTCACCTTTAAAAGTCAACTATGGTCTTTGGGAACTTTTCTGCAACAAGACACTGAACGCTAAGGATACGTCTACATTGCTATTAGATAACCGCATCTGACCCAGCCCACCTGACTTCTCATCAGTGGTGTACTGAGAGAGGGGCGAGGGGGCCATGCCCTCAGGCGCAGGCCTGGGAAGAGGCGCCAAGCAGGCTCTCCCCAACCCTGCTCCTGGGGGCTGTCACTCAGAGTCTAGCTGAGTGAGAGTATTGGCAAGAACTAAGGGCTGACCTAGATTCAATAGAACCAGCTGCTTGCCCTTGGAATAGGAAGAGGCTGACCCCTCCAGGCTTCCCACTGAAAGCTGAAAAGCGGCCATCAGCCCTGAAAAGGTCAGGGAGGGAAAGTCTGGAGGCGCAACCCCACCTCCAGCTTCCTAGAGCTACACAGAGGACTGCAGCCTACTCACTGCAGCCAGGGCTTCCAAGTTTCCTGACCTACCTGGTTGGGATGAGGATTCTCCCTCAGCATTGCAATGTGGTAAGTAAGGGAGGATAGGAGCAGGGGACTCCTGGAGCCAGGGAGGGGGCAGGCTAACTGTTGGATACCTGCTCAGGTGGGGCTTCCACCTAAGTCTCCTGCTGCAGGCGCTGAGGCTGAAAAAAACTGCCTCGAGCCCTGAAGAAGCCAGGGACAAGGGGCAGGGCTGAGGCTTGTGACACCCCCACCCCCCCGCCCTGTCCCTAGCTGCCCTACTTGTGGCAAGCAATGGAAATGGCAACTGCTGTCCACAGGGAAGAGAGGGGAAAGCATTTCCTGAATCCTCAAATGTGACTTTTTTTTTTTTTAAGATGCAAAGAGACAAATAAAAGCACTTTTTTGTCAGTAGGAATTATCTATATTAACCACCACCTCCACCCATAAAAATACAGAACAAAGCTGACCCTGCAAACCTCACCTGAACAATGGGCACTGCACACTGGGGAAGAGCAAGGGGAAAGTGAAGTCAAGCCCACATTTGCACCCACCAAGATTCCCCCCTCACCCAGCTCCACAGATACAGACCCCTCCCCCCAGGGCAGCTGAGGAGCAGCACGGAGACACCTCCTGTAGGATTGGCCCCTGGGGTCTGGAGACCCTTGATACACCGCTGCTTCTCGCAGGGTCCTACAACCTGAGCTCTAGCCTAAGCCCAAATGTCTGTGTCAGCCCAAGCCCTGCAAGCCTGAGTCACCTAGCCATGCATGGGATTTTAACTGCAATATAGACAATACACTGAAGCAGTGTAGACAGGAGTTGACAACTTTTCATATGAGATTCTCCAGTGCGTATCTGCAGAAATTGTTTGGTACTCGGCTATCAGATGACACATTTGTGCCCCCTCACACCTCACGCTGCCCCCCCAGAGGGCAGAAGGAGTTCCGGCCCCACCCCCACCTGCCTAGGGGAGGGAGGTTTGTACCTGCAGGGGGGGACGCGAGGCTGGGGGGGGGGGACACAAATCCCCCCTCCCCACTTCCCCTCCCATTCACTTACGTAGTGTGCGGCAGCTGCTGGTCCCCTGCAGCAGCCTGGCTCCTGCTGGGACAGGGCAGCCTCACCACCACACCCCCTTGCCCCCACCTGTGCATCACTCAGAGTCTCTCTTACAGCGGCTTTGGGTTGATTATTAAATACTTTCCTCGGCCTCAGGATTGCCCCAGGGGCGTCACTGGCACTGAGCATGAGCCCCGAGTGTCCAAGCCAGTAATGCAGGTGCAAAGAGGTGTGCTGACTCTTAAGTCTCCTCCTCTGCAGCATGTAGCTGAGGCACATGGTGCAGAGCAGGAGAAGAGAAGGGAAAGTTAAATCCCTCTTCTCAGGTAGGTGGCGGGCGGGGGGGGGGGGGGAGAGGGGAGCAGCAGCTACCTCGGGTCAAGGCGTGCAGTGGCTGGCCCCAACTTGGGTGGGTAGGGAGAAGGAGGCTGGTCACAGCATCTGGCCCTGACCAGCCACTGGTGGGGTCAAAGGCAGGAGCCAGCCTGGGACCTGGGAGTGCTGGGGCCAAAGGCAGGAGCTGGCCCAGGACGCAGGACCTGAGACTGACAGGGCTAAAGGCAGGAGCTGGCCCAGGGCTGCAAGGCGATGATGGCAGCAAAGGCCAGGATGCAGATCTGGCCTGGGAGTCAGGAGCCAGCAGCAGGGCTGCCGAGGTCCAGATCCGTCCTAGGGGCCAGGGCCAGCAGCGGGGGCTGGATCTGCCCCAGGATCAGAGGCCGCAGGGGCCGGATCCGGCCGCCAGATCCAACCAGGGAGCCAGGCCATCAGCAGCAGGGGCTGGGAACGTGGTGGGGGGGGAGGAGGGGTGTGGTTTCAGGTAGGAAGCAGGATGGGTGAGCCTGGGGCTATGCAGGATATGCTTGTATGCATGTGAGCCTTTGGGGGAAGTTTTCAGTATGCTCTTTGAAAGGTTAGGTGCTCATGAGTACCTGAGTACCACTTATGTTAATCCCTGACACACAGCTCCTGATAGAATTCTGACTGCAGCTCTAGGAAGAGCATCCAGCATTCCCAGATGGAGACTTTTCACATCTATTCACCTGGGCAAGAGTGAATTTTCAGTGCTTAAGATAAACACAGATTCAAATTTCAAGTTGGTAATGAGACTAAAAGTAATTATATCTCCCCTAACATCTGGTAGGCAGCCAGACTCAACTCATTGAACAGTTCAAATATATAGTTTCTTTATTCATTATTCCACACAAGCAATTACAATAGTTGCCACAAGGGTGAGATGTGATTACAAATCTGAGAGTAAATCAGAGTTTGGAAAAGGGGGTGGCCCATGATATGACCTACTAAACAATGCCAGGAAAAAGTTGGGGAACCCTTTTAATAGAACAAACCAAAGCAAGTTGAGCTTGCAACTTGTTAGATGTATGTCCATACTTTAATGAAAAACTGAAATAAGTACATCAAAACATACAAGACCAATATTCTGTAGCCTCCTTTTCAATATCAAAAGTGCTCAAAACAATTTTAATTAAATTTGATAAACTGAAGAGTTATTACAAATTATTGCTATTTTCTATATATAAATTGCCATTGGATGTACATAATTTAACAGAGAAACATTTGGCTAGTATAATTTAGCATATGGTTTTAGGAGGCACTGTACTACTAGAAGTGCCAACAAATAAGCAAGATCTCGAGTGCCAGTGGACATTAAAAAGCTATGCCACTTTTCACAGGACTAGGAAAGGTGTCCAAATTGGTTAACTACTGTACAATTTGCATCCATAATGTCTCCTGACTTTCCAGCTCACCTGAGCAGTGGACACCGCACACTGGGTAAGAGCAAGTGCGGGCAGAAGAGTCAAGACTGCATTGGCACCCACCAAGCTTCACCCCTGCCCAGCTCCACAGATATGACCCTTCTGCCCCCTTCCAGAGCAGCTGTCCTAACCTGTTGTGTAAGGCTCTGCTTCATCCTAGATATGGCTATGTTTTAAAAGGAAGCAAAGTAGACCTCTTATTTCTATTTATATGCATATATATATATATATATATATATTTTGTAATACACTCACTTTTGGGAAACATTTCAGGATGCATTAGTATGAAAAAACCCACATGTAAAATACTCAATGAGCAGTTAAACTTCTAACTAAGCATCACGTTAGACTGATACTGCGAGGATATCTGTAGGATCAGAGCTATAGATAGTACATAGCATATAGGAAAAAATGTTTTATTCAAGTTTAAGAAGATTTCTACTAAAAGAGCAAGATATTCAGGTTATTGCTGCTCAGAAGTTTTAGACAGTTTAAATCATTTTGTAGATTAGTTCTCTGCAAAATGATCAGGATTAGATATTGTGACAATGTGCTTATAAATACAGATAAGAAACAAAATACGTAACTGCCTGCTAGAGTTACAATTCTTAGCATGTCATCTGAGAATACGCCTCATCACCCACTTTCAACAGCCATATAGCTCCTCCTTATGTTTGATTGTTTATTCACATTTGTGAATGACTGCACCTACTTAAATAATTCTTAAGTGAGCATTAGAAAAAGCATGAAATCTAAATATAACTGCTATTTGTGGGTTAAATGAATTATAAATGAGAGAGAATTAACGAGCACATGTGAGCAGATGTAAGTGTGAGGACAGTACATAGGACCACAGCAGAGGCAGGAAATAATATTTTAAATGCTGCCTGAAACCAGACCATCAGAACGGCTCTGTCTAGTTAAAGTATCATTTGTAGGTTTAGAAAATGCAATTGATTGGTCAAATAAATATTGCCCAAGATTTGCTGGTTACTCAGAAATTATTTAGATGCCTCAATAGGGATTTAAGAGCCATCTCTAAGAATCTGTCGGAAAATCTTGGCCCGAAAATGCCAATTTTTTTTCACATTCTATTCATTATTTAAAATGACACCATACCCCTGCTTTGGGCTCAAGAGACCTTTACAAGAGACTATACAATTTAAAGAAGACTATTTAACCAACTTTTACACAAACAAATCTTGGGTTCTGTTCTCTCTGTAGACAGCAGCAACACTAAGCACATGCACTTGGCACTTTTCTCTGCTGAGCCTATCTGCACTTCCCAGAAAAGCACATGTCATCAGTTCAGAACAAAATGGGAACATCTAGGGCAGGGTAGGCAACCCCCGGCATGCGTGCCAACAGTGGCACACAAGCCCATTTGGAGCGGCACTCGGCATCCTCTGTGGATACCAAAATTGCCACTCCTGCCACCAAAAGACACTCCAAGTGGCTTCTTTCAGGGGCAGCTGCAATGCGGAGGTCCCTGCCATGTCCATGCCCCAGACATACCGCGTAAAGGAGTCGACCAAAGTGACTCCTTTCTGTGGTGTGCTGCTGCCAAAAGGAGAGACTCCAGGCAACTTCTTTCCATGGCGTTCCTGGGGATAGAGGTCCCCAGGCACGCTGCCGAGAGGAGCCACTCCAGGTGCCTTCTCTCCATGAGTGGGGCCATTGGCACCAGCTTAGGGTTGAGGAGGAGGGGCCGGCACAGGGGTCGGCAAAGGTTGCCAACCCCTAATCTAGGGTTTGACCCACTACTCATAATAACCCTTTAACACAGTGATTTTCAACCTGTGGTCCACAGATCCCTGAGTGTCTGCCAACTAGGTCTAAGATTTCCAAACGGGTCCACACCTCCATATGAAATTTTTTTTAAGAGGTTCACAAATTAAAATAGTTTGAAAACCACAGCTTTAACAGCAAAGATTTACAATTTATTTTTATATTAATCTCCAGTCAGAGCACACAGTGAATATTTTACTAAGGGAATCTACTTATGCAGGCTTCTGAATATGACAGGACAAAATTCAATGCATCAACTTTACAATGGTCATAAATTTTTCTAATGAAAAAAATATTAAAATATTTGTCTTTTAGAACATAGAGGAATGAAAAAACTCACTTTTTTGCCCATTTGAACAGGAGACTATTAAAATCCCTTTGAGCTCCCTCATCCCATGGCATTTGTATTTGAAGGTTTATCAGCTGTATTCAGTGAAAGATTCACGGTAATGAACAGCTCTCATTTTGTCCACCATGACTGAAAGCCCCATATTAATGTGTCCATTACAAGTAGAGCATAGCAAAATTACATTTAATGAAAAATAATTTCTAACTGTACCTCACTTCCATTAGTCTTTGATCTCTTTGCAGGAACCTCCTTATCCTGTACAGAAAAAGAAAAATTTACATTTAGAATGCTCACTAACAGGAGTCAAATCCAAAATATATTCATGTTAGAGAAAAGAATACTACGCTTTGTGTATAAATAATTACTGCACTGTATATTCTACACAGACTATATTACCAGTTTTTAAAGGGCTTGAAGAGATCTACTCATGAATGGCAAGCTTGTCCTTGAGAATATGGGAGGGACTTAAGCCATCAATCTGTCCATAACCTTCATTTTAAAAGCAATTACATTTCCTTATGGGTTTTTAGGTTATATCCTTCCAAATGTGAACTGATGCAGTTTCATCTTCCTGAGTCAGAAAGAGACAAATCTACTTTCCCTCATCTTTGCCAAGCACCAGCTGAGTGAAATTAACAATGGTCAATTTCAGTGCTCCTTTACAGATCGCTGTAGACAGCCACAAAAATTGCTGAGAACCAGATCAGTTTCATCCTTCTGCTGCTTGTAAATGCCGTGAATATAGGGTTACCAGATACCAAAGCATAGAAAGGAGGACAGGGAAGTATGAAAAGGAGGATGTAATTGAAATTGCTTGATTATTAACAAGGCTGGTAGGTAGAGGGAACCAGCATACTGTGTAGGTTCAATAGGTCTTGTCACCGATTGGTCAATGCAGAATACTATAAAATTTATAATAGCTTCATATAAAAAACTGAAATTTTAATCATAAGTAAAAAGCCGGATGAAATCACATCTTTTTAAAATGCCTGTGGGACAGAGGACATGAAGGAGGACATGTTCTCCTTTTGCCGGACGTCTGGTAACCCTACGTGAATAGCATTATAAACAGCAGAAGACACTGTAGTTATTCACAAGGGAGGAGAACCCTAAAGGTAGAGGCTGCAGAAGAGGAAGAGTAGTGGAAGGCCTCTCCCTCTCCAGTTCTGAATAGTGGAGACCCTGAAGGCTCTGAAGGGACAGAAGAAAATTTCTTCCCTTGTCTAGCAACCGGAAGGGGAGGAGATTCAAATTATGAGACATCTGCTTGCCAGAGACTAGTTTGAAAAAGACTGAAAGGAGGATGCAGAGACAGCACCCTAGTGGAAATTTCAGCTCCCACTTCCCTCCCAGCAGTTAAGGATGGTAAGACGTGTTGGTAAAGTTATCATCCCTGGACCTCCCTGGGAAGGTCCTTCAACCATCATCTTTCCCATCAACCTCTCCAGCAGGTTTAGTCCTCCTGGTCAAAGGTGTCAGGTACGCTTTTCAAGGCCTGGTTTTAAATGAATCAACAGAACAATACTGATGGAGCATTTATCTGTTTAAAACAGTGGTTCTCAACTCACGGCCTGCAGGTCACTTATCATCCAATCAGCACAAAGCTGCAGCCCATGTGACAACCTCAGAGTCACATGCGTATTATACATATTGTGTGAATGTGGCCCACAACATATAAAAGAGCTGCATATGCGTCCCACAATGGTAAATGTGTTGACAGCCACTGGTTTAGGGCACAGGATAGAGCTGCCAATTTTTCTAAGTGCTCCATGCTACAAATCAACCAAACAATCCAGGCAACAGACCTAAAAAAATAGGCTAAAAACTTCCCAAGCCATTTGTGGAACTCATTTGTCATAATAAGCAAACCTCTTCTCAACCTAAACCAAAGGCTGGCAGTTTCCACAGATGACATATAAAACAGGCATTTCACTGTAGCAATAATGAAGCTCCAGGGAACGTGGCTAACTATACGTGAAAGCACTTGGCTGCACCTCATGCCTTGTAATTCTCTAAAGGTGTGATTACCACTCTTCTCTTGGGCATTAGTGCTGCCTTCAAATTACAATGTGCCTTTTGGGAATTAAATATGCCATTCACATAAATATACACTAGGTAATCCTCTTCTACAGAAAAAGTGCTGGTACTAAGAAATGCGTACTTTTAATTACAAATGTAGAAAATTAGCAATTTACAAGGATTTGATGAAAAAGTGATTTAAGAATAGTAATAGTAGAAACTGTACTCTAGACTAGAGCACAACACGCAGAATTTAACAAGGTTAATTAACCATTGGAACACCTTACCAAAAGGTATGGTGGACTTCTCAACACTTGAGGCCTTGTACACACTACAAAGTTATTGCGCGGTAAGGCTCCTTACCGCGCGATAACAATCAAAGCATCCACACACTAAAGCTTCTTGTTGGGGAGCAACATCCCTCTTGCCACACAACATGTAAACCACCTAAAGGAGGGTGGTAAGGCTTATCACGGAATGTGTGGATGCTTTTTGCACTGTTGACAGCCTCTGGAAATGTCCCAGAGTGCCAAACCGGGCCACTCTGGGACACTGGAGCTGTCAAATATGTCAATTTCACTGCTCTAGCTGGGCAGTGAAATTGACATATTAAAGCTGCGGGGTTCGGGGGCTGGGGGACTGGCCAGCTGGACCAGTGAGGGCAGCTGGTTCGGGCCAGCCCCCTAGCTCAGCCCCGGGGCTTCGGGTGGTGGCGGGAGC
>ML685791.1:3102747-3125623 GCA_007922175.1 Pelusios castaneus
GCTAGAAGGAGTGCAGTGTGGACGCAGTAAAGCATTATAATTATAACGCTTGCTTGTCCCGCAATAAAAGTTATTGCGGGACAAGTCTGTAGTGTATACATGGCCTGAGAGTCTTTAAATCAAAACTGCATATCTTCCTTAAAGACAAACTCTAGTTCCACTGCTAATTATTAAACTCAAAGCTGGAATTACTGGGTGAAACTCCATGGCCTGTATTATGGAGGAAGTCAGATTAGATCATAAAGTCCCTTCTAATCCTAAAATACATTAATCTATTGTAGTAACTGTTAAAAATAAAATGAGATTTCGATTGAAAAGGAAAAGAAAAATCAACCTGTTTTTGACCATTAAAGGATACAACATCCATCATTTCAAAAAAATAACTGTGTTTGAGTCTAATACATACCTCTTTAGAGTCAGCAAACAGAGGAATATCATGAAATGGGGAAATATATTTACCTTCTGCATTCTCTGCAAGACAAAAGAAGTGTTAGAAATCTAAACAAATTGTGCTGAAAGGTGACCACAATTACTAACAAATCAGTTCCAGTTGCTTCCATCATTATAGACAAACAAGGGTCTATGAGCATTTTAAATGAAAACACTGCTTTCCTGGTGGCGGGGTTATGTTGTAACAAAGTCTTATCTGGAGTTAAACTCCAAATTTCACTATAAAAAGAAAATTTGACAAACAAACAAAAAAAAGTCAGATTTGGCAGCTATACTATAACTTTCTTCCCTCTCTTCTGCCTGCAATTCCTTTGAGCCCAACTGGCAAAATGAAGTTATTAACCTTCTATTTTTCCCGTACAGAGTCACTTATGGAAAGGAAATGCCGTAAGACATGTACAGAGAAACCCAGTTCCTATGTTACCTTGGATTTTAAGTAACACTTCAAGCCTCCTTCTGGGCAGCTAATAGTTTCTTCAGTACCAAGATTTTTTTAAACAACAATTTTCCAGGTAAAAATGTTGCAGATATTAAAATTTTACAGTATTCCCTTAGCATGTCTTGTCATTTCAAATAACTGAATTTCATAGCAATAAAGAGAACATACCAATTCTGACCAGTAATATACATCAATTAAACCTTAACTACTCAAGACATTCTGTTTTAAGAGGAACAAATGGCTGATTACAATGTGCAATTCTGGCCTCACTGAAGTCCATGGCAAAATTCTCTTAAGCTTCTGCAGGTCCTTCTCCCCCATTTGTAATCAGACTTCTCTAATCAGTGAGGTCGGGTGCTCAAACTTGGTCTAACTCACCAAATGCTCAATGACTACACCCAATTTGCAAAAAATAGAACAGTTAATAGATGTACAATTTCCAGCATCCAAAGCTCCCTCCTGATCAGGTAACAATGTGTATTAAAGGAAAGTGTGGGAATGGGCCCTATTTGACCTATGAACTGCATCACAGCCACCCCTACAGTACAGAAACAATTGTTATGCAAATATTATGCAAACAGGATGTTACATTCTACCAAATAAAAGACAAAAGTTTAGTCACAGACCACTGTTCAAACTGAAGAAATGGTCATTAGATCAAGCCTTTTTCACCTGACTCAAAATTTCTGAGACTGTGCCCAACTGACAATTCACATGTGCCCCTTTCTCTCACAGTAATGTTAAGTCAGAAGTGATTCCACTGAAAGCGGTATAAAAATCAGTGTTAGAGTAAAACCATTAAGTTGTGCTTTTATTTCTTTTTAAATCTTTATAAACTATTTTAAAAAGGACATGTGAAAATAAAACTAAACACACTAGCTTTTTGTTTGCAGTTTTGGTGTAACCATGTTGGTCCCAGGATATCAGAGGGACAAGATGGGTGAAGCAATAGAAGCTGGTCTAATAAAAGATTTACCTCTCCCACCTTGTCACAACCACCTTTTTCTGTTTTGAAATCTCAGAGCTCCATTCATACTAGCTTAGCTGTCCCTCAGCAGAGTAGAAATCCCCATTTTAAATGCAAATTTCCCTTCCCTACAAACACATTTGGTGCACTCATATCAGGGCATGGACTCATAAGACAGAGTCTAGATGCTGTTATGCCTGCTACAATAAAAGAATTTATGCACTGCTTAAAAAGTTTCCTGCACTTTCTGGAGCCTTTATCCTGGGCTCTGTCTAGCTCCACACAGGGGCAATGGCAGCTGAAAGGCTCTAACTGCCACCAGTCTCACTAGAACATGATTTTCAACCATTTTTCCTCAGTTGAAAAAAAATCATTTATGCCCACAACCCAACAATTACATCTTTGAGCAATGCATTCCAGTCTTTTGGTAGCAGCAGCAGGCGGTGTCACAACGCAGTACTGAGTCCCAACTCATAGTTTGAAAACTGCTGCACTAGACACATTTTTAATACTGAAACAATTTTAATGTACCTTTTTAAAGTTACCCTCCCATGAAATAAGGCTCTGGCTGTGTCTCTGGTGCATACGAATTCCCTGAAGGCTGGAGAGACAGCCCATCTCACAGGCCAACTTTAAAGGCCTAGTACAAGGGTCTGCAACCTGTGGCTGCTCTTCCTGCAGCTCTTTGGCTGCCCCCTTGCGGCTCCGGGCTCCCACCGCAATGGGGTACCTTGTAGGTGGCCTGCACCCCAGCTCCACCCCCTGCCACCAGGGGACCCTGCAGCAGGCACCCTGGCCCAGGTCCCCCCCAGGTAGCGGGAAGCTACACCTGTTGTGGCTCTCCAAAGCGTCTGATGAAGTGGGATTTTCTCCCACAAAAGCTCATGCGATAAATAAATCTGTTAGTCTTTAAAATTGCCACAGGACACTGTTGTTTTTCTACAATAGACTAAGCTACCCCTTTGGAAGTTCAAAACACTTGGTTATTGAGAGAATTTTTTAAAACAGCTCTTTTTAGCTTTTGTGTTGCCAACACCTGGCCTAGTGGGGCTCAGGGCTAAATAATGGATCTAGCCACATGCACATTCTAGACCTGGCCAGTTGCGCAAAAGCCTGTCATGTCCTACCCAATGCACCTGGGGAATACCCATATCACCTGGGGGTGGGGGGGAAGGCTATGTTAACACCCAGGCCAAACTTCCTAGTTAAGTTCGGAAGCATTTCCTGGGCGGAGGAGCCCTGATAGAACGCAGCGCAGCCAGCCCCGCGTTCCACCGCAGCACTCGCGCGCGCCTGCAGTGTCCAAGCAGGCGGAGGCCGCGGCGCCTGGAGCCCGGCGGGGCTGCTACTTACTGAAGTAGAGACGGTACTCAGGCGAGTGGAGCCGCCCCCGCTGCTCCGTGCCGTACTGCGCCATGATGCTGCTGAGCCAGCGGCGGCGCAGCGGCACCAGCAGCAGCGGCGGCTGCACCGAGCACTTCCTCCCCGCTCTGGAGCAGGAGCAACCCCTTCGAGCCGAAAGCAGCAGCAACCGCCACAAACCCTGCAGTAGCCCCGCATGCATTGCTTATGCCTTGCGCGGCTCAGCCTGCCAGTAGCCGAGGTTCCGGCGCCTGGCTACGGACGGCGATCTGAGCATGCTCGGTGACTACCGCCGAAGCCGCTGCCCTGGCTTATGGCTCTGCCCGGGCGCTGCGCCCTGGTAGGTGCAAAAGCGGGGTGCTGGGGGCGCGTGAGGTGCAGGGAAGGGGGCAACGCATAAGCAGCCGGAGTGAGAGGGACTGATGTGCTCGTCTTTGCCGCTTCCCCGCCTACACTGGCGTTCTGCCCGGGTAGGAATGGGAGACAGCCAGGCCTCGCTAGGGACAAATGCAATCGGCTAGCACTGGCAATGTGTGAATGGCCGCATTGTCTCACCCCTTTACACTTGTAGGCGGGGTTGTGTGGGCAAATCGATCGTCCACCTGCAATGAGCAAAATTGATGAGTTTCCCCCTTTCCAAAACTGCCTGACTTAAACATAAGGCAATAAATGGGGAGTTATTTGCTTTCCTGAGCTTCTTGAGCCTTTGGAGTAACAAATGTTTGATTTCAAACTCGAGAGACGCTTCATGCGTCCCACGAAAGCTCATGTGTTAGTCTTTAAAAGTGCCACAGGGCTCCTTGTTTGTTTTGCTCAACTAAACTAACAGGGCTACCTCTTTGGAACTGGTCCAAAGGCTGATTCCCTAATGACATTACTCCATAAACTGATCCATACAGTGTTGATTCCTTTAGCATGTGATGCCCCTACTGCTGATCTTTATTGATCCTTACAGAGGATGTCTACTGGTTTTGGTTCCTACACAATGAGACATTTAGCACTTCTGTAGTGCTTCTCAACCATAAATGTGTAAGCATTTGACTTCATGCAAGTTTTTCATCAGCTACCATGGCAAGCAATTTAAATACAGAAAAAAAAATTTGAACCATTTTATCATTAAAAAAATCCCAAACACCACTCAGTGTCCCATTTTACCTTTCTGCTGGATAAAATCATTGTTTTTATCTTTTCAGCTAATAAAGCTTCTAAGCATTTCATGAATATGTTGCGTGCTATTTCAGTGCTTCTGCTCTCAACTTGAAATCACAATGTCATCAACATTCGCTGTAATGCTACTTCCATCTACAAGGCTGGCAAGACCATTAATCATTAGGGACCAGATTGAGCCATTCTTGCACATGCTGAGTAAAACTCACCCATGTGCAAAGACGCTGGCCCAAGACATAAGCATTCCTTATCTCCCATTCAAACTACGGTTTCAATTTCACCGGTTGATTTGTTATACTACCTTGTGGTAGTAAGAAAATCAGTAGTTTATTCTAAGGTGGAGGGGGCAAAGTCTACAGTAAGTAGAGTAGGATATATTTTATGGTCCTTTAAGGGCTCTATATTCTGATATTTGTACCTCAATATATGGAACTTCTGTTTAATTGAAATAAATAACTATGATTTCATTTATTTATATACCAGTGCCTAGCTGTCCCAATCAAAATCGGGACCCCATTTTCTCTTCTTGATTTGTGAAATTTTCAGACCTCAAAATCTCACATAACTTTAATACAAATTTCCTATACATTTGGCAAAAATTTACACCTTTATACTATATTTTTAAAAAACAACTCAGGATTCATCTTCCTGTATCCTTACCTTTACCTGGCTCATTTTCTTGCTTTCCCTGGTTAGCTTTGATGTTGTCACAATCACATTTACTTGATCAATTGAATCAGAATATTTTCTTTGGAAAAGGATGCTGGTGTTGCTGCTGCTACTGCTTTAACCCCTAAACAACGAAAAAAAGCCAGATTACCGCTTGCTTAGTAAATTCACCTTTCATCCTCATTAAACAAAAAAAAAAGTACAGAGACCAAAGTGAACAAAATGCAAGTTTGGGTCATGATTTCTCCAAATAGGAACAACTGGACATTAGCACTTTATATTTAATGTAATAATTAAACTTTAAATTAAGAAAATAAAAATGGAAGTTATTAAGAATAGTGAAAGCAGAGACTGGATAATGCATTCTGCCTTTATAAAATACAGGACTGAAACCCAGGTTCCCATATTTCCCAGCTTGTCCTTGCTCTGATTGGGTGGACCATAGTTATCAGTCACTTTTCATACAAGTAGGAATAGGCTCATTCTTTATTCCCAGTTTCTGATCAGTAACTGGATCACAGACCAAGAGAAATATGGAGAACAAAGAGGTGAGCCTTGGCAAGAATGGAAAGCAGTCACCAACGTGGCAGCACATTCACAATGGCAAAACGGAGCACAAGAGTGATTACCGGTATTTCCAACTTGGGGTATCAGTCAATACATCTGCGTGACAGGAGGCTTATGCAATTATGCTATCATGCCCATTTGGGACATGAAAGTATGTGGTAGGAGCAGGATTCCTATGTTTTACCCTGGAAACATAGTCTTGGATATGTTTTGGATCATTAGAATTTTGCCCTTTTGGGTTTAGCAATTCTGTCCTTTGCCATCTAGGGAGACAGCTGCAATAGATTCTGCTGCATCATCCTTTCCAGACTGTGTCCAAGCTCAGTGATGCAGTTCTGTAACATTCCCTGGCACCCTTCTGTAACCATCCACCCTACCCCTCTCTCTACCATAGGTGTTTCCTTTTGAAAGCCTTGTCCCCCTCTGCATACATACAACACATAACACTTCTGTATGCGTATATACAGACAGTCTTTATTTTTAGTTTTTGTGGGGGGTGAGTTCTTTTTTATTTTAATGTTATTTTATTTTTTTCATGACTTTGGTTTCTTACTACTTTCTCAGTAGTTTTCTCAGTTCATATGGGAGTTCTCTCAGTGTGTGTATCAGTAAAACTCGGCTTTGAGTTGTCCATGAAAAAATCAAAAACCAGATTCCTAGTTCGACCAATTTGGCTGCTTTGATCCCAGATCTATCATATTCTTATCTCACAGTGTAGCTGAGAACATAGAGTATATATACTAGCAACTTTTAATGAATTAGTTCCAGTGCTCAAAGTCCTTTGAGAGGCAGTCAGGTGGTAATTCTTATCACTGTTTACATCTCAATATTACTCTCCCACTGGTGTTTGAATTCAGCGAACGTTTTGCATGCCGTCAGAGTGATAAGAAGAAAGTCCCTATGTGCAACAATATCTACTTTCACAGAGACCATGTGAACTCTTTACTTTCTTTACTTAGATAGATGGCAGACAAGGAAGTTATTTGGGACATCATCATTGTGGGTTCTGATTCTCCACAGCCTTGTGTAGTCATTTACCCCTGTGTGCATTGAGGGCAAAGAAATTTCAAACAGTGATTGTAGGGAGTGACTTCTTCATACAGTGTATTAAAACAAACAAGGAGTCTTGTGGAACTTTTAAAGACCAACAAATTTATTTATCGCATGAGCTTTTGTGGAAGAGATCCCACTTCATCAGGAGCTTGAAAACAGGAAAAAGTATAGGAAGGAGGGATTTTTTTCCATTTTCAAATGTCTGATGAAATGGGATTTTCTCCCACGAAAGCTCATGCGATAAATAAATTTGTTAGTCTTTAAAAGTGCCACTGGACTCCTTGTTTGTTTTGCAGAAGGAGACAAACACGGCTACCTCTTTGTAACTTGTCAACACTGTATTGTTTCTTTGTTTCAGACAAATAGGCCCATGAAGATAAAAGCAAATGCAGCACCTTCAGGCAGCCCCGCGAATCTAGAGCTGTTAAAATCACCTTCTTGGCCAGAGAGCAAACCTATGTTGTCTTTGCCCTGTTGAATCTCTCCACTGGTTCCTCTTTGCATATAAACTCCTTAGATAAAACCCTTGCCTAACTGAAGTTGAATAGAGCTTTCCAATTGACTTCAGTGCCTTCAGGGGCTTGTTGTGACTACATTCCCATTTAAGATCACACTGAGTGCACGGGAGCCCTGTGCAGAAGGCTATGCACCTCTCAGAATACATCTGCGCTCTGAGCTGGGGATGTGATTCCCAGTTGGAGGAGACATACTCATGCTAACTCTGATTGAACTAGTGCATTAAAAAATAGTGCATAGCAGCTGCAGTGCAAATTGCAGGACAGGCTAACACACACACCCCCCCCCCCCGAATATGTACCCACTGACATCCCTAGCCCTACTCAGGGCGGACAACCTATCATTGCAGCTCACACCATGGCAACTAGTTACACAGTATTTTTTAGTGCACTAGCTCAATCAGAGCTACTATGGGTATTCCTTCTGAAGCTGGGGATCATAGTGCCAATCTGAAGTGTAGATGTACCCTTAAACTCTATTTGTAGTTCATATGCTTTATGTTGATCTATGCACAGATGTGAATTTCACCATCAGAGAACTGTATGTTGAAATCCTGGCCTCACTGAAATTAGTGGCAAAAAGTCCATTGACAATGGAGGAACCAGATTGGCCTTTCAACTCCATTTACATCTGGAGAATTAAAAACCAGTGAGACAAATTATGGCCTAAGCCTTGTCTATACAGGAAAGTTTTTTGCTGTATGGTTTTCCACTATAACTACACTGAAAGTGAATCCAAACCATTTTGTGAATGCTGGCTTATGCTACTTCCATTGTGAATCATTATGTGCCTGTAACTGTGCTTTTATTAAATTACTTCACAGCATTCTGGTAGCTAGCCAATGGTGCAAACATGCAGTTGTAACCTGCCCCTTTACATGATGTTCCACCATGATTTTTCCCACTGCACATCGCAAGATGCTTACCAGAATTCTGTGACTTGGGTCAAATGATCAGGAAAGGAATTCTGCAATTTTATTTCATAATGTATATGGTTTCAGTGAGGTTGTGCCATTTTCAGATCACTGTCAGGTTGCCTCCAGGAAACACTGCTTAGTTGTATGACTCTGGCGATTTTTGATATAGAGTGTGCCTAGTTCAGTGGTTCTCATCTTATTTGATCAGACCCCCCTTCTTTGTGTCTGTAGTTGTTTACGTTCTCCCTACCCCTCCAAGTACATATTCTCTGAAGGCAGAGCAATGGCTAATGGCTGGGCACCCAGCTCGGAAGACAATATTGCGCCAGGAGCAGCACAGAAGAATAGCCATGCAAAAAGTGATGTTCCTCAGCATAACTTTTCCGAGCAGATTTAGCGCCCCCACTGTCACTCTTACGTCTGCGCTGCTGCTGTTGCTGCTGCCCCCCTGGAGTCCCGCCGCCTCCAAGTGAGGGATTGGTGGGGGAGAAGAGCCTAAGCCCAAGTGGCAGGGCTTGATCAACTAACACCAGGATATTGCTACAGAATTGGAATGACCAACAGTGGGAGCAGAACTTCAGAAGGTGGGAGGCTACTTTCTTTGTTATTAATTATTATGCTGTAGTTGTATTACAGTGCCCAGGAGCTCCGGGTGCAGACCAGGATCCCATTGGGCTAGGCTTTATGCAAACACCAAATAAAAGGCAGCCATTGCACCAAACAGTTTACAGTTTAAGTATCAGCTCATCCTGAAGTTTCAGCAGCAGAACATCAATATGAGAATTCTTTTCATGGCAGAGGAGTGTGTGTGTCTGTTACTCTATGGAAGCTTACTACCCGCAGATGCTACCAGTCAGTAGCTCACCACTTTTGGTGTTGCTAGATCAACTGGCAGGGTTGCTGTCACGGAGATGAGGACATGGAGAAATTGCTGCTGCCCTGTGTCATAAATCTTAGCAAAGTGAAGAGAGTTACTGATGGATTTGCAAGGTTAAGGCTACCAAATTGCATTGGGACTACTGATGAAACAAACATGCCTATTCTTTGCCCTCCTAATACCAGGCATTCAATTTCAACAGGAAGGGATATTTCTACAAGATGATCCCAGGTAAGTTAAGCCATCATAACTGCATTAACATTAGTAAGGTTGTCCTGATGTAGTGTAACGGAGTTTGCCCATTAACCTTTATTGGATTAAAACAGTCCATAGTTTAGATGGTTCGGTTTCATTAAATAATATTGATAATTGGTCTGCTTCACCACTGCTTTGCTACAAGCTTTAAACAAGTGTAAATACACCGAAGTTAAAAAGTGGTAGTTAACCAAGTCCATTTTTTTTACATAAATATACAGAAGTCCAAAATCAATAGTTTATAAAGATATATCATCTAACAGCTGTTAGGAGTCAGAAAAACAAATAACTGTTTGCTTACTTAGTGGCTATCAAAGTCTTGATGGTGCTTTTGGTTCATTTACGGCTCTGGATCCAGATAAAGATTAGCATTGACCACACAATAAGCTTACTAATACTGTTGCTTGGGAACACAATGCCAATATTTTCCATGTTGAGATCAGTACCTATTCTGTCTCTTAAGTAGCACAGCTTATTTGTAAATAACTCAGATGCAAACATCAACCAGATTCCAATTTTCTAAGAATTACATGATAACATTGTATATAGGTGGATTAGGCAGATTTCATCTTCATTTTTAACAAGGGTGTCTAGTTAAAATCTGGTGTCTGGTCCTTACATACCCCAACCCTCCATCCTCCAGTCTGGGCTATCACAGGACTTTTGTTTTTACCAAGCATTGATTGTAACAGTTCTGGAAGCCTCTGTGATGAAGTCTTTTCGCTCACAGCTGACTAAACCAAGACATCTACAATCGTTTTTCTGCAGTGTGGATGGGGAGTCACAATCCCTAACTTCCTCCCACTGGGCAATGCTTTGAGAAATTACCCAAAGGCTCTTATTTTCAGTAACAGTGCTGGACAGCATGGAGTAGATACAGTACTTCAAGAGTCCCAGAAAGCTGTCTTGGATATGGTTGCTCCAAATGGGTTCCACCAAAAGTAATGCTGTTGAATCCCTAAGCTGTTGCAAGGACAAATAATGCAGAAAATGGCATCATTCAACCAATGTCTCTAAAACAGCTTCCTTGCTAAGGGAAGATACTTTTACTTATTATTTTTGGGAATAGGGGAGAATATATTTGCATGTGGATAGGTAGCTGTGTTAGTAAACAGCTGACTAAACTTAATTAAATGTTAAACTTGGTTGAACCCTACATTGGCTGGTCAGAATCTCCAATGGAACTCAAATTCCAAAGGGGTAGCCGTGTTAGTCTATTGTAGAAAGACAACAGAGTCCTGTGGCACTTTTAAAGACTAACAGATTTATTTATCGCATGAGCTTTTGTGGGAGAAAGTGGGATTTTCTCGCACGAAAGCTCATCCAATGGAACTCAGGATTTAATAAAACATTTATTCCACTGTTTACTAACACATTTACCTGTGTACATGCAAAATACAGTCTTTCCCCTCCAAAATTCATTAACTACATAAGAATTGCTATACTGGAATAGACCAGTGGTTTATCTAGCCCAGTATCCTGTCTTCTGACAGTGGCCGCTGCCAGATGCTTCAGAGGGAATGAACAGAAAAGGTAATCTTCAAGTGATCCATCCCATCGCCCATTCCTAGCTTTTGGCAAACAGCAATCTTTGTCCATCTGGCTAATAGCCATTGATGGACCAATATATCCTCCATTAATTTACCTAGTTCTTTTTTGATCCCCATTGTTGTCTGGGCCTTCATGACATCCTCTGGTGAGGAGTTCTATAGGTTGACTACTTAAAAATATAATAAAACCACATGAAAATTATGGAAGTTATGTGCCCTAACAGCCGTGACAGTGAGATTTTATAAAACATCAAGTGAAAAGAATTGGTCAGTGAGCTCCCCAACCTTAATCTATTGTTGACTGATGAAATCCTTAAATCCACATATCTGCTGCCATCACACTTTCCTTACCAGTGCATTCAGAGCATTTGTCACCTTTAAGACAGTTGTATATTACATTCACATACAGAACAAAAGAGGTATTTAGAGCAATTCAAGATGTAATGGAGACCTTTTATATGTCTGCTCTTAGTGTACATAAAGTCTTCAAGGTAAACCTTTAACTGCTTTATTCTTCTGCTAGGTAGTAGGGTTGGGCATTTCATGCAGTACTAACTGCTGCATTTAGTATGCTAATTCATTTAATAGTCTCATAATACTTTCATTTCACCACTTGGAAGAAATGAGGAGCTTTAATTAAGAGGTAATGTCAATGGAATCAGAACAATTATCAATGGACTCCTGTTACTTCACAGACTGTGGCATTTGAGGAAAAATAAATGTTGAAATGAGGCAAGAACAGTCACCCTGCATCTTTTCTTTTTGCTGTTTCACTGCTGTCCTTCCCAATGTCAGCTGAAGTGATAAATCTATAGGCCTGGCTATATAGTACGCTAATAGTCACGTTATTTATGAACTGCCGGAACGTGCTCAGATGTTAAATGCTCAGTGTTAAATGCAGTATAAGAATCTTTGCAGACTAGTTAAGAAGGTTCCTTCCAGTCCATCTCCTTGTGAGGATGAGACCTTAGGCATGAACATCAGTACAGCTACATTCATTGATTGCTACCAGTGGAGGAGTAGAGTCCCGAGTGTAGACAAGGTCCTAATGTAGATGATGTGTTTAACTGAGGCTATGTACACACAACAAACTTGTCCCACAATAAGCTGTTGTGGGACAAGGAAAGTGCTATAAATATAGCACTTTTGTGTTTGCATATGTGCTCCTTGTATCACAAAGGAGCATTCACCCGCATGAACGCTCCTTTGCGATACAAGGAACAGTGCGTGGTGGGCACCTGTCCCACCATGCACTGCCTACAGCCAGCCTGGGCTAGGGCTGCAGCCCCCGCTGCCTCCCGAAGGGGTTCGGGTGGCGGCAGGGGCTGCAGCGCTTAAGCTGACAGCTCCAATGTCCCAGAGTGGCCTGGATTGGCACTCTGGGACATTTCCGGAGGCTGTCTAATGCAAAAAATCCATCCACACAAGCACTACCGCGGAACAGCTGTTCCGTGGTAAGCCTAACTACTCTCTACTTGAGTGGTTTAACTATGGCGGGGCAAGACGGTGTTGCTGTGAAACAGAGAAAACACTCGTGTGTACACTCCAAGCTTTATTGCACAGTAAGGAGCATTATCGCGCAATACAGTGATCATGTGAACATGGCCTGAGGTGATAAGATCATCTCAGATAAGTTTATGCCTGCATCAGAAATGCCAGACACAATTGGAAATAGCACTATACGCTCTTACAGGGGCTGATGCGATGGCCGCTGAAGTCAGTGCAAGTGGGAGTCCGTCAAGTTCATATCACGTTTTTCATCCAGAGATTTCAAAGCACAGACTCCAGGAGGAAATAAGTAGGTACAGTCCTTCGAATATCTTTCCGGTGGTTCCTCTACCCTTCTTCTCTCTCTTCTTGGCACTTAATGTTTTTCTTGAGTCATGTTCCATGTTACTTTTCTCCTGGCTGCATTAGGGCTTATGTAGGTCAACGATATCTGCAGTGGTGTAACAGTCACACCAATGCAACCCCCTCCCCCCCGATCTTGTCACATGGTACCAATGCAAAACATGCCCGTTTCCTTCATCTAGGCAAGCGCTCGGGTCCATTCAATCTCTCCTCGGCCAACCTTTTTTTTACTGATTTGACCCCTGCTCTGTTTTCTTTCTAGTTCTAACCAGATTGGTGTCTCCCCTTGAGCCTGTAGACCAGGCATGGCCAAATCATGGCACACAAGCCACACTCTGCTCTTTTATAGTTGATGTGCTGCTTGCAGAGCTCCCCACACTCCCTCCCCTCCAGTCTCCACCTACCAGACTGGGGTGGGAGGGAAGCTCTGCCCTGCAGGGGGGTGGAGAGGTTAGGGGCTCCTGCCCTGAAGGGAGGGAGGTTTGGGGGCTATAATCCCCTGGCATCCCTCCCTCCTATGGGTCTTAAGCGCTTAACCCCAGCATACCCTCCCTCCTTATGGTGGGGCTAAAGCCTTAAGATCCCTCCCTTCAAGGCAGATTCTCCTGGCATTACCACCACTGCAAGGCACAAGCCCTGAGCTCGCCCCAGGCTGGTGGGTGGAGAAAATGGGGGGTGGGCATTGGAGGGGAGGTGGGGGGCTCCAGGAAATACTTCCAGGTTGTGAGTGTCTTGCAGCTCTGGAACTCCAGAAGATGATCCTATGTGGCCGGGAGGGCCAGTAAATCTGGGCAGCCCTGCTCCACCCTGGGAGGGAG
The DNA here is from genome assembly GCA_007922175.1 of Pelusios castaneus. Classification (NCBI taxonomy): domain Eukaryota; kingdom Metazoa; phylum Chordata; order Testudines; family Pelomedusidae; genus Pelusios; species Pelusios castaneus. The sequence continues at coordinate 3,116,205 of ML685791.1, forward strand.
AAGGGGCTGGGTGGGCGATGGGGAGGGCCAGGTCCCCTGTACTGTGCTGTCCATTCACCTGGCAGCAGAGAAAGGAAAAGCCTGGAGCTGCAGTGTCACCAAGTCCACTAAGGCAGCGTCCCGCGAACCTCCAGGGCAGCCACTGGGAAAGGATCAACCTCAGCTTTGCTTTCTTAATGGCCCTCGAGGCTCCGAACCGACGGGAAGGGAAACCAGAGCGAGCCTGCAGCCACAGCCCCCACCTGGCTCAGCTGAGCCCTGCCCGGCCGGCACAGCCCCAGGCAGGAGTGGGAGACACGCCCTCCCTCCCTCCCTCCTGTCACTGGCTCCACAGCGATTCCAAAATCCTCTTTGGTCAGGGGGCCACGGATCCCTTTCCAAGAGAGCCCCCTGCGCGCAGCCAGCCCAGCCCTCGCCCTACCCCGGGCTGCTGCCGCCGCCGGTCTCTCAGGTAACAGGTGGAAGCAGGTTCCTTCCCTAGTCAGGCTCAAGGGCAGTAGCAGAGGATGACTTCATAGGGGTGGAGCCCGGCGAGGCTGTAGAGGTGGCAGCCTGAGCCAGGGAAGAAGTGAACAAGTTGTGAGAGTCTTTTTTAAAAGGGAAAGACAGGTGAGCTGATAAGAAAAAGGCAGCTTTTACACTCCCTGGGGACACAAGTGCTAAACTCAGCTCCCTAAAAAAAAATCGACCTATTCTTCTGGGTCAGTGGGTTGGCTCCGCTGCAGATGGAAAGCAAAGAAGCCCCTGGGAAAGAAGGCATGGCAGTCAAGAGGAAGAATTTAACCTTCTTGAAGCAGAGACTGTACATGCTAGAGAGAAGGAAGACGGACACTATTGTTGAGAACAGTGTTTCTGTGGACCAGTGTAACTCTGGCACTTTGAGGAGGAGCCAATCTGACAGGACAGAATACAGCCAGAAGTTACAAGGTAACTGGAAAAAAATATCTACTTATTTATTATTTGTATTGCAGTAATGCTCAGCAATCCTATCAGAAACCAGGACCCCATTGTACGAGGCACCCTATAAATAAAGAACAAACCTACCCCGAAGAGCTTACAGTTGAAATGACTGTTTTCCCCCATTATGGCACTTGTTCCTGGCTGGTTTTATAGCTATAAATAATGTCACTCACACAGGATTCCAAATGGGATTCATATGATGTCCACCTTTTTAAAGCCACGTGGAACTAAAATCCTACTTTTTACGTTAGTCATATTACCTAACGGGGCTTCAATATTTTGAAAATGTGTCTCTGCATCAGCTGATATTGTTTTGTGAAATGGGATATACACTAAATCAAATTAATAGCAGTGGCAGGAGATTTTTTTTTCTTCAGTTAAAACTTGATGGAATTCAAAAGAAAAAATTGCTTGTTCTTCTCTTATCTGGAATGCGCATGCCTGAATTTCCAACTGCATGCCTTTAATGGCTACTCTGATTCAAATTATGGAGCTACAATGACTTTTCAAATTCATGAATTATCTGAATCTAAAACTGTCACATTTTGTCAATATCTGAATTGGTTGGAAATTCAGCCCCGTTCTTACAATTAAGCAGAAACATGAAAAATTGCACAGCTGCTTTATGTAAACCTTCAGGGACTGGAGGAACTGTCTTATTTCTGTGTTTGTTCTGTGCCCAGTTGCAGCTTTTGGATAACATTATAATAGTATTATTAGTTATATGAACTATGGCATCAGAATAACTTTCACGACAATAATCTTATATCCAGGGATTAAAAAATGTGTTTTATTACCATATATATGGTTCTATGGCATTTAACAAGACAATAGCGTTCCCTCAAACAGAAAATATAATCCACATAGCCTTTGATCTGTTAAAAGGCAGTCAACAGGTTTGGTGATGACACTCCCCTTCAGTGGCTAAAATTCTACCTATTCTGAAGTAAGAAGTGTGAAGAGCTTTAGGTTAATTTTTCCTCTCCCAGTTAACAACTAAGGAGAAATTCACTGTGAGTTTATTTGCTGCTGTTTAGTGAAAAACAAACCACACTTTGGAAATTGAGTTACTTATATCTTAATATTTTGAGAAAACACTAATACTAATGTGATTATATCAAAAGAGTGGGGCAAATCTAACTCTATAGTTCTGCCAAAAGAGAAAAGGAACTTAACTTTTAGCATATGCCAGAATATACGATAGGTGGTATTTATTGAAGGTGCTGCTCCTTTCTTTCACACACATTAGGCTGGAGTCTTTTCTCACTTACATTCCTGTAAATCAGACATGAGGAAGTCACAGAAGTCTATGGAGTTACAGCAGTGCAAAACTAACATGAAGCGAGGGAAGATTAGGGCTATTGTGTTTCACCATTCTTGATAGGAAAATGACCTGTAAGCAGTTTGGAAAGGGCCCCGCAAATTTACACTTAGCAGATCTTTAGCAGAGATAAGTCAGGTTTTATTTGTGGGGAAGGAAATCTGCAGGGCTGGTCAAACTTGTTAATAAAAATAAGATCTACAGACTGACTGATCTGACAGTTAACAGTTTCTTATCATACATTCTATGAACTAACCTTTTGTTTTTTTAAAGGAAATTTTAGTTCAAGTGAAAGATGCTAGTTTGACAGATGTGGCCACATCCTCTGAGCAGAATAGAAGGCAATAATAGAAACCCCTTCCCTTCTCCAGTGGGCCTCAGTTGAGAAGTCCTCACATATGAAAGGTCTTGTCTACAATGGTATTTAAGTTAGGCCTGTTTATATCTGGAAAATTTGTGAGCATCTTTTAGGCTATGTCTACACTTGTGTATTTAAGTCGACTTAGTGTGTCCACACTGAAAATTAAAGTCGACTTAAAGGGGAACTTACAAAGCTGACCTAGAGCGTCCACACTGGACGCTCTAGGTCGACTTTGTGGGGCTAGGGGGACCTAGGGCAGGTCCACGGGGGCAGGAGGGCACCCCTTACCCAATGCCAGAGGGCTCAACTTTTACCCCATTGTACATAGGTACAATGGGGCAAAGGGGGACAGGGACCCTGGCAGGGCATAGGGGCAGGGTGGGCAGGGCTCTGCCCTGCCCTGTGGGGGGGGCATGCCAGGCTCCCCCGGTGCCCCCCTGGCAGGGAGGGTATTGGTGTAGCCCTGGGGTAGCCCTAAGTCGACTGAGGGCTACCCCATGACTACACTGGCTTAAGTTGACTCTAGGGAGTTGACTTAAGCCTTAGGTCTAGTGGAAAGGAGGTTTAATAAAGTCGACTTAATTTTAATTAAGTCGACTTTATTTTCCTTAAGTCGACTTAAGCAAGCTGCTCAAGTCGACTTAAGAAAACTGTAGTGTAGACGCAGGGTAAATTAAGTCGACTTAAGCAAGCTTAAGTCGACTTAATTTACCAGTGTAGACGCAGCCTTATTGTGCAACACGAGTTGAAACCCCCTAATGTAGGTGCACTGTACGAGTGCATAATAGGGCTTGCATTAGTGAGACTTAGGCCTGATCTACATCTAAAACTTAGGTTGACCTAACTACAGTACATCTCTCAATTAGGTGGAAAATTCACATCATTGAGGGTGCATCTACACTAGGAAATTAAGTCGACTTAAGCAGGCTTGTGCCAGCAAAGCTATTGTCGTTCGGGGGGTTAAAAAAACACTCTCGTAAGTGACCTAAGTTTTGCTGGCATGAGCACTTGTGTAGTCGTGCTATGTTCATGGGAGAGAGCTCTCCCGTCAACTAAATAAAACCACCTAAACAAGTGGTAATAGCTAAGTCTCTAACTCCTACCAACGCAGCGCTGTCCGCCCTACTGCTTATGCTGGCAAAATATGTGGTGTGTTTTTTCACACCCCTGGGTGACAAGTTTTGCAATCGTAAACACTGGTGTAGACAAGGCCTAAGGTGCTAAATCAGCTGTGCTCTGGCTATGCTGCTGGCGTATAGGCATGGTTTGTGATGAGCGGAGCTATAACCCATCCTATAAATGTGGTGTTGTTATTCCAGGCCTTTCAAAGGCACCAGAATTTACTTTAAAAAAGTACACCGACAAAGCGGTGCAATTTGATACAGAATAGAATAGAATTACAGACAGGAAAAATATGCAGTTCTTAAGGATTTAGGGCCTCCCTATGGATTTCTTTTAGATTTTGCCATTTCCTACAGAATGGAAATGTTCATCTAATGGGTAGTCGACACTTACAACTTAAAGTGGCATAGCTATATCCATACAGTCATGCCACTGTAAGATTATTTAAGTATCTGCGTTATGTCAACGGCAGAGAGTCCTCCTGCCGACATAATAAAACCACCTAAACCTCTGACTGCTATGGCTCATGAAGCCTTATATGGGCAACCTGGACAGTAGCAAGGTGAACCTCAGTATCAGGTTCAGCAGGTGCCAAATGACCATAGAATGTGCATTTGGCAGATTAAAAGTCCATTGGCGATGGTTTTATGACAGATTAGACTTAGATGAGGAAACTATTCCCATGGTTATAGCCGTCTGCTATGTGCTCCATAATATCTGTGAAGCTAACAGTGAAAAGTTTCTCCTGAGTGGAGTGCAGAGGTAGATTGCTTTGCAACTGATTATGAACAACCAGAAGACAGGGCTATTAGAAGGACACAATTAGGGGCCATTTGAATCAGGGAGGCCTTGAGGCGCCATTTTGACAATGAGCAGCTATAAAGCGTCTTGTAAACAGGACTGTGTCATGCTATGACTGCTCTCCAGCTTGCACTGTGTATCAATGTGAGCTGTGACCACTGTGTTGCAAATAGAGAGAGACAAATAAAGATTGATTATTCTTCACAGAGTATGTCTTTATTAAATAACAATTATTCACAACACACACAAAAAGCTGGGTGGGAAGGGAGAGAGCAGTGAGAGGCAGTGTGAGCTATAACTGCTGGGTGAAAGTACAGCTATCATTCTGGAAGGAGTCTGAAAGTGTCAAGTGAATGGGGTACCAAGTTGTGAGTTGATAGGTATGTGTGGATGGAGTTTGGTGAGGGTGTGGAAAGCAGTTCAATTATTAGTGATGTTAGCAGCTCCATCTGCCCCTCCATGGCTTTTATCATGTGCTTATGATCTGCTATCACTTGCTTCTGGGTTTCCCTTGTCTCCTGACTATCCTTTTTTTAAAATTATTTTTGGACACTGTGTCTCCATGCCCTTTTTTCTTTTTTTTTTCTTTTCTCCACCTCAGAAGACTGGAGGAGTTCTTGGAACATCTCTTCTTTTTCTCCCCATCGTTGTTTTCTAATCAGCCACAGGTGCTCAGTAGGTGTGGAGGGGTTTTCCTTCAAGGGCACATCTGTAAACGCACAATAAGCAATTAATAGAAACATGAGTGTGAGTGCAATAACAGCACTGATGTAAAATACACCTCTTTCTCACTGTCCCCTGGCAAGGGCTTGGCTTGATGATCACCCAGGGCATGAGGAGTTGCGGCCAAGTGGAGGAGGCACTCAAGCTGGTGAAAAGGTTCTGGGTGATTGTTTGGGGTATTGATTCAGGTAGATAGGGAAAAAATTTCAAATTGTGCCACAATTTTCCACAGGCGGGGGTCATTGAAGCTAATATCTTAATCCTGAGAATAAGCAGGGCTGCATTTCTTCCATGCAAGCAGCTTCAAATTGGGCCTCTCTGCTGCTCGCCTGTGTGCTCCTTTGGTCCCTGCACCAGTGATTGCCAATTGGTGCATGAATGTTTCCTACAGTGGGGAAAGAAACAAAGCAGCTCTGCCGAGTACTTCAAGGCAACTTTCCTTGAGATCTCTCTGGAGGATTCCCGTGAAATCTCAGTGTGCATTAGCACACTTTTCTGCCACACTGCTTAGCTGAACAGGAGAATGGGAAGTACATGCTAACACAGCTACTATTTTGCATTTCTATTCCTTCAACTAGCTGTATAATGCAACAAAGCAAAGAACAGCTGTACCTCATGTAATAGAGCAGCATCAACTCAAAAAAAAAAAATCACTTACCTGAGCTCCCCTCTTCTTCATCCTGCATACCAGAGCTGGAGGCTGGGACTGGCTCAAACCCTCTGGGGTCGAGAAGAGGTCCTGGCTCTCCCATGTCACCAAATGATGTGGTCCCCTGCTCTCTCCCCCAACTCGACCTCCTTGTCCACAATGACTTTGTCAGGGTTGAGTCCGGTTTCTGCTGCCTCCAGATCCATGGAGCCATCCATGGGTCTCTTGGTGGTGGAGATGGGGTCACCACTGAGGATGGCTTCCAATTCTTTATAGAAGTGGCCAGTCTTTGGCTTGCACCAGAGCTATGGTTTGACTCCCTAGCCTTTTGATATTCTTCCGCAGTGCCTTGATTTTTACATGGCATTGCAGCGTGTCCCATTCATAGTGTTTCTCTGCCATTAAACAAGAAATTTGACCTTAAGTATTTAGGTTTCTTCAGCTGGACTGGAGCTGGGACAGCACAGCCTCATCTCTCCAAATGCTGTTCAGATCCAGAAGCTCTGGTGTGCTCCAAACATTTAGTGCATGGAGCCGCCGCGTTGGCTAGCTGGGAAGATAAGATATGAACTGTCCATGACAACCAAGCAGAATTGGGCATGGAATTTCAAAAGTTTCTGGGGCTTTAAAGGGGGATGGCTGCTGGGCATTGGGAACACTTTCTTGAGGCTATTTACCACAACAGAATCAAGCACAGTGTCGTCTCTTCACTGACACTTTATCACTAAATGTTTGGCACAAAAAACTCTATGAGGTGGTTTTATTTTATTATAGAATTATTTTATTATATTATTTATTTTATTTTGTCAAAAAGTCAGGGGAGTTGGGTCGGTGGGGGGTAATTGGGTACACCATGACTTGGCAAACAAAAGTCTGTAGTGTAGACCAGGCCTCAGTCAGTGGCAGAATTAACAATAAAAAGAAAGATTCCTTTAGTTAAAGCCTGGGGTTGCAATTCAGGCAATCTGTGTTTGATTCTGGATCTGCCAACAGACTCCATGGCTCAGTCGTTTAGTTTCTTTATACCACAGTTCTCCCCTGGTAAAGTGGGGATAATATATCGCTACTGCACATGAAGATCATTCATTAATGCCTGTGACTTATTTAGAAACATTGACGGAGTTCTTTTAAGTGTTTTTATGTTCTGAGTCTCACAGTCCCCTACAAATAATGTAATGTGCTTTTAACTGAATAATTGAGGAAATTACTACTGCCCTTAAATAGCAAATAAAAAGTCATGATTAGGTAGTTAGTTTATAAAACAAAGTGTTAGTATTCTAGATGTGGTCTTTCTATAAAACTTGGACCGACAGCAGTGAAAATCATTGTTTCCTGTCCTATAACTGGGCTTGGACTAATCTAAGGCCTCTGTTCTGAAAATACTTTTGTACACAGGTAACTCAAGTTTGTGAGTGCAGGTTCAGGGCTTAACAGAGGCCAGGTCTAAAATTAGCTTGACCGTTTTTCAAGGCTACGAAAAGTTTTGCACCATATGTGACATAGTTAGGTTGACCTATTCCCTGGTATACATGCAGCTATATCAACAGAAGAATTCTTCCATTGACCTAGATACTTCCTTTCAGCAAAATAGATTATCTCCATGAACTACAGTGACATAGCTGTGCCGCTTTGTTGTAGATGTACCCGAGATATGACAGAGAAATGCTGTCATGCAAGGAGGGAGGACACACAAAATAAATTGAAAAGATTACTTATGTTTGTTCCTTTTAAAAACTAGCTAGATAAGAGTTTGGCATAGGGGGAAGAATTATTGTCTGAAGGATTATGGAAGTGGGTTTCCAGAAAATATCTGATTTAGTGATTTTCGGTATTTCACTTTAAGGTAATAAATATTTCTAATACTTTTGTTTTGACTTGTCACTTTAGTGGTGTACTGCATCAGCTGTAATGTCAAATTGTTTGTCGTATTCTTGGAGTGCTGCTACCATTTGATGTTACAAAGGCAGAGAACAGCCTCTCCTCCAGCCTTTTTCTTTCTCCTAATCTTCATTGAACAGCAGCATGCTACTTCTACTTGTCAGATGAGAACTTCTCCAAATCCCTGCTTCTTCTGCATCTCCTTGCTGAAAGCCCAAATACTTCTCCCAACCACTACTATGTTGGGACTATGCTTAGATTTTAAATATACATGGAGCTAATTTCTTATTGCTCTTAGGAGCAATGATTTCTTGACTGAATTAAAGTATAATTAGAAGTAAAAGTCTGCATAGTTTACACAAGTGCAGGAGATACACCTAGATAAATATACCTATTGTATTGAGATCATATAAGGCAATGAGTCCTCTTGTCCTTCCATACTCAAATTTCTATTGATTGGGTATAATTCTGCTTCTACTTACATCCATGTAGATCTGGAGCACTCCATTGAAATCATTTGAGTTACATTGATTTAACCTCTTTGGGGAACCATCTTTTTGTTCTGGGTTTGTACAGCTCCTAGCACAATAAGGTCCATGACTGAGGCTCCTAAGTGCTACTGAAATAATTTTCACTCCCTTAAATTATATTTAGGACCCAATATTTTTTAAAGTATACAAGGATTCTATCTCCATGCACATGGTCAGATCGACTTATAAACATTTTATAAGCCGAAACTGTTAGATCCTGGGTATAAGAGACACCTGACAATTCTTGCAGATGATCCATTCCAAAGCTTGACTTTTACATATAATTGGATGTAGCACTTCTTCAGGTGTTCTATAACTAATATTAGCCAAGTAGCATAAAATTGCAATACATCAGTCAATGACATATTGGAAAGGTTTATTTGCAGGTAATAGCACTAACAGTCAAGGCATTCTTCTGTCACACAGCAATAAGTTTTCTCTTCCAGCACATTCCCATGGGGATTTCTCTTCTCTCCTGTCAGCACACACAGAATTAGCAGTCTAATGTCAAGGAACTGAAGAAAGGCCTTTCATTTAATATGTGCATCTTTTCTATACCTGATACAAAACAAATAATGATTGAGGGTTGAATTACTTAATTACAAACTATTTCTGGTCCTGATGTTTTGAGAAATCTCATTGCCCTGGCAGCTTATGCAAGGTCATTTATATTGTTATATTCCTCCCCTTGTGTTCAAAAGAATACCAATATATTCGTATGCATTGGGTGCATTCATAGCTTTTTCAGGCTTGGTGAAATACTCCTGACTTCAGAGTGTCATCAGGCCTATGCCCGGGACTGGCCCTAGACCAAATGGTGCCCCAGACAAGAGGTGTCTTCAGCACTCCTTCATCTCCCTTTGTTAAACTTTTGAATATCTTATTTTTTATGGCATTTATAGCTCATTTCATGACTTTGATGCACGATTTGCATGTACGATTTACCCATCATGTAAGATGATAAATTTGCATACTAGGATCTGTAAATCTGTATTTATTCATGCCATATATAATTAAAATGTGTACACACACACACACACACACACACACACACACACACACACACACACACAC
>ML685791.1:3133178-3167727 GCA_007922175.1 Pelusios castaneus
TTTTTTTTAAAAGACAGCTTCTAAAAACATCATACATTTTTAAGATTATTTTTGAAGTGAATAATCACATTTGAAAGCTTGTATTTTATTTATTTGAGGGCATATTGCTTTAACTGGAAAAAATCAGTGTCTAGAAGATTGAGCTAGAGATGAATCTTTCACATTTCCTTAATGGAGCAAAAATATATAATCTATAATCAGAAAATATATAATCTATAATCAGAAATCAACTACACAAGCAATTAAAACATGATGTTGATTCTGTTACTGTAACATGGAATTTGATTCTCCTGGACTCCTTCTGTAAGCTGCGGTGTAAACACACAGTTCTGTTACTAATGGATAGGCATGTTCAGAAGTACGGCTATGTCTACACTTGCACTTTTAAGCCGACTTTAACTAAGTCGACTTAACTAAGCCAATTTAAAGTTGACTTAGTTAAGTCGACTTACTGTGTCCACACTTAAAATTAAAGTCGACTTAAAGGGGAACTTACAAAGTCGACCTAGAGCATCCACACTGGATGCTCTAGGTTGACTTTGTGGGGCTAGGGGGACCTTGGGCAGGTCCACGGTGGCGGGGGGGGGGGAGCACCCCCTGTGTACAATGGGACAAAGGGGGACAGGGACCCTGGCAGGGCAGAGCCCTGTGTGTGACACTGTCTGGATTTAGGGAAGCATTTATGATATTATTTTCTATGGATATCTCATAAATGCTATAATCCATAGGCACTATGTCATGTTTGGTATCAATAGAAAGGTAGTAATTTGCTGGGAATGATTATATAGTTTATGTCTAGGAATTGAATTTTGATTAGAAGTTAAGATTTTGATGTTATATCCATACTTTAACTTGTGTCAATCTGGACAAATGTCTTAGACAGGAGGGTGTGAACAACCATTGTCTCCTTAATGTTTAGGAATTTTCCAGGTAGAATGGTCCCAGGGAGTATCCTGATGAGCCATTGAGGACATAAAGAATACAACCATTGTATCCTTAATGGCTCATCAGTTTACTCCCTGGGATCATATCACCTGGCAAATTCCTAAACATTAAGGAGACAATGGTTGTTCACACCCTCCCGTCTAAGACATTTGTCCAGAATGACACAAGTTAAAGTATGGATATAACATCAAATTCTTAACTTCTAATTGAAATACAATTCCTAGACATAAACTATATAATCATTCCCAGCAAATTACTACCTTTCTATTGATACCAAACATTACATAATTCCTATGGATTATAGCATTTATGAGATATCTATTGAAAATATTGTAGAAAGACAACAGAGTCCTGTGGCACTTTTAAAGACTAACAGATTTTCTCCCACGAAAGCTCATGCGATTAATAAATCTGTTAGTCTTTAAAAGTGCCACAGGACTCTGTTGTCTTTCTACAATAGTTTCTACAATAGACTAACACGGCTACCCCTTTGGAATTTGATTATTGAAAATAATATCATAAATGCTTCCCTAAATCCAGACAGTGTCACACTGTGCCCACATGCTCTGCCCTTTGGGGGGCATGCCAGGCTCCTCCTGTGCCCCCCCCCCCCAGCAGGGAGGGCATTGGTGTAGTCCTGGGGTAGCCCTAAGTCGACTTAGGGCTACCCCAGGGCTACACTGGCTTAATTCGACTTTAAAAAGTCAAATTAAGCCTTAGGTCGAGTAGAAAGGTGGTTTAATAAAGTCGACTTAAGCAAGCTGCTTAAGTCAACTTAAGCAAAGTGTAGTGTAGATGCAGGGCACATTAAGTCGACTTAAGCCAAGCTTAAGTCGACTTAATTTACCAGTGTAGACGCAGCCTACCAGCCTATCTGCCAAAATCAACATTGCCTTTAGCTTTCTGCCTTTCCACATAATGGGTAACAAATTGTTCCATAACTTTAATCACTGTCCTTCTGTCCAGGAAGGCAACTTATCAGCATTAAAAATATATTTTCTGAAAATATTTTGTCTATTTCAAAATAGGCAAGGAGATAATTTTGCTCTGTGTATTAAGATCTCCTGCTAATGTAAATTGGTTCAGTGTAATTGAAATGAAGTCAATGAAGTTGTACTAGGTTACATCAGCAGAGTTTGGCCCATGGATTATATTAATGACTAACCATAAATTTACATATTCAGTGTTGTTGTAGCTGTGTTGCTCTCAGGATATTAAAACAAAGATGGGTGACAAGCTTACAGGTTAGGAAGAACTCTCAGGCCTGAAGTTAGTCCAATAAAAGATATTACCTCACCCACTTTGTCTCTCTAATAACTGTAAGTCTGCTTATTTTAGTCAAAATACACTGCCTTGATTTTAGTCCTATTGACTCACATAAAATGGTCTCTTCTAGTCCAGAAAAGCTATTTGCCTGATATGTGGCACTTTAATATATGACCAATCAGGGCTCAGTTTATGCAACTCTATGGGTAACATGATAAAGGGATCAGATTCTCTCTCATAATTGTCACATTCCATTTTACTATCTTTTTTTCTTTAGGGTGAAATAAGTGAACATTTTAGCTAGCTAAAGCTCTTCCTTTAGCTAGCGAGTAATATTTACTTCTCTCCAAGACACAGATATTCCCTTTAGGAATTGTTCAAAATAAGTTTAAATACACTTGACAAAGTGCCCCTTGTTAACAGCATTAGCCCAGTTGTATTAATTAAAACACTGCACATGTGTCCCTGAAATTACAGCAAGGATGTTTACATAGACTTTTGCAGAAGTGTCATGTCCTGGAGTTTTGAACACTTAAGGCTAAGCAGGAAATAGCCTGCACTATTCAGTGTCCTTCCTTATACTTCTATCAGCTGTTGCTCAATATTTGTGTTCCATCAGGTTGTTAGGTTTGACGTGGATGGCTTGTTTAGCAACATTGAATCAGTCCATCAAATATCAGCGAAACTGCTCTCATTGTTGGAAGAAGCCACGGCAGACGTGGAACTACCCATGCAAGTAATTGGTATGTTTACAGTCTTTTTGAGTCCTACAGAATGGCATGAAGGGATAATATAAGAACACTTGTCCTTACCAAACCCCCACCAGCATCTGTTCTAAGCTAGTTCAACTCCCATTGAGAGCAGGCCCTTATTAAATCCCTACATTAATACATAAAAATAAAAAGGTGCAGCCTGTCTACTGATGTACTGCATTCACACTGTAAGCTGGATCCTGTAGCTTTTTCTTCATCCTTACTTGATTGCAGTAGGGGTATAAGAACTGCAAAAGGGAGTCCTGACTGCAATGCCATGGGTACTAAACTCCCCTCTCCCCAATTTTGGTATTTCCTACTCAAATAATTAGATAAATGTTCATATTTTATATTATTAATAGTACTGTTATAGTAAAGAATTAAATAAGTGATTGGAAAAATAAAAATTTCATGAAAAATGTGAAAACATTGTTCTAATGATGTTTACTTGCAAAATATTATTTAGCCATGTATTATTCAAAGCTGTGTATTCCATACAGAGTTGCAAACAAGGTGTGGCTCATAGTCAATGGGGAAGGTAAAGCGGAATTCAAGCTATATGCTTATGCCAGTAGGCTGCAATTGTTTTAATCAGATGGAATAATTACATACATCATAACAATCACATGTTCTAGGGGTCTTGCGTGGTTTTTAAGGATGTGATAAATCCCCTTTTTAGGTTATAAGACACGACCAGCCAATTACAGCTGTGCAAGCCTCTGGAACGCTGGAGTGTGGGAAGCACTTACGGTGCTTTCATAGTAGGAGAGGAAGGTGTTTTGCCTCCCTAAGACACAAATCTTCTAGGGCACTTTGGTAAGTGTGCTCAGCTTTGGCAGGTCTAGAAGGGGGCATCTACCGTGGCAACTTAGGTCGACTTCAGGACGCTTAAGTCAACCTACACAAAGCTGCATCCACATTGGGCTTTTATTAAGTCGACTTAAGCGCTGAATAACAGTTTAAGTCGACTTAATAACACCACCTCTGAAGGTCGACTTAAGCCTTAAGTTGACTTCTTAAGTCGACTTAAAGCCAGTGTGGACGGGGAATAGCGCTAAGTCGACCTTATTAAGTTGACTTAAAGCCAGCATGGATGGCTATGTCTACTGTTAAGTCGACTTAAAGTCAACCTTGTTAAGTCGACTTAACAGAGTTGACTTAACTTTGTAAGTGTAGACATAGCCAAAGGGTGTAGTCAGCACTCCCTTCAGTGAAAGCCTCCTAGTGCTTACTGGTGCATAGAAAGGACAATTCCACACCCTAGCTGGCCAGTAAGTCCTTTCTGAACCACTAGAAGAGGCTCCCACTGCTTCCATTCCTAAGCATGACCAATCAAACTGTGGCTTTCCCCTGCACAGGTACACTTGGAGGGAATGAGGGGGTCCTTATGCTGTCTTCCCTTCACAGCCAGTCATAATTTATCCGTAAATACCTGTGCAGCAGTTTTATTGGCTACCCAATCCAGTGTGGGGTAATAAAAATTCATCACTTTTTTATACTGAAAGAGAGATTTCACTTTTAAAATGGTGACTTTTAAGTTACATTTATTTTCTACAGCACTTCCTTGCAGATCTGTGAGGGCTTGTCATGGGGTTTACTCAGCATTGGCCACTCCTTGTGGCCACCTCAGAGGATCAACTCCATTCAAGTCAGATGCCTCCTTCCAATAGTTGCTCATGCCACATTTCTCCTTACTCTTCAGAACTCACAGAGCTCCATCTTCATGTCTCAGGTCTATGACCTCTTGCTAGTATTCCCCTGGTAGTCTATGGCCTCCTAGTCTTCCCCTACATGGTATCAAAGGCCCACTGGATCAGGTGGTCATATGCTGTTCCAGTCAGTCTTCTGCTCCAAGGCCAGATCCTATAGCTACTTCCTCAGTGGTTGGTAGAGGAATCTGAGCTCACCTACTACTTCAGATTCCACTCCAGGGACCCTTTGTCTAGCAACTCCTATTTGCTTGCTCCAAAAGCCTGTAATTATTTCACTGGACTCTTTCCTATTTTTCCTTTTGACCACTTGCCAAACTATCTTACCTAAACACACCTCCTTTCTCCTAGAAAGTGACTGCAGACTGTTTTGCCTGCAACCCTTTCTTCTTCTCAGCTTGGTGGCTTTATACAAAGTTTAGCCTGCCTCTGCTCCTGCCCCTGCCCAACTGGGCTTTATCACCAGTTAGTGCTTGTCTTTCAAGCCTAAACCTCCTTACAGGTGCAGCCTACCAGCCTATAAAAAAACAGGAGTTAGTAGCAGAGATCACCTTGATTGGTATTAGAACAAGGAAAAAGAAGTAACATTTTTTTATTCTATAGTTCCACCTTCCAAAATTTGTTAGCGTTTTCCAAACATTCAGATTCTTTGCCCTCAAGAGCTCACCTTCTAGTGGGTGACATGATGGAATAAGTGAGAGCTATAACAAAAAGTGAGGATGAAGTCTCTGAGGGTGCGTCTACACTTGTAAATTAAGTCGACTTAAGCAGGCTTAAATCGACTTAATTTACTCTATGTCCACACTGTAGTTTCCTTAAGTCGATTTAAGCTGTTGCTTAATTACTTAAATTTAAAGTCGACTTAATAAGACCTGCTTTTAAGATGACTTTAATGCTTAAGTCGACTTCTTAATTATTCTTAATTATTCTTGGAAATAATTACAGCCTAAGAGTCAAGAGAATGCAATCTGAGCAAAACAAATGGGAAAGAATTCTTAGTCAGACCATTTAACTCTCTTTATATTTTGTCAACAGCTGTATAACTACAATGACTAATAAACATTTTAGGGAAAATAAATTTAGGTTAAATATGCAACTCCACTGCCCCCTTCTGTCAGGGTATGTAAATTAATACAATATGTAGGTTCTAACGCAGCTGAAAGGTTCTCCAACAACACCAGAGAAGATCAAACATGGCATTCCCGATACTTCCTAAAGTAAAGAACAAGCTGAGGGACACGTGGGGAAGGAAAACCCTTTCAGGTCTTCTTTATATTTCATAAAGCATAAAAAATGGCACAGGCCCAGTGGAAAATCTCATGAAACAAACACCCTTTAATTTTATTCCAGTCAATTGATTTCTTTTTCAATATGCTGACCTCACCTGGGCTTAAAATTCCACAATGTAAAATAAAAATACTCTTTCACTGGCTCAATTGAAATGATATACGGTAATCAAAGTTAGCCCCTCTTCTCCCCCTGACTTGGAGTTTTGATTAAGACAGGGAAAATCCTTCTTCTCCTGTTTCAAAATTACCCCTGGAAGAAGCTCCAACCCTTTTTCACATTGCCTGCCAAGCCTGGATCTTTTAGCTGCTGGAGGACTAATTCTCATTAGTTCTGCTAGAATTTGATCCTGGTTGGCCTTTTTAGGCAGCTCCTGGAGGTCTCAACTGACTGCTGTTTTCTCCAAAAAGGACACCTTCTTCGGGTACAACCTTCAGCAGGGGGCATCAAATGGTTGGTACACCCCTGAATACCAACTTTCATTCAAAATCCTTTGGAGCGCCACTTTAATGAAAGCTGTGCACTTAGCTTAGCAAGTATGCTCTCCTCCCACACTCAATACTCATCCAAGTAACTACTCACAAACAGTGCATCTACACTTACAAGTTAGGTCGTCTTAAGGAGGCTTAAGTGGACCTAACGTACTCCACGTCCACATTGGGCTTTTATTAAGTCGACTTAAGGTGTTCCTTAAGTTGATTTAAGGGAAGCTTAAGTCAACTTAATAAAACCTAGGTCGAATTAAGGCTTAAGACAACTTCTTAAATCGACTTAAGACAGTGTGGATGCCCTAAGTCGATTTCTTCCATAAGTTACCTAGGGCGGAGGGACAAGGGAGCCCTGCATGGCTGACTCTCCCCGAGACAAGGCGCCAGCGGCTTGCCTGTCCTTGTGGGGCTGGCTCTCCCCGGGGGAAACTGCAGCTCTCCTACTCTGGGGAGCCAAGGCTCCTCTCCACCTATCCAGTCACCTTAGAGAATCTAGTGTGGACTCTCTAAGTTGAGTTAATAAGGTTGACTTAAAGTCGACTTAATAAAGTCAACTTAGTAAAGTCGATCTAACTTTCTAAGTGTAGACGTAGTCAAAGAACAATGGGGGAGGGGTGTTTGTTTGTTTGTTCCAAATTAGTGATAAGCCTGCGGCAAGATGCAATAGAGAAGCCTAGAGAGCTTGCAAGAGAATTGAGAAAATGCTATAATTTGTCATATGATTTTAAAGCATTTGATATTTGATCTCAGTAAGTCTGTATTCTATTTGCCAAGACAGCTAAATGTAATTTAATGAGACTGTTTGCTGGTGTTTCAATAACTGTGCGTCATGGTGGTTCACATACCTAATAAGAAATGTTGCATTCTGTTGGGTAGTTGTTTCATTCACACCAAAGGGAGTCAGTGGCAAACAATTTCATCAATTTCTTAGGTTGTACTTAGCTATTCCATGGAAGGACTATGGATATGAGTTAGTTTTGCAAATATATATGGGTCTGGTTCAGATGGATGACTAAACCACATTGTGTCAATGACTAGAGTGGACAGCATAGAATTGGGAAAAAGTGATTCCTTCTTGTGATCTTAGTTTCTGAAGAAGGATGGTCATACCATCACAGAGCGTCAATTAAAAGCCTTTGGCATCCCAAACGACTAACACGTGAAGATCGCTTTGTTTGTGAGGTTCTTATGTTAACTGTCGGGGATGTAAAAACAAGTCTCTGATGAAACACTGGGGACGGGGAATGAAAGAGGACCTCAAAACTAATTTCTGACTCTTTAACCTATTCTTCACTGGCTAGGGGCTAAGCCCCCACTGCAGTATTTAGACATTTTCCAATATACAGCCTTCCTCTTGAATCCAACCAGTCAGTGTGAGCTTGTGTAGCTTTTGCTTATACCTATGCTTGGCTTGTATGCATATATTTTATCTCATACATGTATATCTTTCTTTATAAATTTAAAAAATCCTAATGTTTATAAAAGTATATTTAGCATAAGTAGATAAGTTAGCATAACTTTTGTATTAGTAGCTGAAATGCAAGAGACCTATAGGCCTCATTGTATAAATATCCAAGATGAGTCTATATGCGACAGCTTTGCAAAGTAGGTGTAGTTGTGAAGTTAAAAATAACAGGGTGGGCTTGTTTTCACTTTGATCAGACAATTTTTGATCCTAACATAAT
Source organism: Pelusios castaneus (assembly GCA_007922175.1). NCBI lineage: Eukaryota > Metazoa > Chordata > Testudines > Pelomedusidae > Pelusios > Pelusios castaneus. The sequence goes on from ML685791.1 coordinate 3,141,311, forward strand.
ATAGATTAACGGTGAATAACAACTTTAGATGAGACATTTTACATTTCAATAGAACACCACAAAACCCACAAAATTCGTAAACAAGAAAAGGGGAAGGTGACATGGAATATTCTGGTAGGGAAAATATGTTAATTGTATGCATAAACCCCTTAACCAATAATCTGAAGGTACCCCGATAATTTCTGGGGTGAGGACACATATTTGGGTGAGGAAGGATGAAATCATTTAATTTATTTTTAGAGGGGTATAAAGGTATAGCGGCTGTAATGTGTAAGAAAGAGATATTTAAGCTCCTAAAATTTGGTAAGCTATGAAGCTTCCACATCTTTCACTCTGAAACCATCTTGCTTGAGCCAAGAATCTTCAAAGATCCGCTGCTTATTCTTCGCTTTATTATTTTAATTTAGTTAAGTTTTAATTAAGATAGTTAAATTCGTTAAAGTTATTAGAGCCTGCACTCCTCATCTCAACATCTTTACCCTAAGGGAGTGTAAGTATAAGCTAGTTATAAATTGTTTTATAGAACATATAGGTTGTTTTAATCTGTTAATTGTATAAGGGTTTTGTATAAGACTTTGTTTAAATATATTTTATTGTATTTTTATCAATTAAGACTTTTATCATTTTGATGCTCATGCTTTTGGCAATAAAAATTGTTATAAAATATCTTAAGAATCCTTTGTAACTAATTTTTCATTGGGAAAGTCCTTAGTTATGTAATTTCATCTGTGGTCAGATTCTGACTAGAACCTACTTCTGTAACAACTTAATAAATCATCACTGGAATTAACCAAGATCCAAAATAATTATTTAATCTGGGCTACAATTGGGATACACTACTAATTCACCAGCCTGATACCAGAAGGAAAATAGATCCTGTCTACATTAGAGGAATTTCCACAGGTGTAATAACATTAGTGTGGATAGTTACACCAGAGCAAATCCCTAACATAGACACACTTACCCAAGAAAATTGAACTAGCATAAGCTCCAATTTATATCAGATGCACAGCATATTCACAAAGGGTGCATCTACACTTACAAGTTAGGTCGACTTACGGAGGCTTACGTCGACCTAAACTACTCTGCGTCCACACTGGGCTTTCCTTAAGTCGACTTAAGCATTTCCTTAAGTTAACTTAAAGAAAAGTTAAGTTGACTTAATAACACCTCGTTTTAGATCGACTTAACGCTGTGCAGCTTCTGTTGAAGCCAGTGGAAACTGAATACTCAGCACCTCAGGAAATCAGGTCCTAAGGGAACAGGACCCAGGGAACATTTGATATGGTTTCCTTACACTGTTGGATAATAATGGCCTATACAGGGTTAATGGGAAAGTCAGTGTACAATGAATGTTTCTAGCTGTTGCTATTAGCATTTAGCACAGAGGACACAGAACAGAGGTGATGGATGTGCTACGTACCTTTGCCTACAGGATTCTAGTGGATTTCTGATTTGTGGTCCTACACTAAGTGAAATTAAGTTTGTTGGTCTTACCTCAGTCGTTGTTGTTCCCCTATTCACACGTTAAAACCAACACACACTAGATAGCCCAGTTAACCTTTACTGTTATGGGAAAAAACCCAGAGCTGTTGTTGCTGTGGAAACAGAATCACTTTTCACTTCAAGCCAGAGTGATTCATGCAATGTATTATGAGATGGAATGGAATGGTCAGGCTGAAAGGCAATATGAACACTGCACACTGACAGCTCTGTGCTCAACCTGTGATTGAAGAGATGGCTCTCAATTAGTGTGTCATTCTGCTTTTAACTTTAGTGATTATAACTGTAACTCCAGAGGAACCTTCTAGTTTATAAAAGGAGAAGAATCGGAATGGTTTTTCTATAAATGTCTGGTACAGTAATTCATGTTATAATTATTATTTACTATGCACGTACTTAAGATGCAGCTTGCTGGTGATCCTACACCACTTCTTAGGCTTTGTCTCTACTACAAAGTTAAGTCGATTGAAGTTACATACAGCCACTGCAGTACTTAAACTGATGTTGCATGTTCACACTACACTCCTTGGGTGTGTCTACACTTACAAATTAAGTCTCCTTAAGGAGGCTTAAGTCAACTTAATTTACTCCGCGTCTACACTGAGCTTTCCTTAAGTCCACTTAAGCTGCTTCTTAAATCGAAGTAAGGAAAAGTTAATTCGAATTAATAACACCTCATTTTAATTCGAACTATCACTTAAATCGACTTTATTAAGTTGACTTAAGCCAGTGGAGATGCGGGGTAGTGCCTAGTTGGATCTTTTTAAGTTGACTTAAAATGTTAAGTTGACTTAAGAAGGTCGAAAAGGGGACACATCTATACTTGAAAAGTTAAGCCCAATTCCGACTTAATAAGGTCCATTTTAAGTCGACTTAAAGTTGACCTTATTAAAGCGACTTCATAAAGTCGACCTAACTTTTCAAGTGTAACCTTGTGTTGGCAGAGCGCATACACCATAACAGCTCTGCCTCTTGTATCGATACAGCAGTGATCCATGATTAGCTATCCCACTGTCCAATTGGCTGCAGGGACCACTTTTCAACTTCTCTGGTAACCTGTAAACCAGCCACCTCAGTCAGAATGGATTCTTCACTGCTTTTCAGTATTGTGCTGTATGTTATGAACACAAGGCTATAAGAGGAATTCAATGGGTTAGGGGAAGAGGGACTATTCGGCTCAGGGAGGCCTTGAAGGAGCATTATAATAACATGGAGCCACAGAATTCTGTGTAGCTGTAGTGTATTGAGCCTGGCATTCTTTGTTTTTACCGTGCTATGAACCTTGTAATGATTGTTGTGTGTGGCCACCTAAAGCAGTGCACATGCACCTATTACTATTGTTTTGAATGTTAGCAGCAGCCACCCTATGACAGAGAATAATAAAAATAAATTCAGTTTCCATAAATAGCTTTTAATCCCACATGCATTGAAAACATACCTTTGTCATGCATGCAGGAGAAAATATCTTTAGAGGGGATGGAACAGGAATTCACAATCACAGTACACCTATAAGGCTCTCCCAGCTGGTGTCTGTGTGGCTGTCATTGGCTATGTCTACACTTACTAAAGTTAGCTCGAATTAGTTAATTCGAACTAACTAATTCGAATAATTTTAGTGAGTTCGAATTAACTTAATTCGAACTAGAAAAATTTAGTTCGAACTAAGCAAGTGCTTAAGCAAGTTTGAATTAGCGAATTGCATTGAGTTCAATGGGCCGGTTAATTCGAACTAAGCAATTAGTTCGAACTAACATGGCCACATTGGTTAATTCAAACTAACTAGTTCGAATTAACCCTTAGTTTGAATAGCATACTTGAATTTATTAGTTCGAATTAAGGAAGCCCTTACTTCGAACTAATGAAAGCCTAGTGTAGCCATGGCTTTAGTTAGTTCGAATTAATCTTCCTTAATTCAAACTAACTTGCCAGTGTAGACATAGCCCTTGTGTTTCATCTCCCGCAGGGTGGAGAACTTTGGGTACTATTGCAGCCTCAGATGATAAATGGGAGTTGGAGGGTGCTTGTGATTCTCTGCGCCACACCCTCCTCTCCCCCCACAGTGAGGTCTCTCCAAAGGCCCAGACACAGAACCGCAGACTCAGGAAATCCATCCCATCCTGTACACTCCATCCTGGTGTGTGGCTGTGATTGCTTCCTGGAGATGGTACGCTCAGCTGGGCAGTTATTGTGTGAGCCCTGCCCCGTGTGGGGCACGCCAGGCTGTGGCTGTGCCAGCCACCCTGGCAGGGAGGGCAGTGGGGAAGCCCTAAAGCCCCCTAAGTCAACTTAAAGTCGATTTAGGGCTAATCCACGTCCACACTGGCAAAGTCGACTTAATTTTTCCTTAAGTCAACTTAAGCAGCTGCTTAAGTCGACTTAAGGAAAGTGTAGTGTGGACACAGATTAAATTAAGTCGACTTAAGCAAGCTTAAGTCGACTTAATTTGTAAGTGTAGACGCACCCATTGGGTGGTTTTATTATGTTGGCGTAGCAGGCAAGTTAAAGCAACAGAAGAAGCATAGTAGTGTGTACAACTCCATGGTTAGGGCAACATAAGCTGCCTTATGTCAATTTAACTTTGTAGTGTTACAAGCCCTTAGGGTTGGAATTAAAAAAAACACTCAGGAAAAGAGATGGAACACTCCTTCCCTAAGCAGCTTACTGCCGCCTTCGAAAAAGGAAATCAAGATAGGAGGTTTACGGTGGTATTTTCAAAGCACTCAGAGGGAATTAGGCACACAAATCCTATTTATATTCAATAGGAGGTGGGTACTTGACTATCTTAATCACATTTGAAAATCCCAAATGAAAAGAGAAAAACAAATGGTCTAATGGGAGGCTGGAGTCGTTATTCTTATTATGACCCATTAAGGTTTTATATGCAGCTGAAAAAGCATCAGAAGGAAAATTACCATACTTACGTTCCTTCTCACTGCTGCCCACACACAACACCATTCTTCTTTTAAGAGCTAAACCACCCAGTTTGGTTTCCGGGATTGGGTGTAGAGGGAGAGGAGGGGAGGAAGAGAGCATTTCAGACTTTTTCCCTGAGGGAATTTTTGTTCTTTCAAATTGTTATAAGGTGCCCAACCATGATGAGCAACTGAGAAAGTCAGATAATAAATAATGCACATACACGCAAAAGGTAGTTTCTAAGAGAGCAAAGTGGAAGCCAGCCTTTTTAGTTCATGAGTAATGTTGTGCAAAATGCCTTCTGAGATGCTGCTGTCTGGCTTGACGTGCTTTGTTTTTCTCTTTAACAGGGGAAGTGTTCTTGCAGATTAAAGGCCCACTAGAAGACACATATAAAATCTACTGCTACCACCATGACGATGCGCACACCATGCTTGAATCCTATGAAAAGGATGAAGAACTGAAGCAACATTTAAGACACTGTGTACAGTCCTTGAAGTAAGATCTTTTCAAATGATGATTTCCGTCCATAGTCAGCTGCCTGGCAGGGAACATTTTAAATGGATGTAGATGAAAGGTCTCTTGTAAATCCAGAGTTTTATGAGGCTTGCTGGGAGCTCTGGCTTATGCTGCTTTCATGAAAAGATGACAAGCCGGGGGCCATGATTAGATTTCTTTCTCTCTAGGATGGCCAAAAATAGCACACAGAAAGTTTCTCTTTCCTTAGCTTCAGTGCCCATGCTGGCAAAGGAATGCAGTATCGTAAAAAGGTGTTGAGAGAATCTTGCCCAGCCCCCCCAAAGACCTGTCACACTTTGTCTAATGTAATTCTGTCAAATGTGTTTGCACAGAATAATGTCACTGGAATTAAAATATTTGCTTTCTCTGACAACATGCTGGGCCATCTGTGTCCCTACAGCTTTCTCAGGCTACAGGGATTAGAAGTGACTGCAAAATTAGATACCTTGTGTTGTGGGCAGCAGAGATAGTGAAGCCATGCTATGACTGCCTGAATCACAAGAGAATTTGCTCAATTCCACAGCTCCAATTTCCAGTTCTTTAGAGAAGTTCTGTTCAGAGTTGGCATGGAACAGGATAGTGTAACGTTATCTTAAACCCATATGCATGAATCTGTTTTGTCTCTTGATGTAGAGCACCTTGATCCCAACCCCAAATTCCCTTTCCTTCTCCTTTTTCTCCTAAGAATTGCCATAATGGAGCAAACCACTGGCCATCTAGTCCAGTAGCCTATCTCTCACTGTGGCCACTGCAGGATGCATCTATGGGAGAAAAACCACTATAATGCATTTAGTTACTGGATTCCTCAATTCAGAACTCTGCTAAGATTGTCATAGCTAGCAATGGCTCTAATCTTTATCATTATGAAGTCTTTTTTTCCACGGTTATTTCCTGGTTAACCCTTAATCTTTTTTCCAGGAACCAAAGGGAAAAAAATCATTGTATGTTACACTGTGTGTTCCCCGTCCTCCGGTTTTGTATACAACGACTAAAGATGGCAGGCAGAACATTTATATGCACTTCAGCAAGTGTCAGAAACGTTAGTAAAAAAGAATTAAAAGTGTATAGCTGTGGCCATATGAATCTGTTACTATCTATGATAGGCTATGTCTACACTAGAAAAGTTAAGTCGACTTTTGTTAAGTCAACTTTAATAAGGTCGACTTTAAGTCGACTTAAAATCAACCTTATTAAAGTTGACTTAACAAAAGCTGACACTTTAAGTCGACTTAGTCCACTTTGTTAAGTCGACCTAACTGCCCTTACGTCGACTTAACAAAGTGGACTTATGTGTCCACACTGGGCTTAGGTCGGCCTAAGGAAGGGTTAGGTTGACCTAAGGAGGCTTAAGTCGACCTATTGAGTAGTGGACTTAAGCTTTCATTAAGTTGACTTAACAAATTTCTTGTCGACTTAATGAAAGCCTGCTGTGGCTTAATTTAAGTCAACTTAAGCCTCCTTAAGTCAATTTAAATTGCCAGTGTAGACATAGCCTGTAGGGAGTACAGACCAAAAGGGGGAATTAGAGTTCCTACCAAATAAGGCATAGACTCCTTTCCTCCATGAGCCCTAATATATTCAGGTGCCCACAACCATTATTATTGCAAAATTTTGCTTCTTCAAAACAAAGAAATTTTTATGCGGACAAAATATTGTCAAATATTTAAAAAGCTCTGAAACTGGATCCAAATTATTAAGGGATGGAGCTGCTGCATCTCACCTGAGCTTTATCCTACAGTATTTTAAAAGTTTCATATTTGACCTATTGTGAAGGTTGTGCTCGGCATATACGGGCACTGCAGCAGGCACTGTATTTCATTATCCTTGTCCAGCCTCTTACACCTTATGTTGATTGAAGAGGAGTTTCAACGTGCCAGAAATGCCATCCACATTGTAGGTGAGACTTTGGAGGCATCAGCAACAGTAAATGCTAGAGAATTTTACAATCCCGCAGTGATGCTGTGCATTCATTTAGCCAATGGAATTCATTTTGTATAAATTAAATGTTACTGGTGATCAGCTTCCTGATATACAGCCTGTTGTATGTAGTTCATGGGCCTCCGTGTTGGACTGCCACATGGCAGTGGGTTATGATATGGGGAAGGCGATACTCAGCACTGGGTAACAGAGAAGTCAGGTATGAAGAGATGCTGAATTTCTGATTCCAGGGTGTTGTTTCATTAAACACATCATACTTTCCAATAGCCAAACTTTTTCTCTATATTAAATCATATCTTTAATGAAATATCTGATGTTCGTGTATCTATGTATATTTGTTTCCAAAACATTAGCAGATATCCCTGCTTGTTTTGAATGTACAAATTCACAGTATTTACACATTTGTTGACGGCTTTTGAAAGCTAATCTACAAAAAGAGTCTTTCAGGAAGTAAATCTCTTCACTGAAATTAAAAATGAAATCCTAATAAAAATACAAGGGAACGTCTATTTAAAAAGACTGAAATACGCCATCCATCTTTCATTCTTTATTTTTTTTCTATTTAAAGATAATAGAGTGGACAGGCATATAGCCCAAGAATTTATACTCTTTTATTGATTAGTGATTTTGCAGCTAGGACTTAAATATTGGTTATTGCTAGCACAAATACCCTGATCTCCCTTACATAAAACCATCTATAAGAGGGTTGGATTTTATCTCCAAATCCTGGTTTATTAAAGTCCTTGCCCATTAAGGGCTGTCTTTTTAAGAACATGTGGGGTCAGATTAATTGGTTTGCTTTGTGAAGTTACAGCAACACAAAGCAGCCATACCTACATCAATTGGCCAATTTTAGCTGCTTTGCGTCACTGATGCATATTAGTGAATTTCACCCATAGTCTGTATATATTTTTTCTTAGGGGGAAGCTAATACTTGTTTTGTTTTTCTCTTTTTGCAGAAAGATATATGAGGAAGAGTAAGTATCATGGCAACTTTTTTGTTGTTTTTTAAGAAATAAAAAAAATCTAAACAGTCTGCAGATATTAAAATGTTTAAAACCACATATATGGAAATGTTCAGAACAAAGGCATCATTTTAGTAAAACAGGTAATCCTGTGCAGCAACAGAAATTAGATTTCTCCTAGACATTGGTGATAAAGACTTGGACTTTTAATCTCTCTAAATCTACCTCGTTTGCTAATAACTATTGCACCTGCTTTGCAGTATCTTTCAAAACTTCTGTTTTATGAAGCTATTTAATCTAATTCCCAATCCTTTCACAGTCTGTTATTATCACCTTCCTTCAGAGCAGATGCATTTCTGTGATTCTAAAGTATGCATCTCAGAAAACCAAACAATGGCGCTGGCCTTTGAAATCCTAGTCTAGTACAATAGTGATCTAAGTAGTAGAGATTTGAGCTCTGGATTCAAAACCCCTCTAGATTCTCTCAAAATAATTGTGCTCAGCCTTCATGAGTCTTCTTGATTCATGTCAGATTCTCAAATAAAATTCTTTCCAAGATAATGACTGTCTCTCATGCCTTACATAAGGCAGTTGAGAAGGAAACATTCTGATTCTGTAGTTTTGAGAGACCCACAAACCCAGGGCCATCAAAATGAGACAAATATGAAGATACTTTGGGAGAGGAGTGAGAGAAGAAAGTGCTTGAACTGAAAAAAAAATTGCATTCCTAGACAAAAAATATTAATTATGATAGTGAAGAAGTAAGATTGTATTGTGCTGCTAAAATTGCTCAGCTAAACACCTTACAAGGATGGGGAAGAAACAACTGAAAGCAAAGAAAATCTAAGTTAAGGCTAAATTTATGGAAACCTATATGTGTGTTTATACAGTATTGCCAGTTCCCAGCTGTTCAAAAAGAATGAATCAGGCCCCCCAAATCATGAGAGAATCTGAAAAATCATTGAGATTTTTTTTTAAAAAAAATGCTTGATTCTTTTTACTTGCCTCTTGCATTTTGAATCTCTAGAGTTCACGTTTTCAAGCTTTTCTCTACAAATATGATGGCTAAACTCTTTTCTAAAAAAAAAGAAAGCTCAGATTCTAACATAATCCCATACATAGATTCCAGGATTTGGGCTTTTGAGGACACACCAAATATCATTAGACTAGCAACAAAATCATGAGAGTTGGCAACACTGTTATATGCACATAGAAATAGGGCAAAATGATTGCACTGACTTACACTGCACGATCAGAAATTAACATGAACTTTTCTCCCCCAAAGGATGTCCAGTTGAAATACTAAATTGTGAGTCCCTTACTGCAAAGGTTTTCAAAGTTTTCTCTTGGAACCCAGTTGAAAAAAATCATTTATGCCCACGACCCAACAATTACATCTTTGAGCAATACATTCCAGTCTTTTGGCGACGGCAGCAATGGGTGCTGCATCCTAGTGCCTGAGGGTCTGCGACGCAGTACTGATCCCAATCCTAAATTTGAAAACCACTGCCTTAGTGAGTTTAAATTGATCAAGGATTCATTCTGTCAGTTATCTCTTAGAGGCCATATTGTGTCTGGCTTTTGTGTAGTTGTGAAAATTGCACGGAGCCATTCTCCTGTGCAGGTGTCATTGATAATCACAGTCCATGGGCTCAGGAATGCTAAGGAATATTGAAGTATGTGCACGATCATGTCACCCCTTCCTCAGGACTGTCCCTAAAGCCACCACTGAGTCCATACCTTATAGCAAAGGGAAGGAGGTTCTGTGGCCTGCAACATGCAGAAGGTCAGACCATGATGGTCCATTCTGGCCTTAAAGTCTACGACTATGTCTACACTAGAAAAGTTAAGTCGACTTTATTAAGTCGACTTAACAAAAGTCACCTTAACTTTCCTAGTGTAGACATAGCCCCTTTTTGACCTTGTTAAGTCGACAACACTTTAAGTCGACTTAATAAGGTCAATTTAGGCGCTAATCCCCGTCCACACTGGCTTCAGTCGACCTAATAAGGTCAACTTAAGCATTTTCTTAAGTTGACTTAAGGAAAAGTTGTTGACTTAATAACACCTCGTTTTAGGTTGACTTAACGCTTAAGTTGACTTAAGGAAAGCCCAGTGTGGACGCGGAGTAGTTTAGGTCAACTAAGCCTCCTTAAATTGACCTAACTTGTAAGTGTAGACGCACCCTATGAGTCTAAAAAAAGGAGTGCCTCAGTGGGACCCTTGCCTCTTTTTTCCATTTCTGTCATACACAACTACTTTATCTTGATTTAGAAGGTACACTTTTGTTTACCCCAAGCATCTCTGAGGCCACTGGAAGAATGAGGCTACAGATTGCTTTGCCCTGTAGTACAAAGTGAAAATATCTACTTCAGGATTGAAGTGTCACTAGAGGAAGTTTTGGAATTAATTGATAAACTCAACATTAACAAGTCACCGGGACCAGATGGCATTCACCCAAGAGTTCTGAAAGAACTCAAATGTGAAGTCGCGGAACTATTAACTAAGATTTGTAACCTGTCCCTTAAAATGGCTTCGGTACCCAAAGACTGGAAGTTAGCTAATGTAACGCCAATATTTAAAAAGGGCCCTAGAGGGGATCCCGGCAATTACAGACCAGTAAGTCTAACGTCGGTACCGGGCAAATTAGTTGAAACAACAGTTAAGAATAAAATTGTCAGTCACATAGAAAAACATAAACTGTTGAGCAATAGCCAACATGGTTTCTGTAAGGGGAAATCATGACTTACTAATCTATTAGAGTTCTTTGAAGGGGTCAACAAACATGTGGACAGGGGGGATCCAGTGGACATAGTGTACTTAGATTTCCAGAAAGCCTTTGACAAGGTCCCTCACCAAAGGCTGTTACATAAGTTAAGTTGTCATGGGATAAAAGGGAAGGTCCTTTCATGGATTGAGAACTGGTTAAAAGACAGGGAACAAAGGGTAGGAATAAATGGTAAATTCTCAGATTGGAAAAGGGTAGCTAGTGGTGTTCCCCAAGGGTTGGTCCTAGGACCAGTCCTATTCAATTTATTCATAAATGATCTGGAGAAAGGGGTAAACAGTGAGGTGGCTAAGTTTGCAGATGATACTAAACTACTCAAGATAGTCAAGACCAAAGCAGATTGTGAAGAACTTCAAAAAGATCTCACAAAACTAAGTGATTGGGCAACCAAATGGCAAATGAAATTTAATGTGGATAAGTGTAAAGTAATACACATTGGAAAAAATAACCCCAACTATACCTATAATATGATGGGGGCTAATTTGGCTACAACGAGTCAAGAAAAAGATCTTGGAGTCATTGTGGATAGTTCTCTGAAGATGTCCAGACGGTGTGCGGAGGCGGTCAAAAAAGCAAACAGGATGTTAGGAATCATTAAAAAGGGGATAGAAAATGAGACTGCAAATATATTATTGCCCTTATATAAATCCATGGTACGCCCACATCTTGAATACTGTGTACAGATGTGGTCTCCTCATCTCAAAAAAGATATTCTAGCACTAGAAAAGGTTCAGAAAAGGGCAACTAAAATGATTAGGGGTTTGGAGAGTGTCTCGTATGAGGAACGATTAAAAAGGCTAGGCCTCTTCAGCTTGGAAAAGAGGAGACTGAGGGGGGACATGATAGAAGTATATAAAATTATGACTGATGTGGAAAAAGTGGACAAGGAAAAGTTGTTTACTTACTCCCATAATACAAGAACCAGGGGTCACCAAATGAAACTGATAGGTAGCAGGTTCAAAACAAATAAAAGGAAGTTCTTCTTCACACAACGCACAGTCAACTTGTGGAACTCCTTACCTGAGGAGGTTGTGAAGGCTGGGACTATAACAATATTTAAAAGGGAACTGGATAAGATCATGGTGGCTAAGTCCATAAATGGCTATTAGCCAGAAAGGGGTTAAGAATGGTGTCCCTAGCCTCTGTTTATCAGAGGATGGAGACGGATGGCAGGAGAGTGATCACTTGATCATTGCCTGTTAGGTTCACTCCCTCTGGGGCACCTGGCACTGGCCACTGTTGGTAGACAGATACTGGGCTGGATGGACCTCTGGTCTGACCCAGTACGGCCTTTCTTATGTTCTTATGTTCTTAGGATTAAACCAGGCTGCACTTAGCTATCAGTTGGATGGGTTACTCCAGCTGGACAATCAAATATGGCCAAATTCTGCCCTGACTAATACCTGTGCAATCTTAGTCAGGTCATTGGTGTTGCATGTGTGTAAGTGACAGCAGAATGTGGGCCATAGTGAATTGTTTGCCCTGTACATTTTGTTACAGTGAATTTGCCCACACAAAAATCATGATGTTTAAGTAAAATTACAAGTTGTGCCAAACACATACATCAATAAAAACAGTCAAACTTAGCATGACATTAACACACATTTTCTGCTAGTGTGTTTCACAACTGAAATACATATTCCATAAAGAGGGAGTGCCAGCCTTAACACTGAATAGCAAGTTTTTTCACAGTGTCCCACCAGGAATATTTAGATGTATGTATCCAGGCCCTCACCCCACCTGTGAGTTTATTTTGTTGCATGCACTGTGGAGGGGTATGCAGTGGAACCTGATACGATCAAACCAGCAGTGTTTACATGATGGCAAAGCAAGAGCAATGATTTGCAATGAGATTAGTGCAGCTACTTATGGCACTAAAATACTTGCTAAATTCATGATAAGACTGGGTGGCTGCAGTAGCATTACAAATGAATTATCAGCTTAATTTTCTTCAGAAAAGATGTCACAAGTCGTTACACATCTGTTTAAATTGTATTGCAAGACCGTCTTCTGATTGGCTGCAGTGTATTCTCAAGGGGTGCATTAGAAACAGGACTAATCTAGGAGGATGGTTATCATAAAATAACGGTACTGCATAGAATTAGATGAGTTGAACCTTGTGGCATTTGTGCCGGAGGGAGTCATCATCTTATAACAAACCTACTATCTTTCAAACCATATTGCGAGACTGTATCATGCAGATATGTGAACAGAGGGCTGTTTATCACTTGGGTGGCTGTCCAAAGTGCAAGTGTACGGAGAGAAGACACTTGATTTCCATTCATGAGGCAGCTTTTAAAAGATTTGCATTCATGGGGCCTTTCAGGGAAAACAATAACAATTTAAGATTTCTTTTATTCCTTCTGCCAGAAGCTGAAAGAAGGGAAAACAGCTCTATATTTGGTGCAGGATAGGGGAGGAGGAAGAGAAAAGAGAAATGATGAAAAGGTTTGGGGACATCAAGAGTCTTTAAAAAAGCACTTACTGTTAAAACTCCTTTTTTTCCATGCAGGACTTTTTTATACGTTAATGCCTGTGTGTAAGAGATGGCTTATATATGCAGATGCCTCTTCTCCAAAGCATCCAAATCATTACTTAATTAGTCAACAGTGCTCCAGTATATTTTTATAAGTGGAACCAAAAGTTCTTTCTTTCTTTCTTTCTTTCTTTCTTTCTTTCTTTCTTTCTTTCTTTCTTTCTCATCAGCAGAATTCATCGCTGAACACAAGAAAAACTGACAGTTTGTAAAACCCAGTGGGTATTACCTCTATTTCCCCTCTGTTTTCCATCCCTTCTTACATTCAGACATTCTAGCACACCTCTCATTAAATCTCATATAGTTAATCTCACAGAACTTTTTTCCTTCGAAAACCTCCTTCTTTAGGATGTAGTGGAAGCAGTGCTCTGTGTTTCTGTCATGAAAAACTGCGTTATAGGTAGGGATCTGGTCTTCTCCACACTATTACCAATAGCTCACTCTCTCCTTTAAAGTGCAGACCTACAAGAAGGTTCCCAGCAGTTTATACATGATTGCTACCAATGTGGGTTGTAGTAGAGTTTCCCAGTGTGTCCAGGAATTTCTTTCCTTCTCTTTTCCCCTGGAAACACTGGTTTGTTGAGAGGCAAATAGGCCCTTTTACCTCTCCTGCTGCAGAGAAAGCAAATTACCCCAATACCCTTCCATAAAAGGATCTGCAGAAGGAAGTGGAAGCAAGGCTTTAGAATATTTGCCATGTGGTGGTAATAACTTGTGTGGGGAGGAGGAAATTGGCATGGAAGGGCGACAGGAAACCCAGAAGGCTTGGAAAAGCTGTGGGTAAATATCCAAACTGGAGAATCCAGATAAAAATTTAAATCCTTTTTAAGTTCTTCTATCACAAACTATTAGCCGCCGATCAACAACCAAGGCAAAATCCTGTCACTGTTGTAGCTGAAAGCATAACAAAGAATTGTGGTTACAGAGACAAGCTCAGAGGTGTAAGATACAAAGCACTTAAGTGGGTGTAAATAAAGAACTTTGAGCTGATGTCACTTTCACACTCAGGTGCCAAAATGAGGTATAATGTGCCTACTTCAATACATTCTTTTAGTAAGTTATTTTTGTTAATACATCCCTCTCTCCTAGCTCCTCGGGGTGTAAAGTGTACCATCCTTTAGCCTCTGTGAGCCAAATTCAGAGTCATGTAGAAATTATATGTGGGTAAGTGGCTATGAGTTTAAGAAGGTCTAAACTGATGTAACTTTCATGCTGAGGGAGCCAGAAAAAGTTTTCAGTTTACCTCAATCCAGACTCCCTGCTGGAATGTGTCTCCTAATCTTTCAATATAAATGGGAATTGCACCTGTGTAACAATGCTAAACTGGCTCCTAGTTTTGACATCTTTAGTAACTAAGGGTACGTCCACACTGGAGCCTTAGGTCAACTTAAGGACAGTTAAGTCGACCTACAGACCGCTGCATCCACACTGGGCACTTATTAAGTCGACTTAAGCATTTCCTTAAGTCGACTTAAGCATTTCCTTAAGTCGACCTAATAACAACACCTCTGAAGGTCGACTTAACGCTTAAGTTGACCTTATTAAGTCAACTTAAGCCAGCGTGGATGGGGAGTGCCCTTAAGTTGACCTAAGTGGCCTCCAGGCCCCGGTGCAATGTGGGACACCTACCCACAGTGCACTACTCCTCCATTGACCTAGCACCTGCCAGTATGGACGCTGGCAGTCAACTGGAGTTTTTCAGTGTGGACTCTCTAAGTTGACTTAACAAGGTTGATTTTAAACTGACTTAAAGTCGACCTTGTTAAGTCCACTTAACAGAGCATCCAGTGTCGACGAACCCTAAAAGCTCAACTGAAGATTTAAAACGGTAATAGCACCACTAGATAGGACTAATGTTCTTCAAGGGGTTGCTGTCTCACATGACATTTCTGTTTGTTTAAATAATAGAGGAAAACCAAATTTAATGGACATGGGATCCCTGATGATCAAACCAATCCAGCGTGTGATGAAATATCCCTTGTTACTGTGTGAGCTCTTGAACTCAACTCCTGCTTCCCATCCTGACCACAAGGCACTGCAAGATGCCTTTGCTGCTATGAAAGACATTAATGTGAATATTAATGAACTTAAAAGAAGGAAAGATTTAGGTAGGTAAAAGAGATGGTATATTCCTTTTTCCTATTAATTGTATTCGTACCTTGTAGATTTTGGCTGGTGATTATGGGAGATGGTTTCAGCTACAGATGGTTTCAGTAATTATGTTATGTTATTGTTTTCTGGCTTTATCTGAGCTACAGAAATTGCTGCATTTTTAGAGATGTAACTGGTCTATAGACTGCATTGCAGCTTCAAACTTAAAAACAAAAATCCAGGTTTGATTACTACGGATGTACACTCAAAAAATGTGAAAACGAATATAGTACATTATTGCCTATAATATATTATAATAACATCAGTGACACTACTGCAAACACTAATAATAATTAATAAATCATAATAAAGATATATTTAAAGAGATGCCATATTTAAGCCTTAACATTATTACCTCTTTCTAATGCTGGTAATACAGCGTTTTCACATAAGATTACTGCGGGTGACATCAAAGTCTCTGGTCTCAAATGGTTTCATATTAGAGTGCAGAGCGGTGTTAGAACTCTTCGAATACAGATTTTTAGTGTTGTGAAATTCTTTGTCTGCAGTGTTGAAGTACAAGAAGAATGATGAAGAAGAATCTCTTAAAGAGAAGTTTTCACGACTGAATATTCACTCCATTAGCAAGAAATCCAAGAGGGTTACTAGCCATCTGAAAATTCTGACAGGGGGAGAAC
Source organism: Pelusios castaneus (assembly GCA_007922175.1). Lineage (NCBI taxonomy): Eukaryota > Metazoa > Chordata > Testudines > Pelomedusidae > Pelusios > Pelusios castaneus. The sequence goes on from ML685791.1 coordinate 3,157,262, forward strand.
CTCAGGTACTTAGTCATCTATTTGCATTTAGGACGTCAGTCCTGCTCTTAGCATTTATTGACAGTATTTCAGAAACAGATTTCATAAAGTTACTTGTTTTACAGTGTTTATCATATCATTACTTGTGTATTACACTGAAGATGAAGAGATCTTTATGACCCTAGACTGAAATGAAAATCTTGCAGTGTGTCCTCTACCTTTTCATTTGGATCTGGCTTTTTCTACAAACTTCTGACCAGAAGAAAAGTGGTACTGGTCAGTAGTTCTCATCAAAATGAATGTGGAGGTCAACCCTCAATAGATGAATTGGTAGGAAATATTGCAGTTTATTCAGCATCATTCAGACACTGGTACCTCAAGACCACCAAACAAATTTATATGTTCATTATCATGGGCAGTGAATTTGCCCCTATATGCATAAGAACCTTTGGCTATGTCTACACTACAAAAAGTTAGGTCGACTTAACAAAGTGGTTTCCCTGAATGGGGACTTAGTAAGTTGACCTACCTGCCCTTAGGTCGACCTAATATAGTGGACTTAAGCATCCACACTGTGCTTAGGTCGACCTAAGGAGTCGACTTAAGGGTTAGGTCGACCTAACAGGCGGTTCTTATTAAGTCGATCTAAGCTTTCATTAAGTCAACTTAAGGAATTTCTTAAGTTGACTTAATGAAAGCCTGGTGTGGACAGGGACTAAATTAGGTCGACTTAAGCCTCCTTAAGTCGACCTAACTTGCAAGTGTAGACATAGCCTTTGATTGTCAAAATGATTAGATGGCTACAAATTTTTGATAATAATCCTGCTGCAGCATGTTGAATACAAAGAATTAAAACATTACTTTATTGTTCCATTGCCCTAATTAAATAATTACTGATTTATTGGGGAAAAATTGCCAAAGCACCTAAATCACTTAGGAGGCTAAATCTCATTGACTGTCATTGACACTTAGGTTCCTAAGTGTATTACTTATGAAACTGGAACTTAGCTTCCTAAGTGACTTTGACAATTTTACCCTGATAAATAATGATTTAATTCGGGCAATGAAACTATAAAGTTGTGTTTTAACTCTCTGCACCTAAGTCCCATTTTCAAAAGTATATTAGGCACTTAGGAGTGTATGTTTTAATGAAAGTCAATGGGACATAACCTCCTAAATGATTTTGTTGTTTCTGAATGTTTTACCCTGTGTACTTTTCTATAGTTGCTTATACAAGAACATTTGCTTTTTGAAAGGTGACCCTACAGGCTCATACCTTTTTTTTCTGTTTGCTTCTTTTTGTGACAGTGTTTCTTTCCTCCCCATTCAACTTTTTTTTAACATTAGAAATTCAGATTTACTTGTTTTTTTTTTCTAGAGGGCTGTATGGCAGAGTGGAGGATTAACAGGATTATGATATCAGAGATAACCATGCAGTGAAATCTGATTGAGTGGGGAAGTGATTTTTATTTAAATCTGTTAGATCTTCCTATTTGCTGTTGTTTTTTGTTAACACTTTTTGAATTCAAAACACTTGAGAAACACTTTGGAAAAAAGATGCCTCTGTTAAAGATTCAGCATTCCTTCCTCTATAATTGGAAACTGAGAAAGCTCCCAACACACACCTCTGAGTCTTCCAATGACTCCTATAGTGAAAGCAGTGAAGACTTGACATTTCTCATTTTTCTAAGGTAAAAAAGCAAGCAGTCAGAAGAAGTCCAGGCCTTCTTTATACACCATAAAGAAGTAAAGCAACCCCTTTACAGACTATAATTTGTACAGGGCCACACAAGGGTACCAGAACAATAGTAACACCCTTATGTCTGCACAGGTAACAGCTGCCCACATCAAAATTAGCGCTGGATGAAGCAGTGCTATGATTTTATGTTACCTATCATTTCTTGCCCAAATTTTGTAAACATAAAAATGAGGGGTTCATTGATAAACATTGATGTGCCTACAATAAAATAACTTCATGCTTCCTTAATACTCTGCAGAACTCAAAATCTTTTCCATACACATTCCAGTATCCTTGATATTTCCTCTCTTTAGGCCTGATAATTGCAGATGGGTTTGGAGGAGTTGCTGAAGGACAGTGATCTAGTTTCAAAGGGATTTTTAGATTTTTCTAACAAATCTCTGGCCACTGGCTTTCATTAGCTAAGCTATTCACTGCTGTCCTAATCATCGTGTGAACATCTATTTCAGGTGAAAGACCAGACTTTTAATAAGGAGGAAAAGCTATTTAGAAGTTTAGAAAAGACTGTGAAATTTTGTGTGAAGAATATTTCATTCTCCCTACAACATCTACAGGTAGGTATTCATACCTATATGAACTATGCACACATAAACCTTTATGTTAGCAGTTTAACACACACATCTGCCAGTATCATGTAACACCAAATCCTAATTGGCCTTGAACACATGCATATGGCCCAAAATGCAGCAGAAATGCTTTGCTTCTGCTGCATTAGTAGCTCTTCAGAAAAGAGGTCATGAGGCTGGGATTCTGCATCACTCTACTTACCTCAGAGGAGGTCTCCATTATGGCTCAGTGTAGTGCGATACATGGAGGAAGGGAAAATGTATGATCATTAGCTTAAAGCACTGCATGACTCCACCAGGGTCACACTCTGTTCTGGGTGTAGTGTCCACTAAACACCGTAGAAGTCATCTGGGTTGCAGCTACATGGGTTAGAAGGCCCTCCATTGATGCTTAGGACTTCGTCCTTCAGCCACTGTGTGCTTCAGAGGCTTCTTCTGGACTAAAGCCTTTCCCTTGGACTTTTGCTCCATTTTAACAATTTAACCTATTAACTACCATCAGCATTATGATTTACAAGGCTCTAAACTGTTGTAGGTTTCTTCACTCTTTAGACCCACTGCTAGGGGATTGGCCAATGATTTTCTTCCGTCTCTGGGTTTTCCAAATTAGCAGAGGCCACAAGGCCCCTCAAAACCCCAGGCTGTCCACAAATGGTCTTGAAGTTTGTGTGATGTAGCTTAAAAACACTTTCTAGCTTGCAGAAGGTTTAGCACAACTCAAACTAGCCAAGCTTGCAAGGAGGCATTGCTTGAACTTATCTGACAGAGATGGGGACTGAAAGACCATGTAGATTCTTTATGGCTGGGTTGCTCATAGCACCATATCCTGTAAGGGTACGTCTGTAAGGGTACAATACACCCCATGCCAGGGGCCAGCACAATGTCTATGCATCAGTTAAATCCCCCCAATATGGCTCTTAAGTGGTGTGTAGATCTAGTCATGTAGTGTTGACCTGGTGTAGACCTAATCAAGGTTTTCTGAACAAAGGTGAATTTCAAATTTTCTGAGTAAGCCATAATGGTGTGGAATAAACTTCTAAGGTGAACAGTGGAATAAACTTCTAAGGTGAATGGTGATAATGTTCCTTGGCTATGTCTACACTAGAAAAAATTAGGTCGACTTTGTTAAGTTGACTTAACAAAGTGGTTACCCTGAACCTGGACTTAGTAAGTAGACCTAATAAAGTCGACTTAAGGGTTAATCAATGTCCACACTGTGCTTAAGTTGACCTAAGGAGTCGACTTAAGGGTTAGGTCGACCTAACCAATGGTTCTTACTAAGTCGACTTAAGCTTTCATTAAGTGAACTTAAGGAATTTCTTAAGTTGACTTAATGAAAGTCCAGTGTGGATGGGGAGTAATTTAGGTTGACTTAAGGCTACTTAAGTCGACTTAAATTGCCAGTGTAGACATACCCCTTGAGAAATTTTCAAAAAAACTGGAAAAAACACAAGAGAATATATTATAGAAAACAATCCTCCATTGAACTAGACAACAACAGAGATGTAAGAGAGGGAAAAGACCTATGATTCAATTAATATTATTATAAAGTTTGCATGAATAAGTATGTTGTATTATAGCAAGTTATCACTATATTTTGATTTCCCACCGTATTCTTTTCTAGGATTCCATGCGTCTAGCAGCACAGAATATAACTGAACTACAAGGTATTTTACACAACAAAGATGATGAAGGCAATGGCTGTTCAAGAACAATGAATAATAACACTGCAAACCCCTGTGAAGATTTTGTAAGTTCACAAAATATGTCAATATCACGCAACTATCGGCATGTGTGAGCTGTGGGTCATACAAACAAATATAGTGAAGAGAAAAAAGCACAAAAATGTAGGAGTCCGTTAAAAATATAGAGAAAGGTGTAACATTAGACTTACGTTTCTGTACAAAATAAGATAATTTAAGTTACAAAAATTCTCATACCAGTTTAAGTAAACATAAAGCTGGATCAGGCTTCTGTTTAAGCTAGCAGTGTTGCCAACTTGCACAATTTTATCATTAGTCTAATAATATCTAGTATTTACTTAAAGGCCCAGCTCCTGGAATCATATGTTTGGGAATCTCAGCTTTTCTTTCTTTCTTTCTTTCTTTCTTTCTTTCTTTCTTTCTTTCTTAAATGCACATATCTATCCCTGGTGGATGCAGAAAAATGACTGAAAACATGAAACCTAATATTTAAAAAACAAAAAAAGAAGGCAAATAAAGCCCCCCCAAAATATATCATTTTGAAAATTCATGATTCTGGGGATTTGACTTGTGATTTTTGAGATTCTGGGATTGACAATACAAGTAGAGCCTTGCAAATCTGCAGATATCCACATTATATCTGCAGATATCCATATCTATGGATGCAATGTGGATATCTGCAAACCATTTCTTGTAGATGCAAATCAGATGTGGATCCACATATTTGTATCCCCGCGGGGTCTAAATACAAGCTTCAGGCTGCAGTGCATCTTTCAAGGTAAGGCAAACTTCTGCCTGAACAGGGCTTCGTTTCAAGCTAAACTAACTATTTCAGCTTGGAGCAAATTTCATTTCTCCTTTAGTCCCACCGCTTCTTAACTCAAGACCATCCAGTACACTTCAGCTAGTTCAAAATGGAGTCCCTCTATTAAGAGCAAGACTTGCAATGATAGATTATTATACCCCAACTAATGAAAGAACTGCTAGTTATATTTCATTATTTAAAGAAAAGCTGTTATATTCCAAAAACCAGAACTGGTTCTGTAACTGCAATTCTACTTCCTTTCAAATTCCATTTAAAATAATTGCGTCATTTAGAAGTATATCTTTATAAATAAATAAATAAAATGAATATAGTGAACACAGGTATCACCATACTGGATCATCATAATAGTACATTGAATGCAGTAGATTGTTTACAGTAGAGGCTGATATGAGATGCTTCAGAGGAAGGCACAAGAATCTCCTCAGTGGAAAATTATAGAAAAAACTGAGTAGCGGACCGACCTTTCTGCCTAATCTTGGTTGGTTAGAAGCTGACTCATGACTTCAAGCATGAAGATTTATATTCCTTCTAATTTTTTTTATCCTATCTACTATAATTGTAAATGTTTACAATATCCATAGAGATATATCCTTCTTCTTTTAATCTTACTAAAAGTTTGGAAGATTTAGATTGATATATTCCATCGATTAATTATGCACTAGGTAAAAGGGTATTTCTTTTTATGAGTTTGAAACTGCTACCTTTCATTTTAAATATCCCTTTGCATTTGTATTGTTAGAGAAGCTAAATAGAAGTCCTCGATTTACCTTCTCTATCCCTTTCATTATTTTGTATACATGAATCATGTTCCCTTTTATTCTTCTCCTTTGAGAACTGAACAGCCTAGTGTTTTCAATGTCTCCTTATATGGAAGTTTTTCTATGCCTGTAATCATTTTTGTTTCCTGTCTCTGAACTCGTTCCATTACTGTTATATCTTTCTTTGAGGTATGCAGTATTCCAGACAAGGGCATATCTCTGATGTATACACTGGAATTACAGTATTTTCAATCCAATTCATTATATGTCTTAACATTTTGTTTGTACCTTTGTCTACCACTTCACGAGGAGCAGAGACTTTAATTGTGTTCTTTTATGTTTTTTTTTCTAAGTAGTTACAATTGAGAACCCAACTATTGGGATGAATTATTTAAATTATTTCTTTCTATGTGCATTACCTTGAATTTGTCAATATTGAATCACCTGCCTAGCTCTCTTACTTAGAGCTAAATCAAGAATAGTTTCTCCTTTTCTGTATTTCAAAACCAACAGTTGCAAGAAACAGTGTCTAAGGTACTGCAAAATTGCTTATCTAAGCATTGTCCAGGTGTCTGCTTTTCACATGAAAATAGAAAGTTCTTTCTCCATGGAACAATTATATATCAAAGGCAGTACCACTGTGAAACTACCACTGTCCATCAGTCCTCACCTTGAGGGATCTTTTTGGAGGATGATGGACATACAGCCTTTTACAGCAATGTTTTTTGTTGTAGACTATAAGGTCAGAAGGGACCTTCTTTCATTATTGGATTGAGCCCAGCAACTCATTTCACAACTATCCAGCAAACTTTAGAGGCTAATGAGTTTCAGCCACTAGCAGCCTGTGTTGGATGTGAACCAATGTCTTATAGGAGAAAAGATCTTTAAGCCCAATATTAACTCCTTGATCCATCCAGACTCCCATAGGCATGTTTTTAAACAAGTATTTTATTTAGCCACCAGAACTGTGAATTTATGACTTGCTTACAGTAAACTAAAGGGAACATTACAAGTAAGCATACCACATTTTAATCAAATCAGATCTTTCTATGTAGGCATGTCTACTGCTTAATCAGAAAATCCAACTGATCAGAACCATTTCCAGGAAATTGGCTGTTCCTTAATTTTATTCAGTGGGAAAGACTGCCATTTAATTGAGACTGCACTGTCTTTGCCTCCGGTGATACTTCCCAGTTTAAAAGCTCAGTCCCAGTGAAGCACCACAATTTCAATACAGTGGCTAGCACAGGGGACTGGAGGCAGGAATTCCTGTTTTCTGATCCAAACTCATGGGTGACCACATCACTTGCCATGCCTCAGTTTCCTTTCCCCGTGAGCATAATAATAAAGCCCTATGCAATTAGAATTGTTACGAGGCTGTTTGATAGGGGTGCTGTCAGGTTTAATTAGTCACTGCTGGAAGGCAATGTAAGTGCTACAATGGGTAAATGCAGTACTATTTGTTGGACTTTTTAAAAAAATTTGTTTTTAATCTTGGAACATAATTGTAAGTGCTACAAATGAGAAAATGACGTAGCATTATTTTTGGGATTTATTTTCTGTTTTGTTTTCTCCTACCCAGGTGGATCAACTGGAAAAGCTAGTTTTGACCCCTCTCTCAGCACTGCAATCCCTGTTCCCAGGCCCTCAGAAGCTTATCCAGAAGCGTTATGACAAGTTGCTGGATTACAATGGTTATCTTCAAAAGTCAGCAGGTGATGAGCTGGATCTGGCAAAGAAGGAGTATGAGGCTCTCAATGCACAGCTCGTGGAGGAACTCCAGGTGTTCAACAGGACATCCAAGAAGATTGTGATGAACTGTCTGCATTGCTTCATCACTCTCCTCAGGGACATGATGTGCTCAGCATTTCAGTCATATTCGGCCATTGTGGTGCCTGTTCCGGTAAGCAGCCTGTCTATGTGTATGTGTGTATATAGCATTTGGCCAGAGGCAGGTACCTAAAAATCTACACATATCAACCCCTCTATTGTCTCTTCTGGGGATTACAGTGGATATTCTTTCACACCATTTCCTTCACCCTTGTTCTACTTTTTATTTATTTCTTTTGCCAAGAATGACCACAGTGTGCTGCTACTGTTCCTGCACTAGCTCCAGTGGTAGGAGTCAGCAGTTGCTAGCATATAAACCCCTTATTATTGCATTATTTACCATTACCATAAGCAAGGTGAGACCACACACTAAGAAGAATGCCAGCAGCCACTGGAGTCCCTTCTATACTTGTGCACCCACCACTGCTAATATTGGTGTAAGCGCATCCTACTGTGCGGGTGTTAGCAATGGTAGCCGGTGTTGTTGTCACAAACGTCTACTGCAGACACATCCTTCAGGGAAAGGAACAGCTTTGTGGTTTGGCTACAGTATGAGATCATTAACATTTCAAACATTTTGAGGCGTATTCAGACCATTTACACCTTTTAACTTTGTGAACCTGAAGCTATCAGGATGCCTACCTGAGCTGCATGGAAGTATTGGTTTGCATAACATTCTATTCACACACAGTGGTAATCACAGCTCTAAGCTACGGAGCCAAAACTCCATCTAAGAGGAATGACTGAGTTGCATGAATATCAGACAATGCTAGCATTTTGTTATATTTTTCCTCCGGCGGAAATGAGTCCTCTGCTTGACTAAGAGAGTCCTCAGGGTGACCCCACAGCTCCAAACACACACACTCTGAAGAAGCAACATTCTCCTGGCTGACAGCTGAACTAGACCCCATGGCTATGTCTACACTGGCAAGTTAGTTCAACTTAAGGAAGGTTAATTTGAACTAACTTAAGCCATGGCTACACTAGGCTTTCATTAGTTCGAATTAAGGGCTTCCTTAATTCGAATTAATAAATTCAAATATGCTATTTGAACTAAGGGTTAATTCGACTAGTTAGTTTGAATTAACCAATGTGACCATGTTAGTTTGAACTAATTGCTTAGTTCGAACTAACCGGCCCATTGAATTCAATGCAAATCGCTAATTCGAACTAAACAAGTGGCACTTGCTTAGTTCGAACTAAATTTTGCTAGTTCGAATTAAGTTAATTCGAACTAACTAAAATTAGTTCGAATTAGTTTCGAACTAATTTTAGTAAGTGTAGACATAGCACCTATGAAGCACATCAGCACCATTCAAGGCTGGTCTACATGACAGAGTTTTGTCGACAAAAGTCAGCTCCCAATTAGGAGAGGAGAAGCCCCATGTGCCTTCCACCAGCTTCCAATGGGGAGGGGAGAAGCTTGGGTGACTTCCGCTGGCTCCTGGTGGGGATGGGAGAAGCCACAGGCAGCTCCTCCCCTGATCCTAGCAGGGAGGGAAGGGGAGATGGCCTGGGTGGCTTTCCTTAGCTCGTGGCAGGGAATGGGAGGGTCAGCCTGCCAGGAACCTGGGAGTCTATGAGCAGGGCTGGCCCAAGGTTTATGGCACCCTAGGTGAACTATGACTTTGGCGCCCCTCCCTCCACGTGTTATAAGAGACAATATATTAATATATATATATATTTTTAAATAGAGGAAAAAATTTCACTTCCATTTAATTTGGCGCCTCTTAAAGCCTGGCGCCCTACGTGACCGCCTAGTTCACCTATATCAGGGGTCTGCAATCTGCGGCTCTTTGGCTCCCCATTTGCAGCTCTGAGCTCCCCCGCAACCAGGGGACCCTGAGGGTGGCCCACTCCTGGCTCTGGGCTCCCTCCCACCACTGGGGGACATTGTGGGGGACCCACTCTCAGTTCCAGGCTCCCCTGCAACCAGGGGATCCTGTAGCAGGTGCCCTGGCCCAGCTCCCCCCATTGGGGCTCTCAAAACACTTGGTTATTGAAGGAATTTTTTTAAATGGCTCTTCTTATCTTTTGAGTTGCTGACTCCTGACCAGCCCTGCCTGTGAGGCAGTTGGGATCCTGTCAGGGAGCTGCCAGTGGAGCTGAGAGACCGGATTCTCAGTTCTCTACACCTCCCACTTAGGTCACTGGAGAAGCTTCTGGTGAGGGCGCACACCACCAACCCAAGGAGTGTAGTGTGGACATCAGCCACCACAGTAATTAATGCAGTGGCTGTAAGTCGACCTAACATAGGCTGACTTACCTTTGTAGTATACACAAGGCCTTAGTAAGACCTTTTATAGTGTTGAGCCAGAGGAGGAACAGGCTATTTCTCAGTCCCTGTCAAGCTAGAAGTTAGAATCCATGCTAGGATCCAATACAGAGTTTGGCAGTTTAAGGGGAACATGAGGGCTTTTTCCAAATGAGGAAGTTTCACCAGTATAATTTGAATTGACTTTTAAATTGATATAACAAACTAGTACAAAAGACAGTGTGCACACACTTATTTTATTATAAGACTGGTTTATTCCAGTTTAGCTTAAGTCCATTAGAAAAAAGATTTCATTAAATCAGAATTTGAGTGTCCACACAGCCTTCCACATCAGCTTAATTACATCAGTTAAAGTTCCCCCTTTAAGCCACACTTGTGAAACTTCCTCCTGTAGAAAAGCCATTTCATTAGCAAGGGCTGTATGTTTTGGGGGAAGCTGCTTGTACCAGGCATTGTTTTCACTGGGGATTTTCCCATATTGTCACTTTTGAGTTTTGCTATTTACGTCATGTTTAAAATTAGGGAGGGGCCTGAGCCAGAACCACAGATCCAACGCCACAAGGACAAGTCAAAGTAACACAAGCATTTAAAATTAAACTGAGTTAAATATATTTCGGCATTAAAACTAATTTAAGTTAAACTGATACAACTTCTATGTACAAATAAGCTCTTACAGCAATGATTTTAAGCTCCTTCAGGCTGGGATCATGCCTTCATTTATATCTGCCTGGTGCCTAGCTCTTTGTGGGCACTACCAGAAACCATAATAA
>ML685791.1:3168127-3242833 GCA_007922175.1 Pelusios castaneus
GCTCCAGCTGCCGCAGCTGGCGCATGGGTCTCAGGGAGAAGGGAGCCCCATGCTCCCTCCTAGCCGGGACCCTGCGGTCCCGACCAGGAGGCAGCACGGGAGACCCGCGCTCCCTCCTAGCTGCGACTGCTCGGTCCGGCTAGGAGGGAGCCCGGGGCTCCCTTGGCCAGGACTGCTCAGTCCCAGCTAGGAGGGAGCCCCGTGCTCCCTCCTAGCCGGGGCTGCACTCCAGGTTCTGGGAAGACTTCAGGCTTCCCAGAACCTGGAGTATAGCAGTGCCGGCAATTGCTGGCGCTCCGGCTCTTTAGGAAACCCCGAGGTTTCCTTCTGATCAGCTGTAGGACGGGGCAGCAATGGCCAGCTCCTTGCTCCCTTCTCCCCCGCACTGCTCAGGGGCTTGCTGCCCATGTGGGGCTGGCTCTCCCTGGACCGAACAAGTCGACTTAGAGAGTTCAGTATAGACTCTCTAAGTCGACTTAGTAAGGCCCCCTTTAAGTCGACTTAGGAGTCCAGTGTGGACTCTCTAAGTCGACTTAATAAGGTCAACTTAAAGTCGACTTATTAAAGTCGACTTTTTTAAGTCGACCTTAATTCCCCACTGTAAACATAGCCTCCGTGCTTGATCTCACTACACAACAGCTCCTGTTCCTTATCTCATAGACTCCAAGGTCAGAAAGGACCAATATGATCATCTAGTCTGACCTCCTGCAAAATGCAGGCCACTCACCCACTCACTCCTGCAATAAATCTCTAATTTATGGCTGAGTTATTAAAGTTCTCAAATCATCTTAAAGACTTTAAGATACAGAGAATCCACCAGCAAGTGAGCCATTCCCTATACTACAGAGGAAGGTGAAAACCCCCCAGAGGTCTAGCCAATTTGCCCCGGGGGGGAAATTACTTCCTGACCCCAAATATCTCCCTACCCTATGTAACGTACATGTGATCTAATCTCCCTGTGTATTTGCAGATGTCTTCCTCAAGTATCTGTGAAGTACAGAATAAAGTGATGGAGGAGTTTCACAATCTAAATTTTGTAAAAGAAAACAGCAGCGCAACATTTATTGAGAGAAAACTGAGCTTTGAAAAGAAGAAAACTGCCCTTACCCAGGTGAGTATCATGCCTTTGTGAAAATTTAACATGCATCAAAAGCATCATCTTTTGATTTCCCTGGGCCTGTGCACTGACCTGCTGCACAGAGTTTTGGGTGAACCCTAAGACTGAGTATGCAAGCTGCAGTTGTTACACTTGGTAAATATTCTCACATACTTATTTATCTTGTGATATTTATTTTGTTGACGTTTGGTGAAGGAATTTCATTGGGGTACTGAGTACCAGCACCTTTTTTTTGTGATGGTATTTAGGGGTACTGAGTACCAGCACCTTTTTTTCCACAGCAATGTGGCCCCGGCTCCTGCTGCCGCCACCACCGGCCCCAGTTCCCTGGCTGAGTACCAGCACCTTTTCTTTTACAAAAAAAAAGCACTGGTTTTATATTGCTAGAGCAGGGGATGAAAAATCTACCATGGAATTCAGACAGAAGCCCAGCACACAACCTCATTCAGAAGTATATAGAACTGCAGGAGCTGTACTTAATATAATTGTAATAGAATATCACAGTTCAGAGATTGTTGGCCATGACTCCTGCCTTGTAATGTATTATACGACCTCAGAACATGTCTGCCAATTTTTGGGTTACTTCAAAATACTTTCAGTCATTTTACATGGAAATTGTATGTGTATTGCTATAGAGAAACAAGATGGGTTAGGTAATACCTTTTTCTGGATCAATCTTGTGTTGGCAAAAGAGACAAGTTCTTGAGCTCACACAGAGTTTTCCTTCAGATCTGGGAAAATAAGAATAGCTCTGTGTAAGCCAGCAAGCTTGTCTCTTTCACCAAAATAAGGTGGCTCACTAAGGATATGTCCACACTGGAGCCTTAGGTCGACTTAATGAAGGTTAAGTCGACCTACAGACTCCTGCGTCCACACTGGGCTTTTATTCAGGTGACTTAAGCGCTTCCTGAAGGCGACTTAATAAGACCACCTCTAAAGGTTGACCTAAGGCTTAAGTCGACCTTATTAAGTTGACTTAAACCAGTATAGACGGGGAATAGCCGTTAAGTTGACCTAATTGGCCTCCAGGCGCCCTCGCAGAGTTCCTGGCCGCTCCTCCATTGGCCTAGTACCTGCCAGTGTGGACACAGGACTATGGACTCTAAGTCGACTTATCAAGGTCGACTTTAGGTTGACTTAAAGTCGACCTTGGTTAAGTCGACTTAACAGAGCCTCCAGTGTAGATGTACCCTAAGAGAAATTATCTCACCCATCTTGTCAGTCTAATATCATGGGGACAATATGGCTACAAGAATTCTTGATACAGAGCAGTTAAACCTAATATCTAATGATGAGAGACACAAGTTTTGGATCTTACGTAGAATACTTCTTCAGGTTTGGAATGGAAAATGTACTCAGAGTGTCACAGCTAAATATAAGGTGGAACAGATTGCTTATCATAAGTAGTTAACAGATATTTCAAGGGATCATTCAAGGTGAAGTGGTCCAGTAACACCTCTCCAGTGATGGGGGGAAAGGAGAAAAAAGCCTTGGATTGGAGGTGGTTTATATGGTCTATTATATATTGTTTTAATAGGTCATAAATCCAAGGTCTCTATTCAGTCTATGACTTTCAGTATCTATCGAGACTCTGTGACTCTTCCATGCCTAAAGTGGCCCACCTGAAAATGTCACGGTTAGGGCAGGCTGCAAAAAGGAGAGCATATTCTCCCAGAATTGGTGGGTAACACTGAAGTTAGATTCCCCAACCATTCACAAACAGTGCTCCTGATTTCCCACAGTGGTTATCAAGGAGCTAGAAGAAGAAATACACAGCCCCCTTTATTGCCTTTTGGGCTTGGGTTCTGAATCAGCAACAAGATCCAGTACAGAGATAAGTTATTTAAATTCTGTTCCCTTTACCAAATGGTCTCCTGATCCCCAAAGGGTCAGCCACATTACCAGATCAATATAACTTTGGATCTTACCCAAAATATCATGCTGTCAGCCAACCTTTAGTAAATAAAACTAAACGTTTATTATAAAAAGAAAGAAAGAAACAAACAAGGAGAGAGATGTTAAATGATCAGATACATGTGGACTTTGAAGCCATTTGTATGTATCATATTCTCAGCAGAACTGTAGAATTTGCAGGCTTATACAGTTCCTTTGGTGTACATCAGTACTGGGTGGACCTCAGTTCTTTATTTCACAGCTTCCAATGTAGTGTAGCTGATCCAGAGGTAGGAGGCACAAATGCAGAAAGGATGGAGATGGCACATTTTATAGTTTATGCATAAGACTTGTACCTTTTTTCTCCCAAAACAGCCCCATAGCACATAGCATGGAAAAGCCTCAGAGTCCCCTGTCCATAGGCATGTTCTTACATGTCCATGTGACAAGTGTAGCACCTGTGTTCTTTTACTGGCTTAATTGAACATTTGAGTTCCCTGGATGGGCCATTGAGCAGGCTTAGTGCTGCTGCCATTCTGTCTGGGGTGTCACCCAGAAGCACAGCATAAGTTTGAAATACAAATATATCACACATAGTTAGAACTCATAATACAGACAGTACTGACATGTACAGATAAATGTGCTTATCGAATCTTACTGAATCATGCTTTTTCCATCAGTACCTTTCATAGCATATCCTGTATGATATTTGTTGGAAAGAGCGTCACAGGTTCGTCTTTCACAGGAAAGAATGAGAGAATGCGGACTGAGAGGCTAAATATAGAGTGATCACTGTGTGAAAAGGGTTCACTCACAGGTGATATGGTGTTTTCTGTCATTTTATCATTTTTCCATGTGAGTTCATTTCAGAGAATAGTGATTGTCTCAGTTCACTATGCTCTTGAATACCATTTTGCAACTGCACACTCCTTGCACTCATACAGGAAAATGATAGAAGATAAAAACACCCTATTACCTATAGGTGAACACTTTTTCCACAGGTATCACTCTATCTCTGACTTTTCAGTTCTCATTCTCAAAGGAAACCTGCACAAGACCTTTGAAAGATGAGCCTGGGAACTTAATAAATTTGCTAATTACTAAAAAGAATAGCCTGGATTTATGGATTATTCCAACAATCTAGAATCCACCTAATCCCTCTAGCCATCTTTTTTTTCTTTCTCTTTTTGATTTGGGGGGGGGGGGGTCACTTTACTTTTAATGTCCCCTTGTAACATGTGTTAACTACTTATACTAAACAATCTGTTCCACCTCATATTTAGTTGTGACACTGAGTACATTTCCCAGACCTGAAGAACAGTTCTGTGCAACCTTGAAGCTTGTCTCCTGAATCAACAGAAGTTGATCCAATAAAAGACATTACTGCTCCCACTTGTTTCTCTAATATCCTGGGATCAACACATCTACAACAACACTGCATAAACCAAATACCTGACAGTTCACATATAGAAAAGTTTTATCCGTCAGGGTTATAATTTCAGCTATTAGCATGACAGGTGAGCACACACTTCTTCTGTGCACACAAAACTCATGCAAGTGTGAGAGCACAATTTGGGAAATTATACTCCTAACTATACAATAAGCATATGGTTGCATGATCTGCCTGATCGTCAAGCGTCTGACAAAGTGGGATTTTCTCCCACGAAAGCTCACGTGATAAATAAATTTGTTAGTCTTTGAAAGTGCCACCAGACTCCAGGTTTGTTCAAATGTAGAAGGCTACAATCACACTGGGCATGCATTAGGTTTTTTAGGACATAGGTGTTAATGCAGAAGTCTTAAAATCCACTGCTCCCAATGAATGTTGCCTGTTTTTATTTTTTTATTTTCAGCCTGAATCTCCACGTCAGACAGAGAGCCAGAGATCCAAGCTACTGTCTACATACAGCACAGAGTCACTATATCAAGCTAAGCGCAAATGCAATGCCACACAAGAATTTGATATTGATTTATACGAAGGAGAGCTGGTGGCTGTTGTTGAGCAAAAGGATCCTCTTGGAAGTACAAGCAGGTGGCTTGTTGACACAGGAAGTAAGTCCTTTGCACAAACATCCCAGTAATAGTTCTCCTTTTGGCTAGTGGTTTTCTTTTCATTCTGGCCCCATATGTTTACCTCTATCAGATCAACAGCTTGTAAAAAACAAATGACTGTGGAAGATATTTGAACTGTTTATTCTTTTCTTTTTAATCTGCTATTTAGTTCTTAAAGGGTACGTGTATTCCTCCTTCCTGAAGCCCTTCAATTCAGTCAAGGTGCAGAAGGATGTAGCAGAAGCCAGTTTCTGTGATGATGATTTTGACAATATCAGCCTTTTTGTCTCTTCCCGGCCTACCACTGACAACAGTGTAAGAAGTCTAGGACATAAGAGGAGTGACAGCAGCTCATCTAATAATAGCCTGTGTGAAAAAGTTGCAATTAATGGGCCGGAGACTGATTGTTTTCATGATGTGGATGATCAACATGTAAGTATGATACATACAAATATATATCTGCTTTTCCTATTCCAAATACAGAAGATATGCATTACTACTTACAATTTAAAGGGGTCCACCTTAGTTTATAAAAGGACTATTCTAATCTATTTGGATGACGTAGGAATTCACACAACAGTCTTACTATTTTGAGGTAATGTTTATTGGGTTTTTAAATAACCACAAAATGTGTGAAAAGGTAATAAATGTTTAAGGGTTAAATTGTGGGATTCAGCCACAGCCCTGCACTGGAAGTGCAGAGTTGCAACATCCCACAGGGATGCAATGCCTCTAGCTCAGAAGTGGGCAAACTACTTTCATCTGGTCCTCCAGCTGGGCCTGGCTAGATCCTGGTGACCACTCTGGCACTCCCCCATCCAGCCCCAACCCTCTCCTACCATGTGGGCCTAGTGGCTCCCTGGGAAGAGCACCGTGGCCACTTCTGGCCCTGCCTCTTCTCCCCACCCCTTTCCACCTGCGTGGGTCCAGCTGCAGCACTGTGACAGGAGTGCGGTGGCTGTTCCCCCATCCCTCTCTACCTCTTCTCCTTCACCACATGGACCCAGTGTTACCCCTCTCCTCTCCTAGCTTCGCCCTCCCCATGTCCCTCTCCAGCTCACCTAGACCCCAAATGTGGCCCTCAGGCCAAAACAGCTAACTTTGCCGTGAACTGTTTTCATCAAGTTCTAGAAACCGTTCTTTTCTGATAAAGAAGCTATGGTTTATCACCTCTAAGACAGGTTGCTGCAATGTGTGCTTCATGCAACATCTTGTGGTTGAGAAAACAGAAGTGCTCATGTTTCCAGCTGCTGGATTTAAATGTCTGGGACCTACCATTGCTCAGTCGTATTTATTTACTCTGTTTCTTTTTATGCACTGCCTTAAGGGGCTGAGTTTCCTTTTTCTGAGGAGATGTACTAAGATGGCTGCTTATTGTGTGCTCCCCTTGTGGACAGGTCTGGCTTTGTAATAACACAAACATTCATACTCAGCCATGGTTCTTCTACTATAGCTAGAGCTCTTCCTCTTTCCCACTCTGCTGTACCCAAAGCCACCAGTCACAGCCCTTTCTTCTTCGAGTGACTGGTCATGTGCATTCCACTTAGGTGTACCTGCGCCGCATCTATGAGCCTGCCGGAAGGTTTCTTCCCTAGGAGTACCAACAGGGCCAGCCACTGAGCTGCAGGTGGCCCTATAGTGATCACCTATATAAGCTCTGGCCAGCCTTGCCCTCGCCAGTTCCTTCCTACCGCCTGCGGCTGCTGGAACTGGTTCTACTTGTTCTGCAAGTATCCCTGTTGGGACTCCGGTCCCTCGAGTCCCTGTAAATAGTTGTAGTTAGATTCACAGATAGTTTAAGTGTTAGCTTAGTTTTTAGATAGTTAAGAGTTCTTTCTTTCTCTTCTGATCCCCAGCTGGGGAGAAGTGGCTATGCCCAGCTTCAAATCCTGCGACCGCTGCAGGAAGCCCATGCCGAGGGATGACCCTCACTCAGAGTGCCTGGGGGAATCCGACTTCGGTGAGCTCTGCAAACTGTGTAAGACGTTCAAGCCGAGGACACAACTGGAAAGGTCTCAGAGACTCAAACTCTTCCTGATGGAGGAAGCTCTCCAATCACTGAGTGCCCCCTCTGAGGGGCCCAGTACTTCGGCCTCAGTGCACAGCGCTCCCCTGGCTCAGGCTGTAAAGAGACTATGCCTCTGGCACCACGGGAGCCGGCGAGTAAGCCAAGGCCAGCTCTGGCACCATCAACGGTGCCGTTGATTCCGGTATTGGAAGTGGTACTGTCGAGTCCGGCACCGGCCATCTCCCCCACACAGGAGATCCTGGAGGAGGACGAGCAGCTCCCCTCCACTCCAGACACTTTTGAGGCCTCAAGGGAGATGCTCGAGGAGACAGCCCCACCATCTCGCTCCTCCAGGACCTCGACGATGCCAGCACCATTGTGCAGTCTCTTTCGTGCAGTCAAGGGGGGAGCTGATGCTGTTGCCCAGACCAAGCCTGGCTAGATGGGAGGCCATGGCACCGCAGGGCATGGCACTGTCTTGTGTCCCCACAAGGTGGACGGTTCTCCTCGGAGTCGGAGGCAGAGTCTTAGGCTTCGGATGACAGTAGGCCTTGGTGCAGCTCCCGTCAAGATCCACGGGACCATCCACCTCAGTGTCCCCCCCCAATGGCAGGCCCAGCAGTGGCCTTTCTAGACGCCTTGGGCATACCACCAGGCCCAAGGGGACTGATCATGCTGGTCCTATTCAATGATGTTGAGGTCCAGATCCCGCCCATCCCACGCCGCAAGTGTGCCACCAGACGAGGTAGCTGATGCGGACAGAAGTAAGGAGCCCGGGGCAGGGGGACGCGATCCAACACCACGCGCCCCTCCTGGCACCAAACCTGGGGCCACGGCACCGCAAAAGACTTCTTCATCCTCATCTGTGGACGAGGCTGTGTCCGGGGTAATGCCTGCATCCCTGCCAGATGACAGCAAACAACATCAGGAGCTGCTGCGAAGGGTGGCCTGGAACATAGGCTTACAGGTGGAGGAAGTGTCCCAAGAGGAGGATCCCATGGTGGAAATCCTGCTCCCGGAAGGTCCTTCAAGGGTGGCCCCCTGCTGATAAAAACTATTAAAAAGTGCACGGACATGCTTGGCAGACCCCGGCCTCCCTACCCCCCACAGCAAAAAGGGTAGAGAGGAAGTACTTCTTGCCCTCCCAGGGGTACGGACATTTTTATACACACCCTACACCGGGATCTTTGGTAGTAGTAGCGGCCAACGAGTGGGAGCACCGGGGCCATCAGGTTGTGACCCCAAGTCCAGGGAGGCTAAGAAGCTGGAGCTTTTCAGGAGGAAGGCGTATTTCACAGGGGGGCTTCAGCTTTGTATCACGAACCAGCAGGCAATCCTGAGCCGCTACGCTTTCAACTCATGGTCGGCCATGGAAAAATTCCAGGACTCACTGGGGCAAGAGTCCAAGGGGGAATTCTCGGCCATGGTAAAAGAAGGGAAGGTGGTGTCTAGAGCCCTCCTACATCTGCCCTAGATGCAGCCGATGCGGCAGCATGAGTGATGTCCTCAGTGGTGGCCATGAGAAGGAGTTCTTGGCTCCAGGCATCTGGGCTTCCCCCAGAAGTCCAGACAATGATCCAAGACCTTCTCTTTGAAGGTCTGGACCTGTTTTCTTCAAAGACGGACTCCCGCCTCCATAGTCCCTGAAGTATTCCAGAGCTATGCTCAAATCGCTGGGGCTACACATACCAGCACCTCAGAGAAAGCAGTCCAGGCCCCAGGCCATGGGGGCGCTCTACCGCCAAAGATAGGAGTATGGTAGAAAGGCTAATTGTAATGGGCACTGGCCATCCCAATCCTCAGGCCGCTCTAGGAGCCATTCTCATTGGTCAATGGGACCAAAGAAACAATTTTGAGGGTGCGCCTGAGGACGGCGCACTAACTGAGAACCAGGATCCAAGTCTACCCCTCTTTTCCAACTGCCTTTCCCGTTTCTACCCGACGTGGTTCAGAGAGACTTCAGACCTTTGGGTGTTGCGTACCATCCAGTTAGGGTACTCTCTTCAGCTCTCCTCGATCCCTCCCTCCTGCCCACCCCCCTCCTTGTCCCTCTTCAGGGACCCATCTCACGAACAGCTGCTTCAGCAGGAGATTCGAGCTCTTCTCGAGGTGGAAGCTGTAGAAGAGGTCCTGATCAAGTTCAGGGGCAAGGGTTTCTATTCCCGCTATTTCCTTATCCCCAAGTCCAATGGCACCCTCTGCCCGATTCTGGACCTGAGGAAGCTCAATCACTTCATGAGATGCATCCACTTCTGCATGGTCTCACTGAGCTCCATTATTCTGTCCTTGGATCCGGGAGATTGGTATGCCACCCTCGATTTGAAGGATGCAGATTTCCACATTGCCATAGTGCCAAGGCACAGACAATTCCTATGGTTCATTGTGGGCCAGAAGCATTTCCAGTTTGCAGTCCTGCCCTTCAGACTCTCAGCAGCTCCCCGGGTGTTTACCAAGTGCCTGAAGGTAGTGGCCGCTCACCTGTGTCGGCAGGGCATTCAGGTGTTCCCTTACCTCGACGACTGGCTGCTGAGGGGTCGATAGAGGGAGCAGGTGGAAGGTCACGTCCCGAGTAGTCAGAAAAATCTTTAGGAGATTGGGACTGGTGGTGAACAAGGTGAAATCAACACTGTCTCCAACCCAAAGAATAGAATTTATAGGGGCAACCCTTGACTCGGTCAAGGCAGGGGTGACGTTGGCCATGCCATGTTTCCGGGCAATAAAATCGCTGATGGATGAAAGGGCCCAATACCCCCTGACAACAGTGTATTCGTGCCTGTGGCTGCTAGGCCATATGGCATCATGCACATATGTGATCCGTTACGCCAGGCTAAGGCTGCGGCCCCTCCAGATGTGGCTAGCCTCAGTATACTGCCCTGCACAGGACAGCCTGGACAAGGTGGTCTCCGTGCCCCCACGCTTATTGGACTATCTCGAATGTTGGCGGGATCAATGCTGGGTGTGCAAAGGAGTCCCATTTCGTCCCCTGCGACCAACAGTATGCTTGGTCATGGATGCGCCAGACCTGGGGTGGGGGTGCACATGGGCAGCCTAAGGACACAAGGAAGGTGGTCAGGGACAGAGTTGGTGGCCCACACCAATATAAAGGAGATGAAGGTGGTATCCCTGGCTTGCAGTGCCTTTCAGAGGCACCTAGAGGGGAAGGTGGTCACAGTCAGATTGGACAATATGACCTCCATATTTTACATAAACAAACAGGGAAGCATCTGGTTGAAGCGGCTCTGTAGGGAGGCGATGGCCCTATGGGACTTCTGCATCACCCACTATAGCCACCTGATAGTGTCCTATCTTCTGGATCGGTGCAATATTCTGGCGGACAGCCTCAGCAGGTCCTTCCTGACCCACGAGTGGCCACTGAGGGGGGATGTTGAGGAGGACATCTTCAGGAAATGGGGAACGCCCCAGATCGACCTTTTTGCGTCAAAAGCAAACTGAAAGTGTGAGAGGTTCTGCTCGTTCCAGGGCCAGGAGCAGGGATTGATCAGAGACACTTTCTTGACCAGCTGGAAAAGAGGCCTGCTCTACGCATTTCCTCTGATCCTACTAGTGCACAGGGTGCTGGTCAAGGCCAAGCAAGATGCAGCGACACTAATACTGATAGCCCCAGCATGGGCCCGCCAGCACTGATTCTCCACCCTAGGAGATAGATTGGCGATAGACCTCCTGGTAACCCTACCTTTGCTTCCGGATTTGCTGACACAGGACCACGGTAGGCTGAGGCATCTGGACCTGCGGTCACTTCCTCTGATGGCCTGGCTCATCCGTGGCTCAACTCAACTGAATTGCAGTGCTCGTCCCCAGTGAAGGAAGTGCTGCTTGGGAGCAGGAAGCCTTCCACAAGAGCCAATTATGATGCGAAGTGAGCCTGTTTTACGCACTGGGCTAGTTCCTCAGGAATTCCCCCTTCACGGATGCCTATTCCCTTGGATCTTGGACTACCTGCTCCATTTAAGACAGCAGGGTCTCTCTACGGCCTCATTGAAGGTGCACTTGGCAGCTATCTCGGTGTTCCACCGGGATTTGGAGGGGGGCATGGTGTTCTCGGATCCCCTGGTAAAAAGATTTCTTAAAGGATTGGACAGATTGTTCCCGTCAGTGCGAAAGCTGGTGGTCCAATGGGACCTCAGCCTAATGCTCTCGAGACTGGGGGGGCCCCCTTTGAGCCAATAGCGTCATGCTCACTCCTACACTTATCTTGGAAGACAGCCTTCCCGGTGGCCAATACATCGGCCAGGCATGTGTCAGAGCTGTGGGCATTAACTTTGGAGCCGCCCTACACCGTCTTCTTTAAGGATAAGGTGCAGTTGAACCCACACCCAGCCTTCCTTCCCAAGATGGTCTCGCGCTTTCATGTGAACCAGGACATTTTTCTCCCAGTGCTATGCCCAAGACTGCATGCAAATGAGAATGAAAGGCGTCTCCACATGCTGGATGTTCATAGGGCCCTAGCTTTTTACCTAGAGCAGACAAAGTCCTTTAGAAAGGCGACGCAATTATTCGTGATGGTGGCGGAGAGGATGAAGGGCCAGCCGGTGATGTCGCAGCGCATCTCTGCTTGGATCACAGCCTGTATCAGGGAATGCTACAACCTGGCAGGGTGCCAGTGCCTAACGTGACAAGTCACTCTACAAGGGCAAGGTGTCGTCCACTGCCTTCCTAGCTAATGTGCCAATTCAGGACATTTGCAGAGCAACAGCGTGGTCTTCCGTCCATAGTTTCACCACGCACTACACCTTCACACAACAGGTCGGAGAGGATGCAGCTTTGTGGGTATATGACGTCTGACCCCACCTCCTAGCAGGTAAGGCTTGGAAATCACCTAAGTGGAATGCACATGAGCAATTACTCGAAGAAGATAAGGTTGCTTACCTGTAATTGATACTCTTCGAGATGTGCTGCTCATGTCCATTCCACATCCGCCCTCCATCCCCTCTGTCGGACTGCCGGCAAGAAGGAACTGGCAAGGTCAAGGCCGGCTGGCGCTTATATAGGGGATCACTATAGCGCCATCTGTAGCTCAGCGGCTGGCCCTGCGGGTACTCCCAGGGGAAAAACCTTCCGGGGGGCTCGTGCGCACCTAAGTGGAATGGACATGAGCAACACATTTCGAAGAATATCAATTACAAGTAAGCAATCTTATCTTCTGGCTGGAGTTCAGCTCTCTAGCCCTGGCTTTCTCCCTTGTTGTTTGTCTTTGTTTTTGATGCAGTATCATCATTATCAGAAGCCATGGCTACCACTTTTTTCATTCCTTAATAGCCAAGTTGTATTTTTTAAAATACATTCACTCTCTAGTATCCTTAAGGAAACATAGCAAGGCTTTTTTTGCACTATTTCATTTCTCTGATAGTCTTTTAAGTTCCTTTAGGGGAAAATCTTTGATTTCAAGCCAACTCAATTTTTCATAAAGAATCTGTACAATACTGTCCACAGTGCCATAGAACACGATCAGCCATATCTTTGGTTTTACACATTAAACAGCCTGTCTTTATGTTGTTTTAATAAGTTTAACATAGCATTTAAGGCACAATAACCTGTTAAGACTCTAAAAATTACTACTTTGTTTTTTCTACCCATGCTAATGGGGTATAGTATTATCTTTGATTTTTGAGCACATGTCATAGAACCTTCATTCTTTTTATTTTCTTAGTCCATTGTTCTTGCTATTCTTTTGCAAGATCCTTCATGACCATGCTTTTAAATTCTTGTCTATTTAAGGTTATCTTAGTACGTATCTCATTTTTTAGAGAATGTTTTGCTGTTCTGTCAGCCACCTCATTTCCAGGTGTTCTGATATCTGCCAGAATCTGTGCTATTGTTATACATTATTTCATTATTTCCATAGTTAGGAACATTATTTCACTTATTATGGCATTTTGAATTTCCAAAGTTCCTGTTCCGATTGTCATTATGACTGGCAAGGAATCAGATAAAAATATAGCTGCCGCCCATTGCACATCTCTTATCCAGGTTAGCACCAACATTATCCTCATTAGTTCAGCTGTCAGAATAGTCACATAATTCAATTGCCTTTTAGATTTCTAGATTCCAACACTGTTCCCACTCTATCCGTGCTGTCATCTTTTTATCTGTCTGTTCAGACTTGGCAAAGCTAGCCACAATTTTCATAAATCAATTCAGAAATTTCATTGCTCATGTTTTTTTTCTTCCCTAATTTTTTCAGACAATTTAAAATCCACAAGAGGGAATAATAGTCCCCCTGTAATTTGATTTTCCCATAAGTAAAAACTTTTTGTTTTCTCAATTTAAAAAAAAAATCTTTTTACCAATTTTTGAGCCTGCTAGAATGACTACATCTGTGGTAATCCATATCATTGCGTCTCTTGAGCTCCCAGCATGCCTCATAAGTCTGTTATGTACTTCTGTTTTCATGATTCCCTTTTACTTTTGCCCAAAGGTTGGATTTCATAATTTCATCCTTAGATTTATGGGTGCCTCTCCAGATAGGAAGGTGCTATTAGCAGCATACACACTGATTTTGTTATTGTTGCACCTCATGCCAATTCACAGAGTTTGAACCAGAAGTTCCAAGTTTCTAACAGTTATTTTTGAGGCTGAGCCAAAAGCTTGGCATCCATTGTCAGTTTTATCAATGCTCTGTACATAATCATCAACACTTCCTTACTGGTACCCCATTTGTTTCCAGCTACATTTTAAAATAAGTTCATCCTATTATAAAACTTTTGCAAGATACTCCAGGTTAATTTATTATCAAGCATTACTCCTAAGAACATAAACTTTTAAACTATCTGACTTTCCCCATCATTCTTCCCTAATTTTCTTCCTTGTTAAAATTTAATCCCCAAATTATTTCCCCACATGAAAATTATCTGGAGTGCTTCCTTTCTCTTGTCCACAGGCTGCTACTTCAAATCTTTTAAGTTTAGGCCATTTTATGTATAGTCATCTGTGAAAAAGGAAATATCTATTCCCATCTGCATACTTTCCAGGAGGCCATTTATCATAATGGAACACAAAGTAGGGCTGATAACTTCCCCTTGGGGAGTTCCATTTGTACACTTGTAGGTTTTTGATAAAGCTGTTCCCACTTTGACTTGTATAGTTCTGTCACCTAAAAAGTACCTTATCCACCGAAACATTCTCCGTTTTATTCCAATTTAGGCTACTTTATATACGAGGCCTTCCCTCCACAGCATGGGTGCATCTACACTTACAAGTTAGGTAGACTGAAGGATGCTTAAGTCGACCTAAACAAAGCTGCGTCCACACTGAGCTTTTATTAAGTCGACTTAAGCATTTCCTTAAGTTGACCTAAGGAAAGCTTAAATCGACTTAAAAAAACCTACTTTTAGGATGACTTAGGGCTTCAGTCGACTTCTTAAGGTGACTTAAGCCAGTGACGCCCTAAGTCGACCTAAACTCTAGGTCAGCCTCCTCCCTACCCAGCTGAGGAGCCCCAAGCCGGCAAGCCGCTGGGGAAATCCCTCCCTGCTGGAGCCCCAACCGGGGGCCCGGCTTCCCTCTTCCCTAGGAGTCGTGGCTCCCTTCAGAGCTGCGGCTCTCTGGCGACCTAGCCAGTTGACTTAAGCGTATAGTCTTTAACTAACTTCAACTTTACAAGGTTGACTTTAAGTAGACCTAAATATCGAGTGTAGACATGCTAAGTCGACTTAATTTAACAAGTGTAGACATAGCCCATGTCACCTGCTTTTCCAATATCCAGGCAGATTGTCATCATAAATGTCTTATACTTTTTCACACCTCCATTTCTAGTCTCACTATAGGGTTAACTGTGCATCTTCCTTTCCTGAAGCCACTTACTTTCCTCCAAGTACTACACTGTCTTACATTTATCATTTCCCCCAATTTTCCCCATGTATGATGTGAGGGCAACAGGCCTTGTCTCATATGTATCTTGCCTGGCTTCCTCTCAGCAAAACTTGTTTCCATTCCATTGGCAGCACTCCTTTTCCCACATATCATTGCATAACTGCAATAGAATCTTTCGACTCTCTTCAAACCAGCGTTGAAGGATTTGATTACTTATATTATCTTTACCTGGAGCTGTATGTTTCCTTTTCCTAATGGCTGTAATAAACTCCCCCAAATACTAAAACTTTTATTTAATATGTCATCAATATATGATCTCCAGCCACTTAATAGTTCAGTTATCCTCAATAAACCTGCCTTTTTCCCCTCAATGAAACTCATTGTTTTGAATCATATCGGTACTGAACTTTTAGAATTCTTTTGCTAAAATGTCCACTTTTCCTAAGTTGAAGAGCTTAATTTAATTGTTTACAATAAAATCAGCCAAACTTTTACTTTTACTTTGAATTTTATTCATTCTTTGAATTTGCTTATATATTTCTGAGATTTGAATCTTTGTCAACTTCCCAAATAAATTTCTCCAACTTCTTTTGATAATCCTTTGTGCTACCACCTTACACCTTTTATAATTCATTAAGTCTTTACTGTTCACTGTTTGTTTTGCTTGCTTGTATGCCTTATTTCTTTCCTTGATTGCTAATTTGCAATCCACATTCCACCAGGGAACCAGATTTCTAAATTGGGGTCAAGGTGATGTTTTGTAGATGGCAAGATCTGATGCTGCTGTAATTTCATCATCATAGAATAGTCCTAGGTTACTCCTTGTATACTTACTGCATAAATATTTGTAACTTTTAATCTTGAAAAGGTCCCAGTGTGCTTTTTTGAAAATTCTAGCTAGAAACTCTTTTTGTGTTTTTGACATTTCCTCAGCCTTATTATTAAGCAATAGGGAAGTGATCACTTCCCATTTTGTCTTCTTTACAAATATCCCAGCTGCATTTACTAGCTGTTTTATTTGTTGCAGTTCCCAGATCAAAACAGAAATGGATTTATTCACTGAATTAAATCTAGAAGTTGTTCCTGCATTCAGCAGTACCAGGTTATGTGTATCAATACATTGTTCTAAGCATTTGCCATTTAGGTTAGTTTTCTTACTTTCCCAAAGCTCATTATGACTGTTACAGTCTCCACAAACTGAGTAGATTTTTTACATTATTAATTTTTCTAGTTCTAAAATAATGAATTTTTACATGGATTATAAACATGATACTTCCACATATGTGCTTTTCTTCTGCATGGGAATCTCAGCAACATTATATTCAAAATTTAGTTTTTGCATATGCATTTTGATGTAGCTAAGTCTTATAAATATACAGATCCCTTCGCCTGATTCCTCTAGAGTATTTCACATCCCGAACACAAGTTTACTTACTAGACAAGTTTACTTACTAGACAAGTTTCTTGCACACACATCACATCATTTCCCCCCCATTTCAAAGAAAACTTTTAAAATTCCTCTCCATACATTATTAAACTATGAAGATTCCATCTAAGGATCATAAGCTGTATTATTGCTTTCATTTAAAATTGTATGAATAAGGTCTAGCGAGAGGTTATCTGTCTTTACATATTTTTCTGCTGCTTTTGCTATGATTTTAATCCTTTCATTTTATATTTTTCTTTTTCTGTTTTCTGCAGTGTGTATCTTTTGGTAGCCTTAACAGATGATACTTGGTGAATAATTTTAATTTGTTTAATTTAATGAGTTTCCTCATCTCATTGTTCTCTTACCAATGGCTGGTGCATGTCCAAACCTCTTGACAATCATAGCATCTCACAGAACTAGGGAAGGGGAAATACAGAACAACAGATACCATAGCTGGATCCTACCCAGGATCTTCCCTTCGTTAAGCAAATCAAGTGGATTAAGTCCCAAGCCCACATCTCGTGGTGTTGCAATGCAAAAGCCTTACCTGCTGCACCACCAGTTCAGATGAGGAAACTGCAGCTAACATCCCACTCCAGAGCCTACACACACTGACTCAGCTGTGTCAGGTGACTAGCAGCAGTCTCCTGCTTGGACACCACCTGGCATAAGTTCTCCTGTTCCTATCTTGCTCTTTAGCCAAGTAACTAGTTGTTGGGCTTGCTGTTAACCAGATTCCTTAGACCAAGCTCCTCTTCCTGGTTCCTCACCCTTATTCTCAGGAGGACTCCAGCTTGACCCTTAGTGCCAATTCTCACTTAATCCTTGGTTTGGCTATTGATTCTGACCCTGGCATTTGATCTTTGGTGTGGGTCCTGACTCTGGTTTTGATATGGTATGACTTCTGACTATGACTCTGATTCTGGTTCTGACCACTGGGTCAGGCTGCCTCAGTATGGGTCCTGACAAAGGGTTACGTGTATAGATGTAGCTGGTCTTCTCTGCCTCCTACTAAGTAGCCGTTTAAAAAACAATACTTTTTCTTTGTCAGATCATCGTCAGACAATCCTAGTGGCACCCCTTTTGAGTGTCAGGAATTTAGGAAGTTGATGAGTAACCTTCATTTTCCCTAAGCTTTCACTTTTAAGAAGTTTTTCAGCCTGCTCCTTATATATACAGTCAATCAACAGATCTCCACCCTGCATTCTTTTTAGGTTTTTGTATATCACCAACACTCTGTTTTATCCATTCTTCCATTTTTGGTGGGTTAACAGCTCCTATTTTCACATCTTCTGTCACTGATTTAACAATTATGAAATGTTGATTTTAATTCTGTTTGGTATTTTTCATTTCATTATATCTTCAAATCCTGATATAGTTAGTCTTTTGTTTTCATTTCTCCTGATCTGAAACCATTTATTCCCTACTTCTGCACCTCTCTGCTCTTGTTGGTTTCAAAGTTCAACCTTGGTTCAGCTTGGGGCCAGCCAAAGCTGCTGTAACCCGTCCTTGTTCTGAGGGAGAAGGCAGTCTATATGCTGCCCCTACCCTCCTCGCCAGGGCCAGCTCAAGGGGCTGTGGTGCCCCAAGCTGGCTTTTGATTTTGTGCCCCCCCCCCCGGGGGGGAATGTGGAGGTGCAAGCGCGCTGAACCCAGCCTCCGCTCTGGGCCGGCTTGCCCTGCCCCCAGGGTGGGGAACAGCCAGCCCAGAGGCAGAGCGGGCCAGTCCAGAGGCGGGGCTCCACCCTGCCGTGAGCCGGCTGTTCTGCCCTAGGGGCAGAGCGGGCCAGCCCAGAGGCGGGGCAAGAGAGCGGAGTCCGCCCCATGGGCTGGCCTGCTCCACTGCCGAGGGGCGAGTGGCTGGCTCAGGGGAGGGGCGGGAGTGCGGGGTCCAGCTTCTGGGCCAGCCCATGCTGCCCTCAGCACCGGCACCCCAAGCCAGTGCCTCATTGACTCATGGCTAGAGCTGGCCCTGCTCCTCGCCCCAAAGAGCTTTTCCTAATTGGCTGGAATGGAGGGGAGACCCAACACAGCTTACACTATAGGGCTGCTCATACCAGACCTTAAGGAATAGTGTCTTGGGGTTTTCCCCCATTCAATTCATTCTCTGGGATCACTTCCCTTCCCAGGCCACTGCTGTACTATGGAGTCTTCGGGCTCCTTCTGCTCTTAAAAGGCCAAAATATCCTGTTATAGGGGATTTTGTTGGATCTTTTTGTTGAAATTATCTATTTTATTTTGTATTAATTGCCTTGGTTTTTTATATAAAATGTAACCCTTCTGAGTACATTTTGTATGTTAATGAGACATAATATAGTTAAATTTTATCAGTTCAGGTTTCATTTCTGCTAGTTGTTTCTGTTTTCAGACTTTCTATGCTGTTTACTCGTTTCAAGCAAGAAGCCACCAGGAACTCAGTCTTCAAGAGTACCAGAGAGTTCGGATACTCCAGTTTTCTGACCTGAGCGGCAATAAAGAATGGTGGTTAGCAGAAGCCAAAGGACAGAAAGGATACGTACCTGCTAATTACCTTGGAAAGATGACATATGCATAGGAACAGAAAGAATTGTTGGGACTAGTTTCTCTGAAATAGTAACTTATAGCCAGAATAAAAATCTGTTATAATTAACAGTAAGCAGGGTGAATATACAAGTGATTGAGACCCAAGGTACAGTACCCGAAGAGGTACATAGATAAGCTAAACAGAGAACTCCTAAACGTTAAATGTCATTGCTTTGATAAGACCTGAGGAAGAGGAAGGGTTTAACAGGAAGACCCTCTTGGATGAACATCATGGAGAACTTGCTATTTATTTATCCATTAATTCACTCGTTTATGAAGTATGGTACTAAATCAGGAGTTAACACACAAATACAAAGCATAGCTAAGCGTATACATTTCTAGGGCTGCGTCTTCAGCATATTTACAAATAATATATCAACTCAAGAGAATTAACTTTGGAAAAGGCCAAACTGTGTCCTCTGAATTTCTGTAACGACTCTATGGTCCAGACTGAGTTGACTATTCTATCACAAATCCCTATTCATTTCTTAGAACTTTACCTTTTGGGCTGTGAGCAGTCACAGGAAGTCCATCAAGCTGTTTTTGAATTATTAGAGCCAGAAAGAGTTATTTATCCTTCACATTTTAAGAACATTGTCCTTTTTGGTACTTGGTAACTCATAAAAGGCTGTTTTAAAACCTAGCAGGTACCTAACCTTTACTGAGAGTTAAATTTGCACTTTGCCAAATTTGAAATTTAAAAAGTTGGTTTTAAATAAGCAAATTATAATCTTTTGACAATGACATATGTACCCTGTATAATATGTAATTTTTTAAAACTTAAATCTGCACCATGTAACTCTAGATCAGTGGTCTCCAACCTTTTTCCAGCAGATGGTACAATGTTTATAGGTTTCAATGGCAACTGCCCTTCAGAAGTAGATTGTGATCTACTGGTTGGGGACCACTGCTCGATATATGCCCCACTATTATGTTTATGTTTGAAGATCTGCACATTGAGAAATCTTTGCTTTTTTCAGTTATTAGACTTTAAAATCAAGTAGTGACTTTATTTGAGTGCCTGCTTATTGCTTATATGGCCCATTTGAGGGGCACATGTCAGGTCATTGAGATAACGTTGCCTTACGGAAGTGCATCAAGGTGCCAGGACTCGTGGTGTGATATGGTATCTCCTTCAGGTACTGCAATTAATCTTGGAATATATGACCATTAGCTTGGACTATGGGAAAAACTAAAGGCATTTGACTGTGCAATAATTAGATTTTTTTTGGTGTTGCAAGATTAGGGGCCAACCTTTGCAACTACTAAAGTAATACTTTGTTATCAGTGAACAAAATTATGAAAGATGTGATCACAATTTTCATAGTGACAATACTATGAATATTGACCATGCAGTCTGCTGGTCGACAATATGCTTAGGCAACAGTCATAATAAAGCCACTTACTATTCCCCTAGCCCAAATGTACTGTTTAAAGATACCATTTAATAGGATTCAGGGGAAAAAAGGAGACTACTGGGAAAGGAAGAATGAAAGATTAGGATTGCTCATAAAGTGCTAAAAAGGTCTATTAAAAAGAAAAAATCTTGCTTTAGTTTTTCTATGAAAGGGAGTGAAACTTGTGGAAATTGCAGAGGAGGAGAGGTGTGGCTGATCCTGGAGGAACTTTAGCACTCTACATCGTATAACAGACGAACTTGCGAGTTTATTGATATGGACATACAGGTTTTGGTATTTGAATTTCTGTGATCTCTCACAATCCAAATGATAAAGAATTAACAGTGTGGTTACAGTGATGCACAGCATTGTACCTAGCTGTAGTAATTTCCATAACTGGAATGTTCCTATTCAATATGTTACCCCATTCTGTCTGTTTAAAAAAGAATTGTATTGTAAATAACATTGCCTTTGTCAACTAGAAAAAACCCCAAATAAAACCTTTGGGGTAAATTGTTATAGCAGTTTGGTGCTGCGCAACTTCAAAGCCCTGCGCATAGAGTTGAATATATGCCAGTAACAAATTGCCTACAAAAAGAAGTCTTATTGTGGGAAAGATCGTTCAAAAGAAGTTTTCAGCATGTCTTATATTTCAGAATATCTTAATTAAAGAGGATCTGCTATCAGCAGTAGGTGAAAACTGGGTTAAAAGGCTGAAGTGTGTATAATAGCGCTTTGATGAGCGCCTACAAGCACAGCGATGAAGCTTTGTATGTGAGGGAGTGTAGTTAAATGAAAGAATTAGGAGGCGAGACATTTAAAGGGGTCTAATGATTTTGAATATCTCAGTGTTTGGGTGCCTAGCTTGAGCCATTTTAAAGGAGCCTGATTTTAAGAAAGTGCTCGGCATACATCTTATGAAAATCAAGCACCTTTCAGGCTCTAAAACCAGTATCAAAAAATTGCATCCCAAAACCTCTAGTCACTTTTGAAAATCTTGGCCTAAGTGTCTTGATTTCACAAGGAATGAAGGACTGGGTTATAGTACTACTAAGGATGAGTTTTTCAAAGGAATCTAAGAGAACTGGACGCCCTCCTGAATTTCACTAGGATTGGAGCGCCTATTTCTTCAGGCCCTTTTGAAAATCCCAGCCTTAACCACTGGTGCCCAGAATATTTTTTATATATTTTAGGATAAAAATAATTTATATATCTTTAATTATATCTGCTTTCTTCTGTCAACCACAATCACTTTGGAGTCACAAGATGTTTCATTGTTATGTACTCACTAGTGACTGATGCGAGATCAGCTTTGATCATTTTTGAAATCTTGCTAAATTTGAATTACTATAATTGAATGAGAATATACTTATTTTGTCAAATGTAATATTTTTAAAAGCTTTGCTAAGCCAAAGGCATCGCTGAATCAAAACCTTGCCTACACTAGGCAAAAACTGTAATCGGACCCGCTTAGAGCAGATTTAGTTGAAATAGTGCTTAAAACACTTGAGACTCATCTACATTACTAACATCAGTGGAGATGAACTGGTTTTAGTAAAAGTGTGATTTTGGGGGGCAATTTTTCTCTAATGCAGACAAGACCACAGTGTTCCAAAGACCTGCTCCTGTTAATCAATGACAAAACTCTCATTGACTTCAAAGGGAGGCTCCACTTTTGTAAATCAATAGAGGCACTGGTCCTGCAAACACTGAGGCCATGCCTACACTAGCATTTCTTCTAGCAAAACTTTTGTCACTTGGGTGTGAGAAAAGCCACGTGACATGAGTTTTGCTGGCGTAAGTGCTTGTGTAGACAGCCAGCCCTATCTCGGTGGGAGATACCCTCCCGCCAACAGAGCTACTGCTGCCCATTTAGGTGATTTTTTTTATGGTGGTGGGAAAGCTCTCTTCCATCAACATAATGCGGCCACACAAGCCCTCTTACAGTGCCAAATTTTAAATATGGACCCTTCATGAGCGTTAGTTGCTTCCAAACAATGGGACTGTGAACTTGCTTAAGTCTTTGTAGGACTGGGTAACAATTTTGTCAAT
Organism: Pelusios castaneus; assembly: GCA_007922175.1. Classification (NCBI taxonomy): domain Eukaryota; kingdom Metazoa; phylum Chordata; order Testudines; family Pelomedusidae; genus Pelusios; species Pelusios castaneus. Next base: position 3,190,468 of record ML685791.1, read on the forward strand.
CTTTCTTTCTTGGTAAGATTTGTTTTAAGTGATGCCACTGTACTCTGCTCTTCAATTTCAAGCCCCAGAAGGACACAAGTTTGATCTTTGACAACCGCCTACTGCACTATCTTCCTTTAGTTTGGTGGTGTTTGCAGTCTCTGTCCCAGACAGGATAGTATTCTTTTACTGTGAAAACAACATTGAGAATTATTCCTTCTAGGAATTGTTTTTAAAGTAATACATTTCAGTGGGTTAGTATCTACTTCAGAAGCTAAAGAACCTCATTTTTATTTTACGAAAGCTCAAAAAAAAAAAAAAAAAAGTAAATAGTAGACCCAATCCTGCAGTGGGGGTTGGATTTCCTGAGTGAGAAAGGCCTGCAGGAGAGGATCTAATAATTACCATAGAAAGCGTGGCTATGACAAAGCTGGGTAAATTCAGATGTTATTGTAAATCCCATTTACAGCAATCTTGTTTGCACACAAATTTTTAAATTCTTTTAAATTATTGTAATAATAAAAATATATTTTTTGCACTTTCGTATTGTCTTCTTTTAAAAACAGCTCATTTCTGACTGAAGCATGGTATCAGACCCTATCTTTTGTTCTGTTATCGACTCCAGAGACCATGCTGTAATCACTATAGTTGCAAAGCGTAGGAAATGAAGAGTTGTTCAAACAGATGAATACATTGCATTTATGTATATCTACTGATCTATCAGTATTTACAATGTGATATTTAGGCACCGAACAAGGTTTAAAAATACATCAAGAAAGCTGCTGGGGAGCAGTTAGTTCAGATCCACCCTCCCCTAGCTGTAATCAAGGCCTCTAATTTGTTAACGTTATTAGTTCTCTGTCTTATTCCAGGATCAGTAAGAGTGAAAAGCATGTTTCACTCAAGGCTCTCACAGCACTTTATGCCAGATTCTGATACACTTACTCACGCCAAATAGCACTTCCATAAGCTTGCCAGTTCAATCCAGTAGAATCACTTAAAAAGTAGTATTCGGTAAATGCAAAGGTATCAGAACATAGCTGTTTATAAGAATAAGCCCCCCATCTCTAGAAAGTGAAGGTGAGTGATCACATCAAATTGCTTGCTCAGGGTCTTGCATCCCCACTGCTCACATTACTTCCTGAAATGCATTACACTGTGGGTAATAGGCACAGGAGTTTGTGCGGAGACAGTCGTCCTTCACTCACACCCCCTGCCCGCTTCTCTAAAGAAAAAAAAATCAGGAAAAGCTTTCCTTTCTATTTCTCTGCTATAGGCAGAACAGAGAGGCCCAGAGCTTCATGCAGAAAAAGGAATTAATTGAAAACTTCTCGGGACTTCAAACAGGGGAGGAGATATGTTGTCATGGTAAAGGAGACAGGAAAAACTGGGAGAGCTACTCTCTGGCTACAGAGACTTAAATTAGTATTGTAGATTTCGAGCTCATGGCAATGCCACTAGCAGATTGAATTATAGCTCAATTTTTTCAAATGTACTGCTCTGACAATGGAGACACAGGCTGCAGAAGTTCAAGGTAAGCAGCATTATGCCGAGCTTCACTATCAATGTAGACCAGGGCTTTATTTCCTGTTATCTGTGCTGTTATTCAAATGATTTTGGCAGTTTACAGATAATAAAAACGAGATTTTTTTTTTTTATTCTTTTCAGTAAATAGTACAGTTGAAAAAGAATGTAAATTCTCCTAGCACCTGTTGGTGATTTTTCTTTAAAACTACTACTTGAGAATAAGAAGGTCTTTAAGGTATTGTCTTTTCTAGGAAAAAGCTGAATTCAACATATTACATATTTTAAATCATCATAATGCTTGTGATGATGGAAGATAAATAGTTAAAGGGATTGGGGCTGTATTTTCTGAGCTACACTTACATGTCACTCCCTTCCAAGAAGCAAAACTTTGGAGTTTTGGAGTTGGTAGATAGTGCCTCAAATAATCTCATTATTTTACATGAATTAGAAATATCAGAAAGGAAGCTAACAACTGACATGTAAGACATTCCCTCTTCTTTTCTTTAGCTTTCCCTTCCCCACATTACCAAAACACAACAAATATATTCAATGGCTTATATTTTCACAACAGATAGATAAAGTTATGTAAATGTTTAGTTCAAGATCTAAGCCTACTGAAAGTTGTCTTTACCACACCTTCACTCCTATTTTTTTCACTCCTCTTGAAACCAGAATCTCTAAAGATTTTCTATGGTATCAATGAACTCAAAGGAATATTCATATTAATATTTTGAATTTGCTCCTCCATTTTTTTCATATGAGGGAGCCTTTATGTCCCTTTTCTAATGCTCTTGCTCCTCTCTGTGCCACAGACAATTACAGGAAAAAAACAAAACAAAATAAAACAAGGGTATACTAATAAGGTTCCTTGATAACTGAAAATGAAATGGGCTCTTTCAAACTGTCATTTTCAATAAAGGTATATTTTTAAATAGTTTCTTCATAGAATCCATTTCAGATAATAGCTTTTCCTAGGGAACCTTTTCATTTGGAATTAATTCATTCATTCTGCACAATTTCTCCACTGAAAACTCATTGTGAGAGAAACACTTTAGCTTTAGGGAAGTAACAGTTTAATAGATATAAAGTACTTATGTTACTATATTGATTGGAAATGATGATGCATCAAATATAATTAATGAAGTGTATATAAAAATGTATTTTTCTACGGATAATACCTACAAATACTGCTGTTTGAGTGATCTGAGTTAAAAACAGGAGCATCTTATGTTTTAAGGCCAGAAGGAACCATTATAGATAATTAAGTCTGATCTCTCCTATAACATAGGCCATAGGACCTCCTTGAATTAATTCCTGTTTAAATCCAAAGCCTGTGATTGAAACACAGCACATCTTTTAGAAAAACATTCAATCCTGATGTAAACATTTCTCATAATAGAAAATGCACCATAACCCTCAGTAAATTGTTCCAATGCAATTACTCCCACTTAAAAAACCATGCCTTATTTATAGTTTGAAATTATCTAGCTTCATCTTCCAGCCGCTAGATCTTATTTTTCCTTTGTCTGCTAGATTCATTAACATGCCATTATCAAAATTATTGTTCCCTATGTAGGTACTTACAGACGGTAATTAACCTTCCCTCTGATAAACTAAATTGATTCAATCTTTGAGTCTCCCATTATAAGGTGTGCTTTCTAAACTTTTAACCATTGTCGTGGCTCTCCTCAGAACTCTCTCTCTTCAATCCTTCTTGAAGTGTGGACACAAGAACTGGACACACTATTTCAGCATTGGTCACATTAGTGCCAAATACAGAATATAATCTCTTTAAAGGTTTTTCATCAAACTGCCCAAAGCTAGCAACAAAAATCACATAAAGGAAGTTTCTGTCTCAAAGGAGAATTCTTAGAAAAGTTATGAACACGTATGAACAGATGTAACATTGTAAAACCATCTGCATCCTTAGTTATAACAACACCGCCAGCAAATGCTACAATATATTATCTACACAAACTTTAAAGAAATGTGAACAAACAAACATTTCTTCAAACATGAGAAAAAAAGACGTGTTAGTCCACTAGATCTGAAGCATACAGCACATTTACACAGTCTGTTGTAGATGGAGATAACAACAGATTTATATTGTTACAGGGGGAAAAAGCCAATCTGGAAGCCAGCTGCATGGACATTTATTAAATGAAGTGTGCTATACTTCACACGCCTCTGTCTTGAGAACATGCAGGAACAAGATTAGCAGGAAGCTCTATTACTTCTTCAGTTTCTTTTGGGCAGCCTTCTTCTTGACCATTTGTAGCCTTTTCATAGCGTTGAGCTGTGATTCCTGAGACGTTGGGCCCTTTAGGGAAAGTGACTGATTGCCAGAATCTGCATTTGATTTGCTGGTGCTGCTCCCGCTGTTACTTGCTGGGCTGCTGCTGCCATTCCCACTGTTCACCTGGCTGCTGCTAGCTGGGGTCGTACTGCTAGGACTAGGAAGACCTACTTTGCTGACATTGTCACTGCTCACTGAACGACTGAGACCTGTTTTTCCTAAGGTCAGAGGTGGAAGAGGCTTTAGCTGAACAGGGCTTGTGTTGTTGTTACTGGAAGCTATTTTTGACCCTACTCCTGTTTTAGATGTTGCTAACCCAGACAAACCCACAGGTTTCTGGTTATTAGAGGAGGCTGCAGGTTTCACGTTGGTACTCTGTACTGTTGATCCCAGTTTGGCGGTTGATGGACCAGTGGAAGAGGTTTTGGCTGCAAAAGCTGCCCATCCGGTAAGGCCACTGGTTGCAGAAGAAGAAACACTGGTGTTGGCTGAGTTCCCCGAAACTGCTGCTGAGGTCTAAAATCAATCAATCAATCCTACATTAGTCATATTTGAGCACAGAGCAGGAATGTTTATGATCGAACTTCACTTTCAGATTCTTTACACAAAAATATCCATTAGACAATATTTCATCGTGGGTCATCTCAGTCAAAAACAACAACAAAGAAAGGAAAGACGATAGGTGCAATGCTTTTGTCTTCAGTGAAAATAAAATTAATATCTTTTGTTCCCTTTTTTTCTAAACAGCAAACAGATACCATATAGCACAATGATCCTGCACTAAACTCTATAAAAAGGCAGCCCATTTGAAGTAATTAAAAAGGTAAACACTTATGAAAAGTAAACAAGGAAAGCAATCCACTATATTCTGTGTGATTCTGTTACCTGGGTCTGCTTTTTAACAAGATGACAGATGGTTTATCACACATTCAGCCCCCAACTCATGAAAATAATATAGATACCAAAGTCTCCTGATCATTTCATAAATAACAGTATTTCCCCCAGACCTTACTGTCTACCTATACTACCCATCTCTCTCCACATACACACTTAAATTGTCCACAAACATTACTGGAGTAGTTTCTATTTAGTTTCTACTAATGCATTATAATAAATAATGCTCAGCACTTATATAGTGATCTTCATCTTCAAATAGCTTTAAGACATTAATCAATTTTCACAACTCCTCATGAATATTTAGCCTTTGTTTACAATTGGGGATAACTGATGCACAGATTTTAAATAATTTACTCGTAGTTATTCAGTGAATCCGAGTCAAGGCTCAGGTTAGAAGTCAGACGTTCTCAGCTCCAATCCTTTGTTCAAGTCATGTATTTTTTTTCCCCACAGTACATCCATGCAGCTTCTAAATGCTAAGGATTATGATTGAAATTAGGCATTGAGCCTGAAATAATTTCTGCACATAAAGTTATTCACCCACGTGGTTGTTTGCATGATAGACATCATATTATATACATGAGCTCCCACGAATGGAAAGCAGTTGAATATATGAATAACTTTCCACAGGTGAATAGTTCCTCTGATTTCAGCATGTTTAGGCTTGCTCTACACAGAACACTTAAAATCAGCATAGCTATGTTTGTCAGGGGTTTGAAAAAAACAATACCCTATTAAAACAGTTCTGTTGATAAAATCCCCCATGTTGACGGCGCTATGCCGACAGAAGAGTGCGTCTATTAACATCACTGACGTTGTTCAGGGAGCTGGGATTCCTACACCAGCAGAAAAACTTCTGTCAATGTATGCTGCAACGACACTAGCTATCTGGCATAGCCCTTCCCTGCCTCTGGCGGACATTATAGCATTGACACACCAGGTGCCAGCTCACACCAAGGCCACAGGTGTTTGCTGAATGCTGACAAATGCCCTAGCTGAGAATCAGTCTGACTCACCTGTGTGTTAGCATAGTTAAAAATAGACATTAGACTTATAAGAATGTGTTCAGACTTCATGAAATGGTTGTAGGACCATAATCTCATTTATAATATCAAGATCCCATGTTCTAAGGTAGTATTTAAGTCTTTGCTCTATAACAATAAAAATGTTTGCTAAGACTATAAAGCCCACAGTCAGGAGAGAAGCATTAACAAATGTGAAATACTAGTTTACTGAAAGAGGTGTCATCTCCTCCCCCTAAAAAGGTCTGTAGAAACCAATCAAACCACTGCAGAGCATCAATGAACATAAGACTTCAAGCCCTCATCCCTCCATAGCTTGAATGAGGAACGAAGGAACAAAAATCCCGGTTCAAGAGAAACTGCAATTACTGCTGCTTGAAATTAGGAGAGGGCAACATTTCTAAGCATGGGCAAGGAATCCCTAAGCTGATTGGCTTGGGTTAATCTTACAGGACATAGAGAGCTTGCACATTATATGTTTAACCTTGTAAATAATTCTCTTATTTCTTTTTCTTAGTTAATAATTCCTCAGTTAGCTTGTTACAGGATTGGTTATCAATACTGTCTTTGGTGAGAGATCTGGGGTGCAAGTGACCTGGGCAAGTGCCTGGTCCTTTGGGACTGGAAGTAATCTGAAGAGGGTTGTGATTTTTGGTGTAAGAGATCATCTATCACAAAGGCAGGCTTGACTGGGTGGCAAGCTAAGCCAGATGCGCAGTCTTTAACTCCAAATTAAGGTGGTTGTTGTAACTTTGGAGCTCCTACTTATTACTTGGTAAAATTTAACTATAGAATATGCAACCAATTTGAGGTTTGTAGCCTGCTTTTTGACAGTCTGCTTGTGAGCCACTCCAGACAGTGTGAGAGACATAACCTTACCATTTCACATGTTCTTACGTGCTTTGCTGGGCTTGGGTCACAGTCTGTTAGGCTACTCAAGTAACTTATGTTGTTGCTGTGGCTTCTGATTTATCTCCCTTTACCACTCCATGACATGCTTTAACAAGGGAAAATAACCCAGAGAAGCAGAAACATGAAACAATATGTACAAAAGGGAGGGAGCTCTCAGACACTACGCAGCTCCTCTAATATCAGAAGGGATCTCTTGGTGTTGCCAATGTATTCATCTTTCTTAAGAAAGGAAAGCAATTCCCATCCTTTCTATGAGCGTGAAGATTTCTTACTTTTATAGAAAAGCAATTTAAAAAAAAAACAAATCAGAACAATGAACATTTTTTCCTCCTTATTTAAAAAAAAAAAAAAAGTTCAGAAACTGAAAATCCACTTTGTTATTGCACTGTTGGGTACAGACAGAGTAAGGGCCTATATTTTCATTTGGGGTTTTGATCATGTAAAAGAGCAAGGTGATATCCTGAGAAGGGGAAAAACAGTTGTATAAGCACTTAAGCAAGAGCATTTCGTACATGCAATAAAATAAAAACACTCAAAGAGAGAGTTTAATGTACAGCACCTTGACTTCTGTCCTCTTGAATGCTAGGAAAGTTGTTTGGGTATCCACCTTGAGCTTAATTTCAGGTTTTTTGACCAATGGATCTTTCACAACTGGTGCTACTGAAACTACTGCAGGAGCTGGTTTCTGAGGTGGTTTCTGAGTCTTTTGAGCCTGCAAAAATAATAATCAAACATAAATTACTTATGTTTTTTACTAATGATGATGATTTTATCAGAGTGGGAAAAGAAAACATGAGCATTAGCTGTTAGAAAACTATGCGAGATGACACCTGGAAATTAAGCACCTGAGAAAATAGGTCAGATGAAAGCATAACATGGGTTTGGGGAGGTTTCCAGCTAAGAGGTAGGGGGGATTGAGTTCCATTACAGGGGAAGAGTCCAGCAGCTGAAGGGCATGCTGAGTGGGACCACATATCGGAGTGCGCAAATAGAGGCGGGAAGAGAAGGTCTTATCAATTGGGTCTTATCAATTTCAATAGAAATTGATGGCACTCAGGGCTTAACAAGATCTGGCCCAACATTTATAGACCTTTGTTATAGAAATGTTAAATTCCAAAAAAAGCAATTCATTCAGGCCCTAAATTTGAGAAGAAAATGAAAAATATGAGACTATTTAGTAGCTTGATATAATAAATGGATGCTAAATGAAATAAGCCTAATTATATGTACCATTGCCTACCAGTGGGGAAGATATAAACTTATTTGACCTTGCCTGACTTTTAATTCTATAATTTGTTTTGCTTCAGTTAATATGAGCATTACTGAATGTTCTTTGAAACTATAGAGCAACCACAAAAGGGAATGCAGCTGGGAAAAATTATTCTCCAACATCTTCTAAAACTTTCTGCAAATCCTTTTTTAAATGCTCAAATGAATTGCTATCTCCAGCCACTACTCACGTTAGATAAAAAGCTGACTCTTACCATTCTCTTCATCTGCCTGGTACAGCGAGCGCAGTACCACACCAGACGAGGATCATTGACTTCTTTGTCTGTCACCTGAGGTTTATGACAATCCTGGTGGTAGAGATTATGGCACTCCTGACACTCCACTAATTGATTTCCAGAAGTAACTGTCATTTGCCTACAGAACAAACAGTTAATAACAGATTACTGAAGAAAGCACTTTATGGGTATCTAGTTGTAATCTTTGAAAGGCTTAATATAAAAAATTTAAAATAGTCTTACGTTACATATACACGTTCTAGTCTTGACAAAATGAAATAGATCCCTTTTCTACTGTATGAGCTCTTCCTAACAACTGTCTTACCAACTTTTGGTTGCTTTAAAATAGACTTTGTAAGGAAAAGCTAAGAATTTTAGATTATTTTAATGAAGGTGAGTCACCTGTAAAGGAAAGAATCATTTGGTTGTTCTCTTTGCCGCTTCTTTGCATATAAAGCCCTGAAAAAATGTTCCCCATCACACTGGTCCCACTTTCATTTTCCTGTTTCTTTTTTGTAACAGAAATTAATGTTTTGCCTGCCCTGCTTTGCCTGGAGGACTTTAAGAATGATTGACTAGATATTTCCTCCCCATGACTATAACATCTAAGCGCCTAAGGAACAATATTGCCGTAATACGTTGAGCAACAACAAATAGTATCTCAATGGCAACAATTCGTTCAGTTAAAGAATTAAAAAAATCAGGGTGCAAGTACTATGCTATTTTGTGGAACTTTTAGTAATCGCCCTTTACCCCCCACCACAGGCAGACAGACTCTAAAACCATAAAACAGAAAGGATTAGTACACAGTTCTGCCTTGAAACAAACATGTAAGCTGGTGATGAGGACTTAGTTTTGTGTGGGCCTCTGGAGAAAAGAATCCTGTTGTGTAAGTGGCAAATTAATGATGTTCACATGACTGAAAGTGTGTCTCTGAAATAGCCAAACAGCATTTTCCTAATGATTTCTTCTTTCAGATGACAAATGAGGCTATTTAATTGCTAAGCTGCTTTTCCTCATCTCCCAGAGGAACAGGTACCTAGGTAACCTTGGAAACTCTATTTGTGGATGGGTGAGGAAAGGCAATACTTTACTTCATTATATATCGAGGAAATGAAGGCAAAAGATGTCCATATAACTGTAGCAACATTTTCTGAAAAATATCTATTTCTTTTTTAACTAGGCTATTAAAAAACAAAGAGAAAAAGTTTAAAAAATTCTAGAGCACATTATTTAGACTCAGGATATTTTAGAACCCATTTGATTCTTGAAAAATAGATTGGGTCTGAACAAAGTCTCACTGTTTCAACTGCACATGATAAGGGAACAGATTAATCTCCATATTTTAAAACTGTAAAGGACAATTTTTGGATGGATTACAAAAAACAAAAACAAAAAAAAACCCAACATAAAAAACCCACCCAACTTTTCAATAAAAGTCAAAGCCAGACTTACTTCAAGCTAGTTTTTAAATCAAGAGACAGTCTGAATGGCTTTGTATCTTTTAAAAATGAAGACAAAATTAGTTCATTCATTATAGTTTAGAAGGCTGTTTTTGCAAAGAGAATATGGATTTTTCATAAATATTCTCTCTCTGACTGGATTTCAATGTCACCTGGAAGTCACACACACCATTTTCCTTTGTAATATTTTTGCCTTTGATTCTTTAAAGTTCCCATAAGTAGTGACTTGTGCTTTTTCCTCAAAGATCTGTATGCAGAAGGGAGGGTCAAGCACTAAAGGGAGGGGTTTTGATACCCTCCAGCTTCCCATCCTGACATTTCAAACAAACACACACACACTTGGGTCAACAGTGTTAGTCACTTCGGAATGGCTACTTGCAGCCCGATGTTTAGCAAAACTGTTCTCATATCCCACACTAAACCAGCTCGAAAAGTGAATAAACAATCTTGTTTCTGTTTGTATGTCATTTCACACAACAGGATCCTTGCCCAACTGGGGTTCCTCATATAATCATAGAGTAATAGGGCTGGCAGGAACTTCCTAGTGTACTCCCTTGCTCAAAGCATGATCAATCCCAATTAAATCATCCCAGCCAGGGCTTTGTCAAGCTGGGCCACAAAAGCCTCTAAGGATGGAGGTTCCTCAGTGCTACTGAAATGCAAACAAATTGTAATAAAAATATTTGGGCTCTCTTTTTCTTCTTATTTCTGTTTACCTAAGTATTTCACATTTGGCTATGAAGTTATCAATAGCAATTTGACAAATACTACATTTCACTTTCAAAACACTACACATATTTGCTTTATTTTACAAAAGAATTCAACAACTCAAGAGTTTGTAGTTAAAATGTTGTGTTTAAACAAATATGAATGAAACATTTTAAAAATCTAAAAACAGAAAAAGTGTTAATGTTAAATTGTTTAGTATTTCAGCTCAGATTAAACATAAATGAAAAAGCACCAAACACTGAAGTGAGAGTTAATACTAGAAACCCGAGCCCTAGCAAATGAATCATAGAACAATAGGGTTGGAAGGGACCTCACGAAGTCATCTAGTCCAACCCCCTGCTAAAAAGCAGGACCACTCCCATTAAATCACCCCAGCCAGGGTTTTGTCTAACCGGGCCTTAAAAACCTCCAAAGATGGAGATTCTACCACCTCCCTAGGTAGCCCATTCCAATGCTTCACCACCCTCCTAGTGAGAAAGTTTTTCCTAATATCCAACCTTGACCTCCCCAGCTGTAATTTGAAACCATTGCTCCTTGTTCTGTCCTCTGTTACCATCGAGAACAGCCTAGCTCCCTCCTCTTTGGAGCACCCCTTCAAGTAGTTGAAGGTTGCTATCAAATCTCCCCTCAGTCTTCTCTTCTGTAGACTAAATAAGCCTAGTTCCTTCAGTCTCTCCTCATAAGTCATGTGCCCCAGCCCCCTAATCATTTTTGTTGCCCTCCGCTGGACTCTTTCTAATTTGTCCACATCCTTTCTGCAGTGGGGCGCCCAAACTGGACACAGTATTCCAGATGCGGCCTGACCAGTGCCGAATAGAGGGGAATAATTACATCCCTCGATCTGCTGGCAACACTCCTACTGATGCAGCCTAATATGCCATTGGCCTTTTTGGCAACAAGGGCACACTGTTGGCTCATAGGCACACTGTTGGCTCATAAAATGAAGCCTCACTCACTAAGCCTGAAATAAAATAAACTTTCTAACTGAAGGCTACAAAGGAGAACACAACCAGTAAGTATCCTTGAGCAGTACTGAGGAAGCAAGCACAGGGAAAAAATAAAAATTTATACAGAATAAGAATGTTTCTTATATAATTGTAATAAATCTAGCAAACAGCATCGCACCTCCTGTCTTAAAATGTGATTGGAGTGTTGTGGACAGGCCTGTATTCTAAGTCGTCCAAGGTAACAGAAGTTCAACTCAGACTATAAAATAAAATTTGTTTTAAAGATAAGCAAAAGTTGAAGAAAGAACAGGGCTCGAAAAATCCTGGGCACCAGTGTGACAGTATGCACATCCATGCACTCTATGTAACGTTTCTGTTCAGTTTTGCAATGTAATTGTGTGATTGGATGCCAAATATGCTAGACCAGGTTCCTTTGTGAATGCTCACAACATATTCTACATAATTGCTGTGGTGCCATGTTTCCTACTGCAACATGTGTTTACGGATACAACGGTGTTACAGGGTTCAGCCTCTCAGGACTACCTCTAGCACAGAGGCTGGAGATTTACATAACAAAGAGAATGCAAATGCCCTCCCTGGCTCTGATAGGAGTAAAGAGAATCTCATAACAGCACAGAGGGGGAGGGACTGTCAGGAGTTTGTAAAAATAAAGACAGATGGTTTGAGGGAGAGAAGCTGCAGGCTTTTGTCTAGGAGACTCCATCTTGCAACCAACTTCAAGCAAGATCTGGGCCCTGCCTCCTAATAGACAGAGAATGGCTGTAAAAGACGGAACAGATGAACACCTTGCACATAATCTTGGACTATGAAGTCAGTTCAGGTAGAGATGTTAGATTAGCATGCGGTTTATACCTTTTATTCAATAGTGGTCACTCCTGACTCATTTATACTGTGATCCTGCCTCGACTGACCATTTTCTCACTTGAAATTGTACTCTGATTAATAAACTAGCATTTGTTTTATCTAAAGCTGTGTGGGCTTTAGAGGGTGTGGATGTGGAAGGCTGGGCATGATCCACTTCTTTGTTAAGTGGTCGGATTTAAGACTATGGTAATTGGGAGTGGGTCCCAATCGCTGTACAACAGTGGTTTCCAATGTGGTATCTGGGGCATGGGAAGCTCGCTTGGGGATTGCCCCATAGGTGTTTAGTGGATGCACCCACACTGCCTGGGACTGACTGTATGCAGGAATGAATGGCCACCTGGCTAAGCACGGTGGATCAGGGTTCAGGAGTGGAGATCGGGGAAGTAGAGCGGCACACCAGACCGGATCTGGGGAGCAGTCTGTCACAACCAGGTCGCCATGGCGCCCAGGATTTTCTAGCAGCACCAAGGCAGCCAGGGAGATGATAGCTCCTGGCACCTAAAAAAAGAGCCAGTGGTGCTGACATGTTCAGCACTGCTGTCTCTTCCCCTGCCTTCCAGTGCTGCCGAGAGCACCTCAGGTAGAGGCTTTTTTCGGCAGCAGGGGTCTTTTTCACACTGCATACGCCGCCAAAAGTATGTGCGGCGGTTTTTCGGTGGGGATGGTGAGTGGGGGGCATCTCTGCCACACACCTAGGGGTGCCTCAGATTTGGGGCTGGCTCCTGGGTGTCTGGTAGATACGTCAAGGCCTGGGGTAGGATGTGCCTGACAAGGCATGAGTCACTTACCGGCAAACTACACAGGCTAAGCCCATTTCCATGGCAAAATCATCAGCACTGGTTTCATCAAAACTAGATAGATCTGGCATGGGTAAATCTTTGCTAGTCTGGACGGTGATAGGGGAAGAACGAGCCTCTGGCTTCTCCAGTCTAGGTTTCTTTGGAACATCAATTCCTTCACCAATTTCCACTTTCATCTAGTAAACACCACAAACAGACAGACATGGTGAAAATGTGAAAGGTTAGCAGTTGGTTGTCATCTAAGTAACTAAGTGGCAGAACTAATTTATAAATACCAACAGGTAAATTATGCATTATGGATCTGCACCATACATATGGTATGTTCTCTTAGAGAGCGAGAAATACATTTATACCAAAACATTTGTGAACTAAAAGCTTAGAAAAGTCATCAATTGTACAGCTCACAATGATTTGTAAAAGACACAGTGGTCCCAAAATACATATATAACAGTTCAGCACATTTTTATTGATTCTTCTCTTCCCAAGAAAAAATAGTATATAAAAGACATTTGGGAAAAGTTATGATAAATCTTCCATTTTACTGTCTGGCCTGTATTAACTTATGATCCAATGGAGCGAGACAGGTGACATGCTGCAGATGCAACTAAAATGAGTCAGATTAGCCAAATTTTGCATGAACAAATTTGGTTTGGGATGAATAATAATTTCAATTCAAGCACAAACGGAACTTTGTCCAAAATTATTTCACTATTAGAACCAAAATTGGGCTTACTTTATCAGCAGACCTCTTCTCTGTTTCTTTTTTCACCTTTTCTATTGCGATAGGTTTGCCATTATTGTTGCCTGAAGGCAGACTGGATGACGCTTTAGGCTCCTGTTTACTGGAAATTGGCTTGGTCACAGGCATTTTGGGTTGCTCCACCTCCTAAATAAATTAAAAAAAAATGCTGACTACAAACATAAGACACTTGCGACTTTGCAATTGCTTGGGCCACAAATCTAGGTAAGCATCACATTTTCAATATATGCATTAAAAAATGGCACAACAACATTACACAAGTAGTCATGTTTCCATTTTTTTGATCTCTTCAGAGGAAAATATTACTGGGTCTAGAACAATATTAAGCAATCAAATCTCATACAGAATAAGTGAAACTTCACCTTCTGCGGTGAATCTGTCCCTCCTCACCTTACTATCCACCTTTTCAGAGGCTGTTTTATTTCCCCATGATCCCTAAGAGCACCTACCCTTTGGAATGATATTATCAAAAGGTTAAAATTTTTATACTTCCAAAATTCATAGCCATAAGGAGCAGATATTTACATTTTCAGACAGTTCCGAAGACAAAATTCAATTTATGTAACTATATATAAATTAGCTTCTGGTGTCAGTAAACATTCATTCCCTCAGGGAGGAATATACTGACATTTGCTTAATCTTGATCAATACTTACTACCTCTCAGATCAATAAATCTTCATATGCATCTCAAAAGAAGTCAACAGTTGCTTATTTGTGTCAGTGATGGATACTAATCAGGTCATTTTTAAAAATAAGTGATTAAATGAATCGCCAAAGCTGTAGTAATGCATATAAAAATCAGAGACTGAGCCCTATGCCATGACTGAAATCTCAGTTTCTTCAAGGCTAAGGAACAAGGGATCACAACTGGGATTTAATGCATTTTATCCATATGACAGTGGAAAGCATTATCACGAGGTTATTGATGGGGACCCTTTAATATAATACTCTCATATTAAATATTCTAGAGTGTGTTTAGTGCATGATACTTGTTAGTCATGTTGCTTAATGTGCTACTGGAAGGATCATGGCATAAGAAGCTATATAGAAAAGAACATGACAAATACTTTTTTCACCATTTGTCATATATGCTACTTGTTTGAGTTCTGCAAATCACTTTGGCTTTTTTGGCTTTAAAACCAGCTCTACAACTTTTTTTCTTCTTCTTGCTCCATACACATTAATCAAAAGAATTTACAGAACACAGATTTAGTTTTACTGTTATCTGACTATATTGCTTATGATTTACCCTCAGTAACAAATTAACCTGCATTTTTATGAGTATTTAGTTCTAATTTTGGTTTGGGTTGGATAAACAACATGGTGCAGAAGCAACAGACACCACCACACCAAAGACAGGATAACAGTTTTCAGAAAGCGTCATGCTGCAAAGAGACTCTCCCACCATAACGAGGAACATGCCTAGCCGCAGGAGCAGACACTGCGGCACTGAAGTCCATAGGAATATTTCCTCTAACTTCAGTGGTACCAGGATCAAATGCTTAAAGGACAGTGATCAAGAAATAACACGAGTCCTCTAAAAGTTTGCTTTTTCCCCCTTTCTGACTCTCATAGTTCTTCAGCTATAAAAACTGAAACAGTAATAGCTAGAGCTGTAATACTGCATATAAAAATGACCTACATGTTCTATCCATGTGAATACCTTTTGTGAAGGACGATAGCTTGAATCACTTCCTCTGGCCAAAGACTCATCAAGCAGAGCTTTTAGCTTTTCAGCAGAATCCTTACTTTTTGAATGCAGGAAGCCCAGGGCTTTCAAAAAGATGGGATCAAGTTCCAGGTTCACTGTAGCAGCCATGGTAGCTCTTTGAAAGAAAATGAAAAAGAAGATACTGAACTTTATTCAGACAGAGAACATCTCAAATAACACAACAGCCAATAATCTCAAAGAAAACTCTTTTCAGGAGAAGAAATGGGTACATTATTTAGCACAGCAGTTTTAGGCACAAATATGATTTTAAAAAACAAACAACAGATAAATAAAGCCTCAAAAGCCAACTACTTCCCACCTTAATTTGGAGCTAATGAATTCACACTATGTGAAAAAGGGAGTAGCTGCCTCTTACCCCACATTGGAAGTAATGCCAGATTCTGAATTTGGCACACCCAAAGTCAGAAAATCAAATTTACTGTATTTATGAGAATGCAACATGTATTTCAAAACAAATAAGGAATTGGTGGTATTTTTAAAGACTAACAAATGTATTTATCGCATGAGCTTTCTTGGGAGAAAATCCCACTTCAAGCATCTGACGAAGTGGGATTTTTCTCCCACGAAAGCTCATGCAATAAATAAATTGGTTAGTCTTTAAAAGTGCCACCAGATTCCTTGTTTGTTTTGCTGAACTAGACTAACAAGGCTCCCCCTTTAGAACTTGGCATTATGCAATGTATTTCAAAGTATCATCATTCAGAACATAGGCAAAATTCAAGAGTAACCTTGAATAGCGACAGCTTCAAGAAAAGAAACTAACAGGCTGTAGATTTCCTTCTTATATAATAAAACATTGCATGTGCACTGCCCTTCATCTGATTGCTCCCGAACACCAACAAACATTTGGAAAAACAATGTCTTTGCAGGCAATTTCACTTCTGGAACTTTTCAGAACAATAGCTTCTCATTATAACATCTAAAACAGTTACTTCACAATATTTGGTTTTAAAAAATGACAAAATCTAGATGACAATTGTTTGATTTTACCAGATAAAGAAAGGAAATTCAGTATCCAAACTATTATTTGTCCAACTCCACTTGTGACTTACTGACTGCATTTTAGGACAAGTAAGTATTATCCAAGGTTTGAGTATACAATGTAATAAAGTAAGGGAAAGGGTCATATTTAAAACATCTTTTCTTCATAACAGCATTTTTTCTACCTAAATAAGCAAGGAGTCTGTCAATCTCAGCAACGTAAATTCCAGAAAAGGGGAACTACATTAGAGATCCTCCTTATAAAAAAAGAAAATCCCCCAAATCAGCAATATATCTTTATTATTTCAGGTTAAGGAAAGTTACCGCAAATAAAGGCTTCTTGTCTTTTTTTCTAAAAAGCATGAGATATAAGTATTTTTAATCCCTTCTATAATCATGTCACATTTATTGGGATTTCTTATTTCCAACTCTGTAATTCTGAAAACTCTCCTAAAAAAGAGCTTTCATTCCACTCTCCTCAAAAGTACCACTTGGACATGTACACTGGTTCCAGCTTGCAGGGTCTTGCCTGAATTCTTTCTGATCTTAGGCACAGTGAAAATAGTGAACTTTTAACTCTCTGGACAATCTACCAGCAGTGACAGGCTGTTCCACCATTGCTTGCCTACAAGTCTCCAGGAGTCTTTATATCATGCTGGGCTTTCATAAGACTCTAGAAAATCGCTCTACCAAGATCATCAAGGAGTTCAGCATATAATAGACTTCATAAGGAATTTGTCAATGGAACCAGCAGAGAGCTAAAAATTCCATTCAGAACCTTTCCTCTATTCCTTAATCTTTGCTTTTTGTCAAATCTCAGTGGCCATAGAACTTCTACCAGTACATCCTAAACACAAGTAACTCTGGTTTTCTACTGATCAAGCAAAGACTACAGTGTAAGCCCCTCTCAGGGCAACTCAATTTCTCTTTGATGTCTATAAAAATGGAATTCAATGCCTGTGGAAAGTGGTTAATCTCCTCTGTCATACATTCAACTACAATAACTGCTCAGGCCCCCCTCTTTTGTTCTATGGGCTGAATTACCTGCTCTTTTTCTTTGTTCAGTGTTTATGGTCTGTGTTTCAGAGCATATACTGTATATATAGGTCTCTATTAAATCTCTAAAGATATGAAGCATGTAGGATAATAGAACTCTTACCATGGACACTCGAGCGCGGTGTCAAACTCATTTGCTATGGCAGGCCAGATTGACTTAAATGTACTTCAAGTGGGCCATACATACCATAAATCAAAATAATAGGGCATTCTCGTGGCATTGCGGAGTGCTGTGCACACTGTCTGTTAGGGAGAGAGTGTGGTCTCACAGAACACAGTCTCGCATGCCCACTGCTCTGCAATGTCACAAGACCTGATATTTTTGCAGCATCGCGGAGTGCTGTATATGGGAGACCATACTCTCTCTCTCTCTGTGTATGTGTGTGTGAGGCAGAAAGTGTGGTCCCGCAGGGCACAGTCACAGGCCTGATGGAAGAGGTTTGCAGGCCTGCGAGTAATGCACTGCTTGAGGAACTTGAAGTCTCCATGTAACATAGGATATACTCAGAACAGATATCAGTAACAAACCAAACTCAGGATGCTGTCAAGCTAAATCTGATTTCTTGAATTAAAAGAACTCTGAGAAAGTGACTATAAGCAATGTTGAGTCCAATAACACAATGATTTTGTTTTCTAACAGGTAGCAGTTTGTAGATCTAATTTTAACTTCAGCTTTTAAGAACTCTGGTGTCAGGGAATTGTTTTTAAAAAAAGAGAGAAAGAACTGTTTGTGTTTAACCCTTGTTCTCTCTCTTCTGGCCTCTATTTTCTATTTTGTTGCTTTTTAAGTTAAAGAAAGAGTGAAATATATTTACAAGAGTGAGATGCTCATATGCTAATTTAAAAAGGACATGATCTGAAAAAATAAGGTAGATGATTTGCCCTCCTTACGTGCACAGCTCTCAGACTGGAATATAGTAACACAGGAAATGTAATACTGGCCAGTTGACTATGTGATCCGACATCTCGTCATTCACAATGGCCAATATCACAAGTAATGAAAGGAAGAATGGTCCAGTGGTTAGGTAACTAAACTGGAACTTGGCAGACTGGGGTTTCAATTTCCTGCTCCATCACAGACTGCCTTGGCCCAATCACTTAATCACCCTGTGCCTCAGTTCCCTATCTGTACAATGGGAATAATAATATTTCTATACTGCACAGTTATGAGAGGAAAAAAGACAGCGAGGCACTCAAATACTATGTAATGGGGGTGATATAATTATCTTAGATAATATGCAAGAAATCCCATAATGGACAATTATGAAAAAAAACTCTTGCTATGGGAAGTTTCTTCTTAACTATGTCAGTGGTTGGCCGAATAAAGCCTGAGAGCCTACATCCCTAATTTAAACAAAACAAAACACAGAAAATACCCACACTATATAGTGCAACTGAGGACATTCTCACTCATACATGAGGATATTCTCACTAACTTGCATCATCTTATGTCTAATATTCCTCTGAATCCTATAAACCTCCTGGCCTCAGTGGTATCTTGTGAGTTCCCAACTAATTAGGTATTACATGGAAAAATTATTTGTTTCTATTGTTTTAAATATATTGTTTTTCAGTTTCAAGGTTCTCTTGTTTTTATATTATTGAAAAAGCTAAAGAGGAGCACCAACTTTACCTTTCGTACACTACTCATTATTCTGCATACACCTTTTATGTCTTTTCTTATTCATCTTCTCTCTCAATTAAATGAACCCAATCTTTTTCATGTCTCCTCTTACGTAAGTGTCTACACTCTTTGTGTCACCTGTTTCTGAACTCCTACTTATGCCATATCTTTTTTGAGATGAGGTGCCAGAACTGAACACAACACTCCAAGAAAGGACACAACATTGATTTTTATGACAGTATCATAACAGTGCAGTGTAAGCAAACCCATTCTTTATAAAACCTATTTTTGCTTAATATTCCGACTACAGTAATTATGTAGAAGAAATTATGTAATTATTATACGTTCCGAAGGGGTAGTCTTTAAAAGTGCCACTAGACTCCACGTTTGTAATTATTATGTATGTAGACTTATGTAATTATGTCATTCACAATGACAACCCAGGTCATCTTCAGCAAAAGATAATTTAGAATCCAGAAATGTGAATTAATAGTTCAATTTTTTTCCTTCCAATATGTTCTACTTTGTAGCTGTTGATACTGAATTTCACTTGTTCAGCATACTGACAATTCACCTAGTTTGTTTGTTTCATCATAGTCTTCTCTGGTTTTGACTAATTAAATCATTTTACGCCTTCAAATTTTGCTGTCTCACTGTTCACTGACCCATCTTTTCACATAGTTAATATATTAAATACCAGCCCTGGCACACTGCATGCTCCTACCGCCCAATATAACATATTCTCTTGCTTAAAAATTGGCCTTTTATTCTTACTCTTTGTTTACAGTTTCTTAGTCAGGGTCAGATCCATGACGGAATACAGCCTTTCACAGAATAACCTTTTATTCTATATAATAGACTATCATTAGGGACTTTACCAAAAGCTTTTTGGAAGTCCATATAAATTATAGTAACTAGTTGTCCTTTATCCATTATTTTATCAAAGAATTCTAATAAATTAGAGTAACATAATGTTCCTATACAGATTAAGTATTAGTTTGTTTGTGTTTTATATTCTATTTAAAAGCTATTGTTTCAACCAATTTTCTTGGTACTGCAGTGCAGTACACTGGTCTGTCCCAGGGCCATCTGGGTACTTTTTTATATGAAAGTTAACTTTGCTACCCTCCAGGTTTCCTGCATAGCGGATTATGTTAATGAGACTGAGTATTTTTGTTATTAGCTCAGCCATATGTTCCTTCAGTCTGATTTTCATCATATAGCCCAGTGACTTCTTGTTCATTATCAGTTTATTTCAGGACCTCCTTTTTCTATTTTTTAATTTACTTACCCATTCTTCATGTTCCTTTGTACTGGTCTACCTCTTTTACCACTGGCCAGAAAGGTACTTGATGCTGCCTGAGTGGGTGTTATAGTTTGTTGATTGAGATCACTATCCGATTGTTTCATGGTTTATATGGTAATTGTTTATCCTGCCCACCAATTCCTAACTATAGCACCACTATTTTTAATAAACAATTTGCCTACTGAAGTTTGCAAGGTTCTGAAAAGCCCTTACATAGTATCTTCATGGAGATACTCAGGTGGAGCATCAAGCTTTGATTAAAACTGAACTCTTGAACAAGCCAAAACCAGGCCCCACTTTTAACCACTGTAACATATCACTTCGAGTGCAAGGGTTATTTGTTTTAATAGAGTCCAAAGCCAAGGAGGGACCATTGTGAATCTAATCTGATTTACTGTACAGCACAGGCCACAGAACTTTCCCATAATTTCTAGAGCATATCTCTTAGAAAAACATCCAATCTTGATTTAAAAATTCCTAATGATGGAGACTCCACCATGACCCTTGGTAAGCTGTTGTTAATTATTATGTTATTTCCAAATTGAATTTGGCTAGCTTCTCTTTCCAGCCACTGGATCATGTCCTCTGTTAGCCCGAAGAGTCAATTACTAAGCATTTGTTCACCAAATAAGTTCTTATAGATTGCAGTCAAATTACCCCTTAATTCTCTTTGTTAACTCCTTGAGTCTATTGCTATAAGGCATGTTTTTTAATTCTTTATTCATTCCTGTGGTTCCTCTCTGAACGCTCTCCAATTTATCGATATCATTCTTGAACTGTGGACACCAGAACTGGACAGGGTATTCCAGGAGCAGTCATGCCATTGCAAAGTACACATATATTAGATTCCCTTTAAGAAGAGAGTAGTGATTTCAAGTCTACTGATTCCTTGTTTTGAAAATTTAAATATACGAAATCAAAATATAAAGGTCAAAAGTAATTATAGCCTTTCACCACTGCCAATTTTAAACCACAGGCTAAGGATGTTACACAGAAAGAGTAATTAGGGCATAATTTACATGTAGGCCATACCAATTTCATGGCTGTGAAAAGTGCATCACATACAGTGAAAGTGTCCCTTCCCCATGAAATCTGATCTGGGAGCACCCCAGTCCAACTGGCATTAACACCTAAGGGCCTCTGGCTGGGTCACTTCCAGAAGCATGGGGGAGATCAGACCCTTCTCCTGTATCTCCTCTTGCAGCAGAAATGGTTCTTGCAGCTGGAGGAGGTGTCTGATCTCCCCTGTGCAGTTGGCAGCACCCCTGCTGGGACATTTCTCATATAAACATCTGAAACTGTGACACTGACTAATTTTTCAAATCCTATGGCCATGAAACTGACTAGATTGGATTGTGAATTTGATAGATCCATATTTACATCTATTCATACATGTATCTTAACTTGAACATTTGTTGCTCAAATCACTCAACCTACTGTTTGTTGGTCTTTGGATTGTGAGTTCCCGGGGGGCAGGGATCCTATCTTCTTCTCTAGAAGGAAAGTACTTATCACATGGTGCCCTGCTACCACAAATAAAGAGTAACTGACTAGAGCCAAATCTTTCACTTTTCCAATGTTAAATGCAAGCAAATTAAATGGTTAACTCAAGTGTGAATATACAGCCTGTGTCTTCATAGGAAAATGTATTTTAATCTGGAAAAAGATTCAAAATTCAAGTAAGGTTCAAAAATCATAATCAGTTGGAAGAGACCTATTATGAATCACTTCCCTGACAGAAACAAGCTCCTATTAGTTTCAAAGGGGTAGTCATGTTAGCGTATGACAAAGTGGGATTTTTCTCCCACAAAAGCTCATGTGATAAATAAATTTGTTAGAGTTAAAAGTGCAACAGGACTCCTTGTTTCTTTTACAGTTCCTATTAGCGTTTACTGTATAACAACAGTGCCAGGAAGCACAGCTAATGAGTACCTTCCATTATATATCAGGTACTATAGTGACCTAAACTCAGAACCCTCTCCAAAAATTTCATGTGCACGCCTGGATAGGGGAATTATTCACTGTGTGCAGCAGAAAACTGCTCTGAAGATTAAAGCAAACCAAAGTGAAAGGGCGGTATTATAAGGAGCAGGGGCAGGGTCTCATCTCTAGGCCTATAACAAAACGGTTACCAGGTAGTTGGGTTTCTTTTGGAAATTGACAGCTTCCAAAAATTGCTTGGCATTTCGGGCTTGATTTTGGGCTTCTTTTGCAGCCCACGACCAGCCCAAATCTGGTTGGGCGGAAACGAATGCAATGGGCCATGCCCCCAGCAACAACCACCCTGACAATCTGGCTGGTTTGTAGTTGGCTTATTCTGATTGCGGTTTGGGCTTGAATCTGATTGGTCGAGTGCATTGGTCTCATTTCTAGGCCTACAATAAAACCTTGGTTTGCATTAAAAGGGGCAGGGTCTCATCTCTAGGTCTACAATAAAACCTTGGTCGCCAACCTCCTCTTGGCCTATGCCAAAGTGGCCATTTATAAACCCAGAGAGAGGAGGTTGGCCGAAGGAGGTTCCTGCAACCGTGGTGCCTACTTCCGGTCCCTTGTCCATTCACGCATCCGAGCAGAGTTCCTCTGGGCAGCGTCTGCTGGCTCCCTTGATACCTTTCGGGAGCAGTGGGCGCTGTCCGAGGTTCTCTGCTCGGTGTCCCCCTCCAAATCCCTCCTTTTGAGCCTTTGACCTTCACACCTGTTCCTGTTCGTCATTTGTTGTCCCCCGTAATTACTTGGAGGCTGGGTCCAGTGCCTCCTCCCCTTAGGCTGGGGGAGGGGCTTTAATAGTGGGCGGGCGCCCCAGTTATTCAATATGATAAAACCTTGGCTTGCATTACAAGGGGACAGGGGCAAGTCTCCATCTCATCTCTGGGCCTATCATAAAACCTTGGTTTGTATTACCGGTGGCAGGGTCTCCGTCTCATCTCTGGGGCAGAGTCTCATCTCTACGCCTACAATAAAAGCTTGGCAACAGAGTTCTGTGGCACTTGTAAAGACTAACAGATTTACTTATCGCATGAGCTTTCGTGGGAGAAAATCCCACTTGGCCAGGCGTCTGATGAAGTGGGATTTTCTCCCAGGAAAGCTCATGCGATAAATAAATCTGTTAGTCTTTAAAAGTGCCACAGGACTCTGTTGTCTTTCTACAATAGACTAATCCCTTTGGAATTGAATAGAAGCTTAGTTTGCACCCGGGGAAGTGTCCCAGAAGACTGAAGGCGTAGGCGGGTAGCAGGGAGAGCAGCAAGACAAAAGAGAAGGGCAGCTCCCTCGGGCTCCGGTGAGCCGAGCCCTGCACTGCCGAAACACGACGCAACTCCGACGGGCTGAGCGCCCAGCCCCCGCCGCCGGAGGGTTTTATGGGCCCCCAGGCTGTGCCGGGTGGGGTGCACCGGGAGTTCGCATGATCAGCGACCGTCCGGGGGGCAGCCTCCCCCCCCGCTACAGATACCTCCTCCCCGTCCCCAGTGCAGCCCGGCTCCGCCCGCCTCTTACCGCTCCCGGCACGGCACGCCGCGGGATGCAGAGCCGAGCCCAGAGCCGGCCGCCGGCAGTGCAATCACAGGAAGAGCCGGGGCCGCCGCGGCGGCGACGTGCAGTCGGAGGAAGAGGCGGAGCCGAGGGGGAAGCGGCTGAGCAGGGGCTGGGACTGGAGCTGCCGCGTGGGGCCGGGCCGGGCGCGGGGTAAGCGGGGCTGGAGCGCGTGGCGCTGGGCACACAGCGGTGTGCGGACACCGAAGTGCTAGAACTGGGGTGCGGCAGCCCCCGCCCCCAGCTTGCAGTGGTTACCCTCGGGTGGGGTTCACTGGCACTCAGCGGCCCTGTGTGGACGTGGGGAACGGGAACCCTTCTCCCAGGTGTGTGGGGCCGGGGCTGAGAAAGTGGGGTGGCCCCAGTGTGGGGCAGCAGGTGCTGAGGATATATGGGGAGTCATTGAGGTACAGTGACCCCAGTGTGGGGCAGGGGCTGAGAAGGTGGGGATCTTAAGCAGTGCAACACAAATCTCTATTACATGAGCTAATGGAGACTCTCCACTACTTGGTAACAGTAGATGGTTATGTTGGACTGGAGTGGGGAGAAGGCAAGAACATCGTCTTTGCCAGTATGGTACATGAATAGCTCAGAGAGCCAGACGTGTTCATAAATAGCATTCACTGCAGAGTTATTAGCAATGAACAAATGGAAATGACAATTGGCTTATGAAGCAAATAATAGGGTGATGTTTAGATAAATAGTTTGAAACAAGTTGGTGGATCCATTGTGGAAAAGGATGCTCTTGGGGAACACAGGTATGTGCCATGTTGGATAAGATCAGAGGTCAGTATCCTTGTCTCATAGAGTGAGGAGGATCAGAGGTGTATCAGAGAAAAAGGACAATAAACCTCACAGTGAAAAATTATGGAGTAACTTGCCTGAGTAGAGGTGTTCACCAAACCTCCGTGAGTTGTTGGTCTCTCTAATAAACAATCCCAATGCTTTTAGCCTCCCATCATACAAAAATTTTCCATTTCTCTTGTCATTCTTGTAGAACTTTTTCTGAGCTAGGGTTCATTTATAACTTTACATGGAAACTGTTTTTGACAGAACATTGAGTTGAATTAAATGAACATTTTTACAGAGAGTGTCTACTTTCCTTGACTTTTTTATTTTTTCATCAGAAAATTAAAAATGTGTAGCTTTTCCACAGAAAGTTGTTTCAGTGTAAATTACCACTGTTTTCAGTCAGCTGTACTGTATACTCTTTCTTTTTTTGTAATCTCCTTTTAAAAATTAAGTGATCAGAACAAAACACAATATTACAGGTGATGAGGACATACCATCAATTTGTGTAGTGAAAATATTTTATGTATTTTCTATCTGTCTTTTGTACACCTAAAATCCTATTCTTGCAACTGCTTAAGGGACTTTTCATGTGACTAAGTTACTCCCTTGCTTACATGTCTCTAGGGTTCAGTGCCTCACGTTACATCAACTTTTTTGTTTAGTTATGGGTGGATCATTGGTTTTTTATTTGTTTTGTTTGTTTTTTGGAATGCCATTACACATTAAGTGAGGTATTGATGTAGAGTTGAGGATTTGTGCTTTAATTGCAGCAGCAATCCTGTAAAGGTTTTTAAACTGTGATGTAGGTATTCATATTGTAAAAAAATATAATAGGTACTAGCTGTCTAAAAATAAGTTTGTCTTGAATTTTTCATCATGTCTTTTATTTTCCTGAAGTTTATGTGGTGACTTAGTGAATTTAACTATATTGATGTACATATCTAAAATTCTGTTGTTATTTCTTTAGCACTTTTTATCTGAACCCCTCAAAGAACTTCACAAATGATATAAAAACCACTGATATAAACACCGTTCATTGATGGGGAAACAGAGGCTCAGAGGTTAAGTGACTTGCTCCAAGCAAATTAATGACATACATGAGAATATAAATTAGATCTCTTGAGTCCTATGTCTTAAAACCACAGGTATCATTTTTGCTGTGCTACATATTTATTGAAATAACCATAATATGTTTAACTTAATGTGTTGTGACACATGTTAAATGGAAAGAAGCATTGTCAAATGTTGTCCAGAGTTATAGTTTGCCATAATAAAACAAAAAAGGCCTTCCACTGAAACTAAGATACATATGTTTCCATTTTTTATTTATATTTTCCTGGAAACATCTGTTTTTTAAACAAATAAACATTCCTCTGTAGTGCTGCCCAAATTTGTAGCACAGTAAAACAGACTTAATTGATATTTAGCCCACATTGGGGGAAATTTTCAAAAGTAAACAGCACAATTAGTTAAAGTAAATTGGATTTTTAATGTTCTTTTAGTTCTAACCAACTAAGCTTCTCTTAGTTCCATAGGTAAATAAATTTGTTTGTTTACAATATCTGGTCTTTAAGCTATGCAGTATAGCAGATGTTTTTAATTATTTGTATTGGTACAGCAGCTACAGGCTCTAGAGGCATTGTAGTGCCTCGTACCAGTATAGAGTAAATGATAATCCCTGTTCCAAAGAGTTTATACTCAAAGGGTATGTCTACACTGCAGTAAAAAACCCACAGCATTGAGTCTCAGAGCCTAGGTCAATTGGCTTGGGCTTATAGGCCTAAAAACTGCAGTGTAGCTGTTTGGGCCTGAGCTGGAACGTGGACTCTGGGATCCCGTGAGGAGGATGGATCTCAGAGCCTGAGCCTGAATGTTACACTGCAGCTGGAGCCCAACATACCCAACTCAGCTGACCTGCCATCAGTCTTTTATTGCAGTGTAGATCTAAATAGACCACAGTGACAGTCAGGAAGCTACAGAGCCTTTCCTCAATCCCACAACTGGTTCTGTGAGGATGGAGTCATTTCAAGTTTGGCATACATGTTTTTCCTTAACTTTATAATTTAGCACATTCTTTTGATTATTAAAACTGAAATAACTTTAAAAATGTAATTTACTTTTGACCATTAATGCTATATATATTTTGTATTTCTCTTGTCTTGGGTTGTGAAGACAGGCATTTATCAGTTTCACTATCTTTCTAATTAGTGTTCATTTTTGGTTTTCATGCACTAATAAGAACATGCACAGTTGTTTGCATTTGTTTTGCAAAAACTGCAGTGGGATATTTGTTCAAAATTTTTTCCACTGTTTTCTTACAAACAAATTCATGGGCATATTTTTCATGGTTTTATTTTTTTCAGCCGATACCTGAATTTGAGACAAAATTTGACCTGAGAATATCGATTAAAACTCTCTTTGTATTAGTGAATGTGATTTTATATTTAATTATTCATTAATTAATGTGCAAAATATAAGTCCCATCTCTGAAACAAGGGTCAAGTATAACTTTATGTATTGAACAGCAATTACAGGCATGTGTGAAAGCCCATCTGGAACAGTTTAATAAATGACTGCTATCTCGGTCTTACAGACTTTTAAACTTCTTGTGCTAGAGGAAATGTAAAAAGACCCGTATTAAACAACATCCATAGCCAGCCTGGAAGAAAAAGGTGATCAGTAAAGAATTCCTTCTTGCTCTTAGCTCTCTTCACATTACCCCTATTCTAATTTTCAAAGGGTTGACAACTATTTAAAAGCACGCATCTAAGCCCATAATTATTTCCTATCTAGTTTTGCTTACATTATTATTACTTCACTCTGCTAAGGGACAGATGAAGGAAATTTAAAACTGGAAGAAAGAGAAGAGGAAAATGCAGTATAGAATATGTGTCTGGCTAGATCACCTGCAGCATGTGGCTTAAATGACATGAGGCGAAGTGCTAGTACTTCCAGCAAGACAGAGCCAGAAGCTTAGTTCAGTGGTTTTCAAACTACGGGTTGGGACCCAGTACTGGGTTGCAGACCATTAGGAACTGGGTCGTGGAGCCCCCTGCTGCTGTCGCCAAAAGACTGGAATGCATTGCTAAAAGATGCAATTGTTGAGTCGCGGGCATAAATGATTTGTTTCAACTGGGTCCTGAGAAAAAAGGTTTGAAAACCACTGGCTTAGTCTATACTGATGGCGGCAAAATAGCCACCATCAGCCCTCTCTTCCAGGTGGTCTATGTAGACATGCCCAGTTGCTCCGGAGTTCGCTCTAGTAACTCCAGCCCCAGAAGTGGTGTATCGCTAAGGCGGTGGGATGGCATTTCTGGTCGCCTTAGGGAAGTGTGTAGTTAGTAAGTCATCGGGAGATATGCAAGGTATTTTACGTACCTTGCGTATCTCCCGGCTGCTGCCAAAAAGTGCCGCAAGCGTAGACTAAGGCAGTTGAACTCACTATGGCCTAGTGTAACTTTGGAAAATTATCTGTTGTTGCAGTCAATATCAGCAGTATCTGTACATGTTTATCCTGCTCTATCGTTGCAGTTCAACCAACAGAAACGAAAGTTTTCTGACACAGTGCTGAAGATGGCTGTGTACTTTTACTTTGTTCAACTGAAGCCTCTGTCAGAAATGGGTAACTCTTCTGGTGTAGGCTTATGTGAGCTACTTCATTTTTAACCCTATTTAATGTGTCTGTATACTTTTCATGTACAGTTGTCATTTTTAAAAAATAAGATGAAGGTAATATCATTATCTCTGGAAACTGCAGTGTTATAGGTAGAGAGGAAAAATCTCCTAGTTGAGAGAATAGTTAACTGGGAATAAAAGAAAGAAGCCTTTTGAACATAGCAGGTGGGTTTGCATTGATCACCACCATCTGTCTGAGGCTGAATAAGAAATTTCCTAGGTAAATGTTTGAGGTAATGAATTATCTGTTTCATGATGGAAAGGTTTTTTGATGACTAGGAGAGTGAGTACAAGTGAAACCTGCTGGATTAATCTAAGCCTTCAGACTTCAAAGATAAATGGAAAATATAACTGAGACACCAAGCGGAGCATAGCATTGTGCAGTTGGTACAGTTGAGTGTGGAAGTTAGAGGTCAGAAATGATACTGCCCATCTCTCTTCAAACTGGTTTGTGTAAGCAAGAGAGGGAGGTTTTCCTAGCACTCCTTTCTGACACTGGAATTTTTAAAGAGAGGCTACTTGCTCGTAGAAGTCGGAGGTTGGTGAAGGTAACCTTCAAAGTGTTTTTTCAACGATCGGCTTTTTGCTTCTTTTATGTGTTTATAACGAGTGCCTAAAAGTTAGTTGTTTTGTAAAGGCTTTTTTCCCTATTTTTTTAATGTTAGAAATATCAAGGAATATCTAATGCAGTCTTTTCTGGTTATGGTGGGGGATCTGTTGGAAGCTCTCAGGGATGTTTGTTGTGAACTCTAACACCTTCATTGAAGGCGCAGGGACGTTGAATCTTTAACAAAAGCTCAGTTTGTTTGGGATGTTAGTCATTGAAATCATATAACTGTAAATGGGGGAAAAAAAGATTTAAACAGTCTGACTAAAAATGTCTTATTTATCCACTTGCTCGGATTTCTCTTGGTTCTTGTGATGTCACCATTTCAGTAGTTTTCCAGTTATCACGGAGTCTTTTAGTCTTACCATGACCAAAATGATTTACGTCAAAAACAAGAAGAATTAATTTAAACAAACCCTGCTTTCAGACAATCTTTATTCATCATAAAGAAACAAAAAGAAAAGGGCATGAGCACAAATTTCTCTCTTCTTGTCTTCCCCATTTGCTGCAGACCATCTTTAAATCGTGTGTGGAACTTTGAGGCTTTGTCACTAGAGGCTTCATATAAATATATTCTTGGTGAGCCAAGAAAAAAAACAGAAACAACCCAAACTCTATGGTGATGCTAATTTATCTCTTTTTAGAGGTGTTTATTCTTTTTCTCTAACAAATCATTTTGAAGATTTGTTTTACTTACATATGTAAACAATTTATTTTTGATGTTTTATTTCATTTGTCTTTAGCATGACAACATTGTTTGAACTATAATTTTGAAAATTAATTTCTATATTAAGATATTAAGAATTGGTGTAATTTCATAGCATAACATTTTTTCTACTGGAAAGACAGTCTAAAGCATATGTATGAAACATACTGTGACATAATTTTTTTTCCTTCTGTCTGTTCAACATTCA
This sequence comes from Pelusios castaneus, assembly GCA_007922175.1. Taxonomy (NCBI): domain Eukaryota; kingdom Metazoa; phylum Chordata; order Testudines; family Pelomedusidae; genus Pelusios; species Pelusios castaneus. The sequence continues at coordinate 3,220,409 of ML685791.1, forward strand.
AGAATTTAAGATTTAATTTAAAAACATTTTCTTGGCCCCGCTGGTTGCAGAAACTTTTCAAATATGAACCAGTACAGTGGTGGTGTTGTCTGTGTTGACACTGAATTCTGAAAATCTCCAAAATAGCTCTGGGAAATGTCATGTGCCACTGTACAGTTCAACACAATATTTACTCAGAAGCCTTATGATGACATGTTAATGTCAACAGTGTTAATTACTTCACGACTGATTAATTTAGCGGAAACATCCAACTATTGTGCTGTCTGTTCCTGTTCAATGTTGTGGGAGATGAACCAAGAGGTGGCTACCCTTACCCCAGAGAGATGGTTTTTTTGTTTTCTTTTGTTTTTTTAAAGTCTCCTGTTGTAAGCAGTGAAGCCCTGTCAGACGTCGTTAGTCCTTCCTCTCTGCCTGATTCATAGCACCTGCGTCTACTCTCCAGTCTGGGTTGGGGATGTGATTTTCCTTGATGCGACCAGAAACTACTTATCATAATCTTTCCTCAGTGCTGCTGTCTCTGATAGGTGCTTTCTACGAAGTGCTGCACACCGAGAATTTACAGCTGACACACACACCCTGGAACAGATGGAGAAAGAGCAATAGTTAAAGCAGGCTATGTTAAGGGACTTGGAGTATGGGAGAAGAGGATTCACTATAATAAATCTCCTTTTCTTTCCCCAGGGAAGTAGGGAGACAAAGATCTGGATGTTAAAAGATGGTAAGCTTAGCCAGGTGTGAAATCCAAAGGATTGGGGGAAGTGGGGGATTGTTGTTTGTGTGCTTAGCATTGTATGCATGATGATATTGCAATTCTAATGGAGTTTACATCCTACAAGACAGACCCAAATAAGATACGGTGTACTGTAGAAAGCCAGAGGAGGTGCTGAGTGCTGAATATATGTTTGTTTTGTTTTGTGATTGAAATGGCTTGGTGTTTGTGAGCAGTGTATAGCTTGGAGTGGGAAAGCAGACTAGAGGCCACCCTGGTTAAAATGGTGTAAATGTCAAGTACTGACTCCATTAGTGATACTTTGCACTAGTGTAACTACACTCAGACTCTGGCACTAAGAGTTCAAGTTTATTCAAAACGATTCAAGAAACCTGACATTTTTGGGCAGTCCACTGGGGACAGAACAGTATATTGTTCTAAGTGGATCCTAATTAAGAGTGTAATTTGTTCCACTCCATAGACTGAGTTTAACACTACTGATCTCAATTAGCTATCTTAGAAGCTGGAAAGAGAGTGGTTTCTCCCAAAATTACTATAAACCTCAATGTACTGTTAATCTGAGGGAGGAAGGGATGTTGGTGGGGAAAGATCCTATGTTGCAAACATGCATGTGAGTTAATTACAAGCCTTAAATGTTTATAAGATCAGTCCCTTAGTTGCCTGCTTCAAAGCTCACACCTGTGCTACAATATTACAAAGCAGCAGCGTCCTAAAATAATTTGTTTTTCCTCTGTTCATAATTTACACGTAATTTATTTTGGATTGAAACTGCCTGAACGCAATGATTAATGATAATCAATAAAAGTTGTATCAGCCTTTTTGTTGGTTAATAGCTTGTACACTTCCAGTGGCTGTCCCTGTCGAAATCTGTCATTTGTAATATAAACTAATTTCTATCTTTTTTTTTTTTCAGGGGGTTGGGGAATTAACTTCTCAAACAACTGTCACATAAAAGTGTAAAAACTGTTATGTAAATGTACTGTTTAAATACTTTCATTAAGGCATTTTATATGAATGGCACATATCCTAAATATATATGATACTCAAAGGTCTCTTGCTGCACTGGATCATTATGGCTTTAAAAAAAAAACTTGTTAGCACAGCTAGGCATTCCAGCCTTTTGGCGGTGGCAGCAGGGGGTGTCGTGACCCAGTGCCTGTGGGTTTGTGACCCACTACTGGGTCCCAACCCTTAGATTGAAAACTACTGCTCTACTGTGTGCTCCCTGGTACTGCACTCAAGTGTGAGAGGTAGAACTTCTGATGACATACCCTGTGATTCTCTGTTGCAGTAAGCTGAGCCGCTATGATTCTTTCCTGGTGAATTGTGAGAGAGCTTGTCTGTCCTGGAGATATATCAGCATTTGAGTGCTGTAGCCTGGGTACTCATTACAAAGTGGAAGTGTTACCATCCTTTGGCCAGCTAGTCCAGTGTGAAAGCACCACTAAACTCAAATTAGAAGGATTCGTGTATGGAGAGGAGAGTTTAGAAGCAACAGGGCCATCCCGGGGGGTGGGGTGGAGGGGGGTGAATGGGGCAATTGCCTTGGTGCAGGGCCCGTGCGCGCACTGCAGCCCCTCCTCCCATGGCCGCCCCGCTGCCTTTGGCAGGCAGCCGAAGGCAGCGGGGCGGGCGGGGGTCTATGCCCGGCCCCTAGGCCGACCCTCCCCACCCCCAGGGCGGAGCAGGCAGGCCCAAGGGTGGAGCACGTGGGGCCCGGCCTCTGGGCCAGCGTGCCCCCTGCAGGTGGTCTCAGCCTCCCGGCGTGGGGCCGGGGCCACTGGCTCCCTCCCGTAGGTGGCCTCAGGGCTGGGACCGGAGCCAGCTCCCTCCTGCAGGCAGCCTCCAGGGCCGGGACCGGAGCAGGCTCCGCCCCCTCCCCCTGCAGGCGGCAGCCTCGGCATCCCAGCCCAGGCCCACTTTAACTGTATTAAAAGTGTTTCTTTGTGCAATGTTGGCAGATATGTGGTTTGGTTTGTGAAACTTTACGTGGTAAGTGCATATTTGAGCCCAAGAGTACTGGAATATTTCCAGCAGGAAACTTTCGTTGGGTGAGGCGAGTGGACTGACAGCAAGGTCACCCCTTGATAGCTGACAAAAGGGTTAGGGTCCCAACCCAGAAGTCCTGAATTGCATTAGGACTGCCGCTATCTCCTGGTTAGAGTGGTAACTTGTTATTCACTGACATTACTTTCAGGTAGAGTCTGTCCAGCTGACCTCAGGAACATTCAAATACATATAGTATGCTATATAGCAGGGGTTCTGAACCCCTGGCCCGTGGGCCAAAAGTGGCCCGTGGGGCTTTTTCAAGTGGCCTGCGCTCCCCTGTCGCTGTCTGGGAGCCAGGCTGCAGCCACCCACTCTCTGCTCGTTCCTAGCGCTGAGCTGGGTGCTGGGCTGTAGCTGTAAGCTGGGAGTTCCGTGCAGCCTAGACCAGGGGTCGGCTGCAGCCATCGCTTACTGTCTGCTGGTCCTGCTTAATTTTACACACTGTGAGTAAACCCATTGTAGTTAATGGGTCTAGTCACCCTGCAAAGAGTTAAGCTCATGCATAAACTCTTTGAAGATCCGGGTGGAGGGGAGGGCTCCCCCTGTGGTCTGATGGACAGCAATCAACATCTTAGTAACTACTGAAAACATTTTAACCTGTGCTTTCAATACTTCATCTTGCACAGAATATTTTCTTACACATTTTCACTTCTTTCAGACACTCAGTTTCACATCCTTCTTTTCTGAAATGGAATTATCCTTGATTTTTTTATTTTTAAACCTTTCTGGGGGTGACTGAAGGTTGAGTTTGAAGGGTTTGGCTCCTGAGCAGATGTCAGAGCGCTAGACTGTGATCCAGAAGGAAACCTTTTCACTAAATAAATGTTTTGAAATTTTAAATAAATGAGGGGGGATTTGATAGCAACCTTCAAATACTTGAAGGGGTGCTCCAAAGAGGAGGGAGCTAGGCTGTTCTCCATGGTAACAGAGGACAGAACAAGGAGCAATGGTTTCAAATTACAGCTGGGGTGGTCGAGCTTGGATATTAGGAAAAACTTCCTCACTAGGAGGGTGGTGAAGTTTTGGAATGGGTTACCTGGGGAGGTGGTGGAATCTCCGTCTTTGGAGATATTTAAGGCCCAGTTAGACAAAACCCTGGCTGGGATGATTTAGTGAGAATGGTCCTGCTTTTAGCAGGGGGTTGGACTAGAGGACCTCATGAGGTCCCTTCCAGCCCTATGAGTCTATGATTTAAATTAATTACTTAATTTTATTGACATTTACTAGAAATGTAATAAAATTAAATAAAAATGTAATTAAATTAAATAGACTGGTGGCCCTTCAGGGCTGTAAAAATTATATTTGTGGCCCTTGAGGCAAAGAGTTTGGGAACCGCTGCTATATAGTTTCAAAGTGCCCTTTGTTGCCCACGCAGGACTTCTTTTGTCACATTAACCAGTAAACTGAAAAAGAGTAATTTTTATCTCAAAATCCTTCAGCTTTTGATTTTTTTCCATCCCAGTGTCTTATCCCCTTTTTAATGGTTAAGTTTGGAGTCTTGCTTCCAGCAGGAAGCAAATGACTCTCCACTTATATGCCTGATGAGAAGTACTTTGGGATGAAAAGGCTTATACTTGCCACCGTTGTAAAAGTTTGTGATTAAGGGGTAAAGAACTATCCAATTCCAGAGATTTGTCAAAGGAATGTGCAGCTTTATATAGGACAATAAGAGCAAAAGTTACATAACAGTTTATTGGAAAAATCAAGTCTACAATGGGATCAGCAGAAAAACAGTAAGAGTTGTGGTTTATAAGAGGAATATACATATTTGATAAGATGACATGGCTTTGAAAGGAAAGTTCTTGTACAGGCTTCTGCATTAAATATTCAAATAATCCAAATGCACAAAAAGCTCATTTAAAAATTACTGAAACAAATTTTGTATTCAAAGCTCTGATTTAAAATGCCAGAAATTAAAGAATTTGTAGCTAAGACTGAGTCTTCTGGATGCATGTTTTGCTCAGTGGTGCTCCACTCTCTCATTCCCTCTCCGAAGCTGCTATTCTAGTAGATTAGCTATCTTGACTTAAATGCTGTGTCTTCCCAGAGTTTGTTTGATCTGCAAGATTTTTTTTTTGTAAGTGTAATTGATTTTAAAAGAGTGAATACTGATTTATTTATTTACTTCTTTGCCTGTCTTTGTGTGGCAGGTATATTGAGTGGCGGGAAGATGCACTGTTTTCATATTGAGATTCTGATATTTTGAGATGAAGTGGTGTGATCAATCACTTTTTTTAAAAAAGTCCCATAATATAACCCATTACGTGTACACACACTCACCCAGATATGTCAATGTCAGTGTCAAAAGACTTTTAATTGTGGAAGTAAATAATTACAGCACATTCATGTAATTGCTTCAAGAATTTCTTATTAACTTAGATAATTTGTTTAAAGTATACCATTGGTCCAGAGTCATATGCTTTCTATACAAAACATGCATACATAATGGCATCTCTTCCGACTATTAAGGTACCTTTCTCTGGTTATATTCACTTCTTCAATGATTGCTTTAAAAGGGTGCCATCTAGTGTCTAAAGACTGAAGTGTTAATTGCAATTTCTAAGATAGTACATGGGTATTCAATTAGGTGGGGGTGCAGAAATATTATTCCATCATAAATCTTAAACTGCTCTGCAATAGGAAAATTTACTTTTGAATGAAGGAAATAGACTTAAGGAAATGGGTTTTTTCATATGATGACAAGAATATTAATGTGAGCCATGATTATTATTTTAGTTAAGGCAAAATTCTCTTTAAATGAACTGCGTGTGCTTGAGGTGCACACACAGAGGATTCTTGAGGTGCATTTTTTTTGCTTGCTCATGGCTTTTGGTTAATGACCCTACAGAATCTGGATTTCATTTGTAATATAGAAATCAATGCTGTCTTCTGGTTATGAATATGTTGTATTGGCCTTATATTGACCTCAGAAACACAAATCTTAAAAAGGCATGGTAATACTGGGAGAGATCTAAATACTATATATAATGGTTTTTAGAGCAGCTATTTCTGTAAGGACATAGTGCTTGTTTATTCAATTTACTATTTGGTATTCTTAAAAATGTATGAAGTTGTTGTTTAAAGACCTTAACAGGCTTGATTGATTTAAATCATGTTGAGCAAAGTGATTTAAATTACTGATTTAAATCTGTGGGCAGGAAACCTTGATTTAAATAATTGATTTCAATCCTGTTTTGCATTTGTACTCTTTAGTTATTTTTTTAAAGAAATGTTGATTCTCACTGATTGGTAACCATTAAGACAGGTTGATTTGCAACTAGATATTGCCTTTACACTAAATTTGGTGGTGGTACTTCTGCTAACCAGGAGGATGGTTGATAGCTCAGATTTTTAAAGGCATTTAGTCATTGCTCAGCTTAATGTTTGTGTCCCGATCTCATTTTCAAAAGTGATTTAAGCACTTAGATGCTTAGGTCCCATTGCCTTAATTATATAGCATATCATACATTTATTCCATTTTTTAAAACATTTTTATTGTACTAAAAAATGATGAATGGTGCATTTGCCCTTTACTGGATGATTAATTTTTACTTATATTTATGTCAAGCTGCATTTGGAATTCAATTAAAATGCACAAAAACTGCAGTTTAATTTTTATTAGTTAAATAAAACTAGCTGAAGTGTGATGGATACATACGAGAGAAAAAATAAGTATCAAAACATGTTTTGCATTTAAAACTGACTCTTTAAACAGAAAGTATTACCTGTAGTTAGTCAATTGAAGTACGTGTTTCTGGCCACTTGAAAAAAAACTTGAAAAAATTCAAGTTTTTAGAATTAGTAGATTCATCCTCTTACATGTTGTTTTTATTCAAAGATTGGAAGAAGAAAACAAGTGTAGGCCTTAATAGGTTGTTGTAATTTACAGTTTAATTATAAATTGGCTTAGTTTGAATAAAATGTATTTAAAAAACATTTTAAAAATAGATTTTTAATTAATTATTTTTTTCCCTATCCTTGGCTTTAGGAAAAACAAAGTGGTTTTTGTCAGGAATAAACAAATTTTAATACAAAAAAAATTGTAATATCATTATATCAGAATCACATGTATGGCAGAAGTAGCCTTGTGATCGAAATATACAGCAAATTATTTAGTTTTCTAATTCATGCTGCTTCAGGGGGAGAAGTAATTTTGAAAAGGAAAAGAGAGATACAGTTAGGGGATTGGGCCTTAGTTACTGGAATATTGATTATGAGAGGGATTCATTCATAATATGTTAAATATATATCTCTAAATACATATCTGTAATCATTCATGTCTCAGTGGGGACTGCAGTCCATTTCTTATCCTTGGAACTGGCAAATGTTTAACAGAGCACTTGTCTAAAGTTAAAATCACCTGTCTCAAACCGGTGCAGTGGTCATTATTTCAAGTCTCTTTACAAAAAAGGGGCGGGCCGGGGGCCGCCTATATCCTTTATAAATGGTACTGTTTTGACATCTGTTTCAGGTACTTCAGCACAGAAGGAAAATGAAAGGTGGTGTTACTGAAGAACATCTGTATTTGGCATTCTCCCATCAATCTGAAGATTGCATCCTTCCTCTTCATACATCAATATCCTTGTTTTTGCTATCCTACTGTGACTGCAAATTATTCAACATTTTCTTAGTACCTGCTAGTGACAGTACAGATGACCAGTTATTTGACAAAGCACTGCCTGGTGACCTAGAGGTCCACTTCATCTCTAGGTGTCAACTCCCTTTGGTTGTCCAGAGCTGCAGTTTGCCTGCTATAGTTGAGGAAAATGGCAAATTCTGTCGAGCTGGTCTTTCTGTTGTGTTGAGGCACATAATACAGAAAACTTATGAGGTAGATCCATCAAAGAAGTTGGTTTTGGAACTTTTGGGTTTTAAAAAGACCTGCCTAAAAGCCTGTGCTGAAGTGAGTGCATCTTTTTTGGTTATATATTTTAATAAATTCCAAAGGAGTAGCCATGTCAGTCTAGTTCAGCAAAACAAACAAGGAGTCTGGTGGCACTTTTAAAGACTAACAAATATATATATCGTGCTATAAATAAATTTGTTAGTCTTTAAAAGTGCCACAAGACTTTTATATATGTTATACTTTAATATAGTTTAACAATAAAAATTGTGTTTTAATGCGGATCTCTGCTGGAATGTCCAGTTATTTTTTTCATACTGTTTCTGTTGTTAGTATAACAGCGCACAGTATTGATTTTGGCATAAAAGTGAAGTGATTTTTTTTTTAAAAGCCTATATATTTAACAGTATATAATTAGCCTTAAGATTAAAAATATGGGCCAGATCCTCAGGCACTACAACATAGTGTCATTTAATAGAAATCAATGGAGGAAGATGGAGTTTAAAGAGAGTTGTAAAAATCTTAACTAGAAATAATCCAAAATAATGGAGGAAAGGGGGAAGAGAATTAAAAAACCAGCTGGAATTTTGTTAAGATATCATTACAGTTGGGCCCATATTTCTCAGGCTTCTGCCACAAGACGCAGAAAAGCAATTCCAAAAGTAGTTTAGATTTTCTGTGAAATAAATGGCATTTGTGGGATTCATGTATGGTGTGATATTTTGGGTTTTCTGGTACTCATTTGAGATAACCTATGTAATTTAGTCATGGCTTCAGTTCTCATGGCTAATATGGCTGTGTTACAGCCATACCACAGATCTGCTAAAACAGTGTAGTGCATGCATGCGTACATTGAGTATCTAACATTGCCAGAACAGGGGGGACGGGGTGAGGGGACGGGACAGCATATTATGGATGAAGTTTCAGCAGAAGCTTTTTGCTCTACAGGATTTAAATCATGTCCTTCATTTTGAATGCCTGCATTATAATCCAAACAGTTCTGTGAAACTGTGCTTGTTTGTTTATGTGACAGGTTAGTCAGTGGACCAGACTTTGTGAGATCAGCATCCCACAGGCTGTTGAGAGCTTTCTGAGTGCATCTCCTGAACAGTGTCACGCCATTCCACCTGAGGTTTTGCTTCTTGAGAAGAAGCTAGGAGAACCTGTCAGAGTGCACAATGATGACAAAATCCGAAGGCAGAAACTTCAACAGCAAAAGGCAGGTGAAAAGACTTCAGTTCCTGCCTTCGCTAAAACAACAAAAAATCTTTACCCAGAAGAAGGATCAACAGTAGAAATCCAGGACCAACCGCATACAAGCTTGGAATTGAGAGTAGCTTTCTCAAAATTAGGTGTGCAGGAAATACCTACTACTACCAACAGGGAGCCCTCTGAGATCAGGAAAACAAAAACCTCTGATCTCCCAATTCTGGAGCACGTTTTTACTGAAGGTCTTTATTTTACTCTGGCAGATGTAGTACTTTTACCATGCATCCATCAATTCTTGGTAAGAAAACAGCTCTATTATTAATAAATAGTGTCTATATCTTTTTAGAGTCTGAAAAGTTACATAACTACTTGATATAAGACACAGTGTAATCAAGCGAAGTATGTAATATTCAACCCTCCTCAGCACAAAATCGTTTACCTTAGAGTTTTCTCTATCACTAACTGAAGTGTAAAGTATGTATGAGATAGCTGTTGGTAAGGGGCCGGATGAATGCTGTATATTTAGTCTTTGAGTATGCTGAAATATAGTGGCACATAGGATGTTCAAAAGAGTGTTTCCTTTAACACTTATTTCAAGCACTTTTGTTAGCCATTTATTTTTGTGCTTTGTACGTCTTCACAATTGGCCAGGTGTGCAAAAGCAAAGTAGAGCATCGTGCCTTCTGTCGCATCTGCCATTTAAAACTTGTCACACTTACAACAGTCAGCTATCTTGTCCCAAACAATAGCCTATTCCATATCTGAAGCAGCATGCCAAGGAGGGGGAAAACAAGAGGCTGGGAATTAGTTATGATCCAATCTAAGGGATTTGGCAGGTGAGACCTCTACATGGAAGACAAAAGTAGTCTGATCTGAGGACCAGGAGAGAGAAAGCTATGTTTATGTGGGAGGAGGGAACCACCATTAATCCGTGTACTCAAATAACCAACTTGCCCCTTACGTCCAGGATGCTCCCAATTCAGAAGGTACTCCTATTTTCAACAAAACCCAGCAAACAATTAGCATAACTCTAACTAGATTATTTTATGCTTATTGATAAATGATTCTACATGGCTGTAGTATTTAGACCTAAGTGCATCCTTTTTTTACATTGCTAAAGCAAACAATTCCTGTCTTTAAAACCAAACACAATGGACAGAAAGAGACAAGTTTGTATATTTACTGACAGTGGTAAGATTCAGAACATTCATATGAGCGAATTCCCCAGAAATAGTTAGGGTTTCAAAATGTTTTAATAGGTATGTCTTGCCTAGGAAAAGTGGTCAAGTTTAGGTCAGGCTTAGCTAAAATGCGCTAGTTAAACATGATTCTAAACTCAACTTTTTTCTTACTGTAAATGCAATGTAATACTTGGTAGTTTTATTTTAGCTGGTTGAATTGTAGCCTAAACAGAGTGCTCCTGCATCTGACAAAGTGGGTTATTGCCCACGAAAGCTTATGCCGAAGAAAATCTGTTAGTCTATAAGGTGCCACAGGACTCTCGTTGTTTTTTTGCTGTCTAGCTAAGGTGGCTTTTGCAACAAGTATGCTAATTTAGCTCTGATTATTAAAATGGCTTTCTCTGTATCTATCTGTTTATATAGAGAGTGAGAGATGGTCCTGAGAGATAACACTTGGAAAGGTAAAACTCAGATTGTCCGTGTTGGGCTTTCATTTTGTTATGCCACTGAAACCCAGGATAAGCCATAATTTTGCAAATCACTTTTTCACAAGTGCAGCATGTCCACACTGTGGTTTTGCATTGATGCAACTATGTTGGTATAACTATCCAGTGCCAAAACAACTCCATGTAGACAAGCTCCAAGATGCAAAGAGGCTTCAGGATTAACAGCCCATTGAATTGAATGGAAGCAGCTCTATTTTAGACAAATACTGTCAACTCCACGGATTGCGGAGTTTCACTGATGAGGTTATAGGGTGCATAGCTGAGTAGAGTGGCATGATGGCACAGGGCAGAAGGGCACAGGCAGGCGTGTAGACTTAAGGAGATGGGCACCTGTGTGCCCAGTGATATGAAGCTTTGGGGGTGTGGCACCTTGTATAGTGGGAATGTAGTAGTGTCTTGGGTGTGAGGAGTGAGTGTAGTTCACCACTATTGATCCATCATATGCTTCCTGTGATTTGGCACTTGTAGCAGCTCGTCATCAGGAAAAAATAGCAACACACTCTGACTGTAGACATAAATTCATTCTCTATTGCTTGCACAAGAGGTCTTATATATAGACTAACACGGCTACCCCTTTGGAATTTTACTCTTTGAGTAATTCTAGCACAGCATTTAACCTGTATTTCATTTTCAGAAAATACACTCTAATGAACGAGGTGAGGAAATGAGACTTGCAACAGCCCCTCTTGTGTAGAATACACTTTAAAGAACATAGGAATGATATCTGTTTCTGTGGTGGTGATCGGTATTTGTACTTCAGGGAAGTTTGATATCTGAACTGATCAATGAATGCCTGTCAGTCTGTTGCCAAAAGGGTAGCTGTTTGAGGATAGCTTTTGTGTTCTGGTAAAAGTATTTTGCTAAATTTTTCTGCTGGTGACTGAAAACAAAAACAGTTCAGGAAGAACATACTGTTGATGGGTCCGTAGAAGTAATCTCCAAAATCAGGAAGAGTACCTACTAACATTGGTAGGTGCAATAAAAGCAACTATATAGCTCTTCTCAAGTTCTCAATAAAAACATAATCTCCAGATGGTTCAGCGTATTGTCAGAAGAATTTCCATCCAGGAATAGCATTAAGGTTGTTCCTTAGAGCGTGAAGTATCTTGCTGCTGCTCTATTTTATATGGTGTTGCCATTTATTAGCCTGCACCAAAGATAACAATATAAATCCGTGTTTTCAGGTGTTTACCATTCAAATAAAAAATTAAAAATCCAGAGTGAAGCATGGTGAGGCAACCTCATTTAACTTCAGTGTGAAGGATCACTCTGCTAGTTTATATTCTGTGACACTTTTAAAGACTAACAGATTTATTTATTGCATGAGCTTCCGTGGGAGAAAATCCCACTTCGTCAGACACTTTGAAGATGGGAAACTTACAGAATGGGAGGAAATTAAATGCAGGGGAGTGTATGACATAGGATCAGGTCAGGCTGTTACACGAAAGCTCATGCAATAAATAAATCTGTTAGTCTTTAAAAGTGCCCCAAGTCTCTGTTTGTTTTTCTGCAATAGACTAACACGGCTACCCCTTTGGAACTAGTTTACGTTGTGACTTCTACAGCTATATCATTTATAACAGTTTTGCCTAGCCTTCTATTATACAGAATTCAGTTGTTACACTAGTGTGGACAGAAACAGGAGAGTTCAACATCCATCTTGCAGTGTGGCTGACTACTTATTCTAATAGGATGACACATTTAGACTAACTGTTTCAATAACTGTTTTTGTGGTTACTAATTCTTTATACTTCATTATTTTTACCTTTAAATAAGGCGCATCAGAGGTACATGTTTAAACAGTACAACATGATAAATACAAAGTCACAAAATTAATAGGTCAAATGAATTACCTATATCAACATAATGAGACTGAAGACTTGATTTTCTTAAACTTGTTCCATTTATACTATCTTTCTGAGTTTAACCTATATTAGCAGAATAAAATAATAAATTAAATAAATTAACATTAATAAATTAATATTAATATTGCTAAATTAATATTAATAAATTAAATAAAATAATAATTAGCAGAATAAAAATAATATTTTCCGTCAGGGAGAAAAACACATCCTTGAACTCCTGTTGTCAAGTAGAAAAGTACCTTTGAAATTGCTTTCCAAAAGACAAATTCCACAACAAAGTAAATCTTTTTTTGTGTATTGTGTATATGTTTTAATATTTAATTAAATATCTTGTTAGTTTTGTCTTTGCACTCTAGTTGTTACAAATTGCTCGTGATTAATTTGTAAGAACAATACAAAATAAAACATAGATAAATTCCTGGATACAACTGCTAAGTGATGTATGCTCACGCACATGCAAAGACACTATTTATTGCATATTCTTTAGTTTTTTGAATTTTTGAGGGGGGAAAATATCTGGCCCTTGTATCTGCTAAGGGAAGTAGCAGGAGACGACAAAATGTGGAAGGAAGACAACTGAGGAGTTAACAAAGTATAAAGACTAGAGGATAATGGAAAAGGGGCACAATGTGGTGGAGGGTGAAGAAAACAATGGATGGCAGGAAGCAAGAGAAGGATGCATATCATCAACAAACTGATACAAAATATAATGGATTCCTCTGTAAAATGGCCAAAATCTTGAAAACTATTGCTTGTATAAAGCAGTAGATGTTGTGCAATTCTCTCTGTCTTAATGATGTAGGAAATAGCATAACATTACTTATTTCCACATCGGTGCAATCAACTGAACTTTGCAAAATCCTAGAGCCACTTCTGCCCCAGACAGACTTCAGTAATGTGCACATAATTTAAACAGCCTATTCTAAATGCATCAATTTAAAATGAACAGTTTTGTTTCAGTACAAATTATTTGGTGGTAGTACAAAATAACAGGAGACCGGATCAGTGAAAATAACAAACTAGTCATTTAAAAATACAGATACAACAAGTTCCAAACACAACAAGGTTTTTTATCTGATTTCCTTCCTCGTTATTTACACTCAGTAAATTCTCCCTCGTGTTTTTATACACTGTGGCCTTATCCTGTGTAAGGTATCCTATGCATGTGACACCTATTGATACTATCTGAGTCATATGTAAGGAGGGAGGTACACTAATTGGCCCTCATTTTAGGCCATTTATAACCACTAAAAACTAAGACTGAAAATAAATTGTCCTATTTCCCATGTTTCCAAGTCAGGAAGAGAGAGGCAAGATTTCCTTTCTACCATATTTAGAAATGGCTCTGTCAGGGTTGAATTATTGTTTGTAACATGGCTGCTGCACTTTTTGAGTGCTATATAAATAACAAAATAAAATGGTATCTATTTTAACTCTCTATCTTAGATATTTTAAAGCCCCTTTGCCTTTCAAGATCAGGTAAAATATGAACCAAAAATGAATTATGATGAACCAAATTCAGCTTTGTATTTCCTCTCCTTTTCTTTTGTTTTCTGGCACAACTAAGTGAATAGTTAATCCAACCAGGTATCATAAGGATTTTTACTGACTGTTTATACCTTACTTTTCACTATTTAATTCTGAATTCTTCTTTCTTACTCTGAACCTTTTAAAAGCAGAATCATCATTGCAATCCAAAGTAATACTTGTTATAGTAGGAGGACTCTCAGGGGCCAGATTTTATAATTATGGTCCAGTTTTCAAGCAGCATGAAGGTGTTACAGACTCTGTTTGTAAATGGACAGCAAAAAATTCCAGTTGCAGGGAGATGGGATGTTCCAGCTGGTGTCAAGCCAGGGAAGTCAGCTTCGGCCCCATCCACTTGTCCCCAAGCATCTATGAGTCCCATGACATGTTGGAGAAAAGACCTTTTCTCCTGTGGATTGAATACAAAAAATTGCAGTATTAAATACCATTTCTGCTTTATTTTCTAGGTTTTCAGCAAGAAGCACAACCAAAAGCTATTAAATTTACCTCTGTTATATAGTTGGTACCACAGAGTTCAGGAAGTGCCTGGCGTAAAAAGTGCTGCCGCCAAATGCAATATGCAATTTCTCCAGTTTCCAGATTTGCTGTCATTCCCAGATGAACAGCTGATAGACTTCTCTACAATTCCTGATGGCTTAGAGGAGGAAAATGAAGACAGTCAGTTTATAGGAGGCCCAAGGCCAACCATGACCAAGTTAATGGTAATTCAAATTTTAATTTTTTTATTTTTGATGATTGATTGATTGATTGATTGGTTGAATTCTGCCTGAATTTAGGATAGAGCAGTCCACTAAGTACTGTAGTAACTAATTAGCAGTGCTTGGAAGACACCTTTGGAAGCTGTTATCAGCTCAGGAAGGGCTACCTGTGTGTTGTGGCTTCTCAGAACCATTGAACTAAACTTTTTTGTTTGTGTATATTTTTGTTGTTTAACCTACAAATAAAAAATGATAAAAGTTTTTGACCGGAGGAAACCAGATGCTAAAATGATTAAAGTACACAATGGTATTGGTATATATATTATGAAAAAACCCTAAGCATTTATAGAACAAAAAATAAAATGCTGCTTTGGGATTTGGTGTTAATATTATGTCTTTTATGATGTTTCAATTGCTTGTTCAGAACAGTGAGTACCTGGAGACTCAAGTATGCTTTGTTAAAGAAAATCTAAAAATCTCCATTTCTGCATAAAGATAATGTAGTACTTCTGTAGGAAGGTGAAAATCAAAGAAAATATAACTTTGATATGGAAGGGCTATCATGTAGCTAATGGTGAAAGTATGAGAGTCTGCTCCTACACCATTAAAGTCAGTGAGAACTTTGCTACCGACTTCATTGGGCACAGGCTTGAACCTAAGCCCTGGCTGAATGAATCTGAGTTTGAGTGAGAAGTTTTTTGGTTTTGTTTTTTCTTATCCACAGGAAAGTGGTATTGAAGCAAAGTTTTCTCCACATCCCTGCCCTAGCTGGACCTTAGAGTGGAACAATCTACCAGCAGCAGTCAGTCCTGGAGAAGGTAAGGTCTTCTCTTCCCCTTTCTTTTTCTTCAAGCTGTTCCTATAAAAATGACACTTTTTATAATAAAACTACTTATTATTACTTACTATTTATAATAAAACTACTTTTCATAGGAAGAATGGAAGTGTGTAGTACGTTCCTTGAATTTATGATGTGTTTATTCCTTTTTGTCCAATGTTACATTTTCCATTGTAGTTTCATGATGGCATACTAATCAGTATGGTAGGTATTGTTATGAATTATACTCATCCCCTGAAGAATAAGTAGATTCTAATCGCTGGCAAAAATAACCATACATTAACCAGGCTTGGACACTTACACCATATTTCTCTCCTAAGGCTTTACGGCATCGTCTCCTACTCCTTCAGTACCTTAGGTAGCATTCCCTGACTTCACAGAAGAGTTGGTACGTTTTGTTGCAGACATATAGTTCAATGCACCCTTGGGCCCTTTAATTCTTACTCTCATCTATAAATTGCTATGAGCCAAAATATCTGCATTCTGAATCTTTTGGGTCTCTGAATGTTTTGTCTATTTCACACCTCACCATTATTTCAGAAAATGATCTCTCCTCAGAGCTTTAAAAAATATGTTTGGGACTCCTTGAGGCCTCTAGTTACTTAGACTACACGAGTTTTCCTTAAGGCTTCGGAATTCTTTTCCTTTATGAGAGATACCTTGTCAGCCTGATAGCCATAGTATTGCTCCACAAAAATCACTATTGTGTAATTTTCCTTTTCCTCCTTTGTGCTTATGACTTAGACAAATTTTCCTTAGGCAGACAAATATTTCTTCACCGTTGCTTTCTGGGTATTGCTTTAAAAATAAGGAAGTAAAAAGCAAAATGCCAAACATCTGCTAGAGGAGGGTAGACAGAAGAGAGGCTAATTCAGCCTCTCTTAAGGCATTAATCCTAGTATTTCCTAATCCACACACACAGCTGAATATTTGAGTTTTATCTTGAATTTTAGAAAGCTTAATTATCACATAAAATGAAATAATTTCCAATTGCTTTCAATGCAAGTTAGGGACTGGATATAGGTATAGAAAAGGTTTATGTTCTCCAATGACCCTGCCATGTAATCCTGGAGGAAGTTCCCCAGATTCTCAAGAGCAGGAAGAATCTGTCCATTTAAAGTGTTCTGTGTGGTCTCAGGAATTTGCTGTATATCTTCACTGAATTGTGATGACTGTCTAATTAAAGTAGAAAGACTTCAATTTTGGGAAAGAGAAAATAAGAGTACCAACAGAAAATGCCTATGAAATCTTTTTAAAAAAATTGGGTCTTGCTTTCAACCAGCTAATGTTACTAGAAGGAAAGACTTGTGCTTTTTAGTAACAGGGTCTTTGAATTTGGAACAGGAGCATTTGCCATCCTACTCTTTCTGAGATGTATGACATCATTTCTCCAGCTGATACGTTATTTTATGTATTTTGTTTATCTTGATTGCTTAACCTGTGTTTGCAGGAGTGCACTAAAACAATTTTGTAGTAATGTTAGAGATTATGGTGACATTTTGTAGGCATCTCTTATGCTATCCACTATCTTCCAAGTGGTCATAGTTACCATAAACTATTCATAAAGCTGTTGGAATTGCAAAGGGTTTTTGTGTAAATCTAGTTCACTCACAAAAACCCCCCAAACCAAACTAAAACAAAACAAACACCCACAAACCAACAATAAGCAAGGAGTTGCATGTCACTTCTAAAATCTTTAAAATGCCATAGGACTTCTTGCTTGTTTTGCTGAACTAGACTAACACGGCTATCCCTTTGGAATTAGTTTACTCACACGATCTGCAGATGATGTCATGGATTTGTACTGTAATCACTTATGCAGGTTGCAAATTCTACCTGTGCATGTAGATTAGTAACCTCTGGAATTTTTGTATTCACACCACCACCCTGATGGCAGTGGCAGTTCTTGAGATTTTAATTTACAGGCTGGTTTCCTGAGCAGACATTTCCAGGACATCTGAATTCTGAATGTGAATTGCATTAAAGTGTAGTAAAACAGATGTTGAGACATCCTATTCAAGATTTACAACTGCAAAATGAGGAAATACATATCCAGATAAGGGGGAGTGCTCAGGAAAGATACTCTTAAAAATGATGGCCGAAGGGCAAAATAGTTTCTTAATGCTAGTGTATTACTTCTGTTTTTATGTGAGATTTTTTCTAAATATATTCTTGGCGTTATGATGATTTTGGTCTTTCCCTGGCGGTAATTATTTCACGTTGCTAGATTTCTGGGAGTTTTGCCCATGGATTTTGCTCAGGCAGAGAGCACTTACACAGAAACAGGTGACTCTGCTTTTTGGGGGCAGTTAAGTTTTGCAATGTAAGGCCCATATCTACTTTTATTTTTTGTACAGCACTTACCATAGTAGGGTACCTGATCTTGGGTGGGGTTTCTGGCCACTACAGTAATGTAGATATTTAACTAAAATAATATGAAATGGTAAACAAGGAGTCCATTTTTTCCTCTTCTATTACTTTAAAATCATTTCTTTTTTATAAGTTTGTAAAAGCTAAGATTTTAAAAAGTGAGTGTCTAATGACAGTCTACTAAATAACTTTGGCCTAATTTTCAAAAGTGCCGAGAGCCCTCAGCTTCCCCTTTTCAAAATTCAGGCCAAATGTATCCTAGGAATGAAAAACGGATTTAAGAGCCCAACTTTACATACATACTTTTAAAAATGTTGGCCAAGGCTTTTAGGTTCTACAAATGGAGAACAGAAACAGTTTATAATGGTATATAAAGAAAAAGGAAAAGTTATGTATTCTGAGTATTTTACCACTGTTGCTCCCCATTTAATTAGTGGACTGGGTAAGTACCGCCGAACATTAAATAAATGATACTTCATGAAATATACACTAATGTTCACACAAACTGGGCCCTTCCTCTATCTTATTGGTGAGGAGGAGGAAGAGGAGAAGTGATTTGAAGAAACATGAGCAAAGGAAAGAGAGAAATTAGGCACTCAGAAACCATTGTGCCTGGTTTTGACCCCAGGACCTTTGATGCCAATTGGCAGAGGGCACAGGATCAGAGACCCTTTGGGTTCACCAGAGGGCTTTTGTCAGGGCTCAATTAAAAGCCTATGTCACACTGATCATCATAATCATTGATATGGAATATTGAAAATATGTGAAGGGTAATGTATGTAAACTAAAAATTAAGTTCTCTAGGTCTGTAGCTAACAATATGTAGGAGGTGGGAGATGCTTATCTCTGTCATGGCCCAGTGTGTATTGCATGTTGTACAATAGAAGTCTGTTGGGATTCTAAGTCAAATGCTAATGAAGAGATGACAGGGACTTCAGAAAGAAATTAACAGAAGTGAATATCAAAGGTCTGTCTATTCTGGTATATTTGGGAGCGCAGCGAGACATATCCGAGGAACTTCTCAGATTGAGGTGTCATTGGAGGAGGTTCTAGAACAAAAAAGATAAATAGTAATAAGTCACCAGAACCAGATGATGATCACCCAAGATTTCTGAAGAAACTCCAGTACAAAATTGCAAAACTATTAACTGTGATATGTAAACTATCACTTAAATCAGCCTCTGTACTGGATGACTGGTAGATAGCTAATGTGACACAGATTTTTTAAAAAGGCTCTTGGGGCCGTCCTGGCAATTGCAGTCCTGCGAAGCTAACTTGAGTACTGGGCAAATTCATTGAAACTGTAATAAAGAACAGAAGAGTCACATAGATGAACATGACACGTTAGAAGCGTCAACACAACTTTTGTAAAGGGAAATCATGCCTTACCTGTCGATTAGAATTCTTTGGGTTTGTCAACAAACATGTGTACAAGGTTGATCCAGTGGGGTGTCAAACATGAGGCCCATGGGCTGGATGCGGCCTGCGAATCTCTTCTATCTGGCCCGTGACTGTGCTCTATGGGACTACACTCTCTCCCTAACTGAGTGCCCTAGTATTTCTATTTATGGTATGTACAGCCCACTTGAAGTACATTTAAGTCAAATCTGGCCCGCCATATTAAATGAGCTTGACATCCCCTCAGCATTTTGACTTTGAGGAAGCCTTTTACAAGGTCTCACACCAAAGGCTCTTAAACAAAGAAGCAGTCATGGGTGAAGAGGGACGGTTCTGTTTGGTTAGAAGAGGAGAAACAAAGGGTAGGAATAAATGGTCAGTTTTCATAATGGAAAGAGATAAATAGTGGAGTCCCCCAAGGCTCTGCACTGGGACCTGTGTGTTTATAATACTCAAGATGATTAAGTCCAAATCTGACTATGAAAAGTTGCAAATAGATCTCACTAAACTGTGCAGCAAAATGGCAGATGAAATCTACTGTTGATAAATGCAAAGTACATTGGAAAACATAATCCCAACTATACATACAAAATGATGGGTTCTAAATTACCTGTTACTACTCAAGAAAAAGATCTTGGACTCATCGTGGATAGTGCTCGGGGCAGATGTTTTCAGTAGCAGCCAAAAAAGATGATAATATTAGGAATCTTGAGAAATGGAATAGATAATAAGACGGAAGATATAATACCACCATATAAATACATGGTATGCCCACAACTTCAATACTCTATGCAGTTCTGGTCATCCCATATTAAAAAAGATATCAGAACTGGAAAAAAACAGAGAAGGGCAACAAAAATGGTTAAGGGTATGGAACAGCTTCCATATGAGAAATTAAAATGATTGGAACTGTTAATATTGGAAAAGAAAATGTATTTATTGATCATTCATTCCTTGTGTATATTTAACCTTCCTTAATCTTGAGTTTTAAAAGAGGTGCAAGATTTTTTGAATACTTCAATAATTTTTTTTAAAAAGAAAATTTGGGAGAACACGGATTCTAAGATTCAGAGAGAAGATCATTCAGAAAAGGGGTTGTGGTAACAGGTATTTGTCCATGTGTAGAGTTAACTGAATTAGCTAGTATCGTATTGTAAATGAACTTCTGTGAGAAGCAGAATTCAGGAAACCTGAGGAATCTAGCATATTAATGGTAGCTGTAATCTATATTTTCTTTTAAGAAACCTGATCTTACTTTAATATATTTATTGTAATGTTTTACACTAACTTAATGCTCATTAAATGTTCCAGAATTAGTTACTTATGGGTACGTTGGGTAGAAAATACACACAATGGCAAATATTCTGGGCTGGAGAAGGTATAACTAAATGCCATATACATAAAATTTCAGAGCAGACATTTTTCCATTTGATAATAGAATCAATATTTTTTTCCTAGATGGAATTGCTTATCTAAGTTTAGGACAGGTGTTCCTTTCCTGCTAGCATTTCAGGAGCAAAAATATGTTGGAGCTGTTTGTGAATGTATGATAATGTTGGGATTGCTGCTAGTCTCAAATTATTTGTGTATGATGTGAAATGAGTTGTCAGTTGCAATGAATAAGACAATGTCTATGTTTTTAGAAGAAGTATTAAACAAAATATTAATAAATAGATAAAATGTGTATATTTCCCCCTCCCCACTCCTTTCTTATCCTTAGTCAAATTGGTTCTGAATTCTGAATATGGAAGGATAAAAAAATCATAGAATCTTAGGGTTGTAAGGAACCTCATGAGGTCATCTAGTCCAACCCCCTGCTAAAAGGAGGACCACTCCCACTAAATCATTTCAGCCACTGACTTCTCATTTACGCTGCTAGAGAATTTGGTACTATATGTTTACTGAGACATTATGAAGATTTTTAGGCCATAGATCTCACTGCATTGAGAGTAATGGCATTGAAAGCTCCACCAGCTTTTAAAAAAATCACTGAAACTCTAAGGAAGTAAAACTCACCTCCTTGCAAAAACAGATGCTTGATTTATTCAGAGTCTCACACAGGGTTTGTTCATCTTATATTGTCTTTGTGGTGCTGATTATTTGTAAGTCGTGCTCTGTGTTTCTAACCTTTTGGCCATCAGCGTTTAAAGCTGTAATAAAGTTTTCTTTTTCCTGATAAAGAGAAAATGAATTACAGATATTTGGCAAGCACGTAGTCATCTTGATTTATGTTTTTAAAGATAGTAGAATGGCATTCATCTGGAATAATGAGCATTTAATTTGAAGAGCAAAAGAATGCTTTTTAAAGTCAGGCACCCATTGATCTTGGAGGCAGGCTTCTAGTCTTTTAAGATATAGTATTGCAAAGAAATTTGTTTTCTTCTCTGAGGTCAGCTCTCATGGATTGAATTTATTGATCACCTTAAGTGTTTTGCAAATGGACCACACTATCAGTGATTGTTTCCATTCACTCATTCTTACCCAAAGTGCTGATTCCATAGGGAAACTTTTTATATTCCAGTACATTGAAGAGGTATCTTGAAAATGAAGTAAAACGTTCGTGTGAGGGCATATAAATACTTGGTTTACTTTTTGTTTGGAGGTAGCCAGTTAAAAAAAAAGTTAATAGCCAGACTTTTCTTTTTTCTAAGATTGTGTTTTTAAAAAATTGAATAATGTAGTGCATGTTACAGTTGTCAGATTGACAATGCTGGAGGCTTTGTTTAACTTCAGAACAGAAGCCACACCATGCAACCTTCCCCACATTGCTTCACCAATGTGCTTCAGGGCTGACCTAGATGAAACCACTCTTTCTACTTAGGCCTTGTACACACTACAACGTTATCGTGCAGTAAGCCTCCTTACCGCACGATAACAATCTGAGCGTACACACACAAATGCTTCTTGTTGTGCAGCAACAGCCCTCTTGCTGCAAAACATGTAAACCACCCAAACGAGCATGGTAGAGGCTGTGTGTACGCTTCTTCCGTTTTTGACAGCCTCCGGAAATGTCCCAGAGTGCCAATCGAGGGTACTCTGGGACACTGGAGCTGTCATACTTGTGAATTTCACTGCTCTAACAGAGCAGTGAAATTGACAAATAGCGGCTTGAACCAGACTCTGGCTCAAGCTGGCAACTGAACTCCCCCAGCAGGGGCTCAGGGCTCAGCTGGCCGGCGGCTGGAGCCCC
>ML685791.1:3247833-3260008 GCA_007922175.1 Pelusios castaneus
ATTCAAAGGAGTGTGTGAACGCTCCTTTTTGCTAGAAGGAGTGCTGTGTGGATGGGGTAAAGTGTTATAACTTGTATTCTGGGACAAGTCTGTAGTGTCGGCTATTTTCTGCTGGCATACTTCCGTGTGTGTGTGTGTGAGTGTGAGAGAGAGAGAGAGTTTGTATTTTTTTAAATCACAGAATTTGGCTTCTGTGTTTGAATTAAATCTTTCATCTTTCTGCAGAGACTCCTAACGGAGAAAGAAAGACCTAGACTAACACGGCTACCCCTTTGGAACTTGCTAACAGGGAAAGTAATTGATAATGATTTTTATGATGCATGTACCTGTCAACTAGGAAGTGGTCTGAGAGAATCAGCTGAGTGGGCACAGACCTCCAATAACTATCAAATGACAGCTTCTTGAGCGGGACTGCATCAGAAATATTAACCTATATTCCTTTTCTTGAGTGATTTTTTTTGCTTTTCTTATGTTCGTAAGACTAAAACCGCCAATGTGATCCTCTAGTCTAATGCCCTGCATAAAACAAGCCATACCATTTTAATGTGTAAAGCTTGCACCCAGTCCAATTTGTGCTTGAAGTAGAGTGTATCTTTTAGAAAGACATCTAATCTTGATTTAACGCATAATTTGAAATTTCTTTATTAAAGAATGTAAAACAAGAGCTATAACTATGTGTGCATCATATAGGTTAATCTCACTTGTGGGAGAACATCCTAATCTGGATGTTTTATGGGGAAAAATCTGATGAGCAAGATATACCTAACTTGTCAGAAATACAATATCAAATAATATACTGATAGACTTATGAGTAAAGTATTTGATAAACAGACCTATTTTAAAATTCTATTAAAGCAAATGCATCAAATATACAAAAGAATAAATACATAGTTTAAAATATTCTTGTTCAGAAATATTAAAAAATACTAGTGGATAACAAGCAGGTAGGAAAGTGGGGATGTGGTTTTGCAGAAGTAACTAACATTCCACTAAAACAAATAAGGAGTCCTGTGGAATTTATAAAAACTAAAATTTATTAAAGCATAAGCTTTCATGCGTTTCAACCCACTTCCCTCTGGAAATTCTACTAAAAGAATCTAAGAAGTATTTTTCCTCTAGGATCATTGCTAAACTTCATCTTTCAGTGCTGTGAACTGCTGGATTATTTTAATTTAGTCTGACACTTCAACAGGAGAGGTAATGAGACTCTTTAATTTGCCAGAACTGGACCTTGGCATAATTCTAATCTTTTTCTCAGTACATGCAAAATTAGCCTTAATGGTGCAGAGGGGGGAGTGTTCAGGCCCACAATCTTTTCTTGATTCATGATCAGTCGTCTTCTGGGGTAGATGATTGATTCCAAATTTGTACAAAGAGATGTCATCAGGCAACATAATAGCCTCCGTGACTGACAGCTCCCAAATACTTAAGAGAACATCCATCCATGATGGATAATAAGCTGTCTCCAAATATTATTCAGTAGAAATCCAGAGTAATGGAAGAAATGATGCTACCAAGATAAGATAGGAAAGCAAAATAAACAAACCTAAATGAGTAATTCTGATGAAATTTTAACTAGTTTAACATCTACTGGGTCAAATTCTCTGCTGAGGTAAATGGCTGCATCTCCATTGATTTTAATTATCTATTTCTTTCTACAGAGATTTTGGTCTTTGTATTTAAATGCATCCATCTCAAGCATCCTAAAGCAGGAACTCCATCCTTCTTCTGTAGCTGATTTTTCCATATCTGTTACTGATTCCAATTGGTAGCTGAAAATAAATCTATCTCCAAGAAAAACTTGGAGCTAGCTGGTAAAATAATTTCATTTAAGGCTGGTCAGCAAAGGAATTTTTTTCTTCGTTGTTTTAGTGAGAGGACTTGCCTATGAATATGGGAGTAATTCCATTGATTACAGTGGGCTTTTGATTCCGGTCCTGAAACCTGTCTCAAGTTCCATTCCCCAAACATTAGACACATCAGAAAAGTTGTGTGTATAAACTTCCACACCTGCTTGCAGATTTCTGGGCTGAGTGTTAATAGGGTTGGTATGGAAAAAAATGATATATTGTGTTAGCTTGTTAAATACAGGTGACTTTGGTTACCTATTAAAATGTTTTGTAAGTTTTCACGAAATTGATTAAAAATGTTACATGTTCAGACTTCTCAATAATATTCTAAAGATGTGTGAAATATAGTAATGATAAGACTTCCAAGTTTCTATTGTAGTATATTAGAGGAGTTCATAAGTCACCCAGTAATACCATTTTACTTAGTGTCACAGATTAAATTGTTTTATTTTGGTGTTATCATTAGTGCAAGTTAGACATGGGAAAGGCTTTCAGGGCAGGTAATACATGAAAGTATTGATCTTTTATTAAAATTCCTGCCAATCAAACAAAATATAGCAGGATTGTAGCAGCAGAGTCTAATGTGTGGTGTTTTGCTTTAAAAATAAAGTGCAACAGTGTCTCTAAAATGAGATCCAGGAAGTCATTTATTTTATAAAAAAAAGAGTTAAAAGAAATACTTAAAAGTTCTCTGTTTCCCTTCCAAGCCTGTCAGAACTTTTGAAGGGCTTTGAAGGTTTGTTTTTATAGTTTTACTAGCCTTTCTCCATCTCAAGCATCCTAAAGCAGGAACTCCATCCTTCTTCTGTAGTTGATTTTTCCATATCAGACAGTTCTTTGCCTGCAAACCACATGGGTAAAAATCCAAGTGAAGCTCAAATGAATGAAGAACTGCTTCTCATTAACCTCTCCCTACTACTGCAGTTCAGTTCCATACTTATTTTAAAAGTCTGAGTTGCATTGTATTTTTCCAGTCTGAGGTTTGGAAAACTCAGTCTCAATCATTCGAGGAAAGTTGTATCCATCAATACAAAAATTCTTAATAATACCTTTCTGCAACCATATCCCTCAGACATCCATCATTTCAGCTCCCCAATTTATCTATCATCCACACCAATCTGTTCTTTCCTCACTTTTATTATTGATCATTATTTGCATCTGAAATAAATCCATCACCTTGGTTTCATTATTATTATTATTATTTTATTTTTAAGGAACAATTCCCACAGAATGTTTCAATTTTGTGCATGAACTTTTTTTTGTCTTTTGTTCTGGCATTTTGTTACACCTTCTGCCTCACATCTTCCCTTCAGCTGGTTGAGAATTTGTAACTGCTGACAAAGCATGGTAATGAAGAGTGATTAGTGAAGCATACTAGTGTGCTGTGCTCTATGTATCTGGGTAGACCCTGATGGCATGCTCTAAAACAGTGGTTCCCAGTCTTTTTGGCTCAAGGGCCACAAATATCATTTTTACAACTCTGAAGGGCCACCAGTCTAATTAATTAATTAAATCCAAATTAAGTTTTAATTATAATTAATTAAATACATTTACATTAATTTTTTTTATTAAATAGACTGGTGGCCCTTAGGTTTGTAAAAAATTATATTTTTGGCCCTTGAGCCGAAAAGGCTTTTTTTAAAATTAAAAAAAAAAAAAAACTTTAAAAAACTTTTTAAAAGGGCTGGATGCCCATAAATATCTGGAACCTCCCCTACCTCCCGGCCAGCCCAGATGGGCCCTTGAGGAACCGGGCCGAGCTGTCTCTCCCAGCACTGATGCTGCGGGTTAGACACAAGCCTGGCACTGGGAGGATGTGAGCCCCTCCACTCTGCTCCTCTGGGTATACTGGGGGGCAGCGCCGGGTCCTGCTCAGCCCGAACTGGCCCCAGTGCAGCACTCCCTGTCTGGGTTCCTTCCCCCCATGGTGTCCTGCCTTGCTCGGGACCGGGACAGGGTGTCCTCGCCGGCCCTCACCTGAGCAGCACCAGCTCAGCCATGCAGCTGCCCCCGGCCCAGCCGGCTCTCTCCCGGCTCCACTCCTGGCTCCTCCTGGCCAGCCGGCGCCTCCCCTCCTTCCTTGGTAGGGGCCCCTGGCTCTGCTGACCAGCCAGGGAGAGCCTAGCGCCGGGGGCAGCTGCAGCCTGACTCCCAACCAGTGGGATGCGGGCCACTTCAGAAAGGCCTGTGGGCCAAAAGCCCCCCTGCTCTAAAAGGTACCTAGTTCAGGTTAACTTAGTGTTAGCAGTTCTGATGTTAAAGTGAACTTATAGAGGACACCAGCAGGGTCTGCACTGGGCGGGCAGAACACAGTGGTTGCGTCTACACTTAGAAAGTTGTCGACTTTAATAAGTCACCTTTATTAAGTCGACCTTATTAAGTTGACGTAGAGAGTCTACACTAGACTCCTAAATCGACTTGGGTGGGGTTGGAGGGGTGCATTGTGGGAAGTGTGGCAGTATGGCAGCAGAGAAGGTCTCCCCTCCCTCAGCCACTCCTTCAAAAGAGGAAGTGAGCTCAGCCCCTTCCCGTTGTGCCTGGCAACTTGGAGCCTGAACAGGTCATGGATCAGCCTCTTCTCCTGCGGTTTGCCAGGCAGCTGTGCGACACCTGCCAGATAGTAGTAAGGCTTCTTCGGCTGTGGAGCCGGCCTGTCCAGCGACACGCCAGCGCGGAGGAAGACGACAGTCTGCCCCCCACCTTGCTGCCCCAGCAAGCTGCCACGCTCACAGCACTGTGCTCCATGTCTCATCGGCTCTCGGCATGTGAGGCCTGCAGCGACTGGTGGGAGCAGATCATCCTCACCACCTGGGATGACAACCTGTGGCTGCAGAGCTTTAGGATGAGCAAGCGGATCTTCCTCGAGCTCATCCGCAAGCTCACCCCGGTTCTGCAGTGCAGGGACACCCGACTCCGACCCACCCTGCCCGTAGACAAGTGAGTGGCCGTTTCTGTGAGCTGGAAACCCTGGACTCCGACTGCTCCATGGCCCAGCAATTTGGCATCAGGAAGGCCACCATGGGAACCGCCCGTGTGCAGGACAATCAACCGGGTCCTGCTGGCCCGCCTCACCACCCCGGGCAACCTGCACAAACTCCTCGATGGCCTCGCCCGACTCTGCTTCCCCAACTGTAAGGGCATTGTGGACGCCACCCACATCCCCACCTGAGCCCTAAACACCACACCAGGGACTAAGTCAACTGCCCGGGGTACTACTCCTTGGACCTGCAGGCCCTTGTGGACCACCGTGGAATCTTTCAGAACATCTATGTGGGCTGGCCAGAGAAGGCGTACGATGCACGGATCCTGCACAACTCCACCCTGTACAGGCGCAGGCAGGCAGGCACCTTCTTCCCTGAACACACCATCACCATCGGGGACGTGCAGGTGCCCGTCCTGTTCCTCGGGGATGCCGCCTACCTCTTGCTCCCAGGGCTGATGACACCATATACGGGCCGCATGGACGCCAGCAGGGACCTCTTCAATCGGAGGCTCAACCGGGGCCGCAGCATTGTTGAGTGTGCCTTCGGCCGTCTCAAAGCTCACTGGAGGGCCCTCCTGACCCGCCTGCAGCTTGGCGAGCGCAACCTCCTGGAGGTCGTCAGCGCATGCTGTTGCCTGCACAACCTCTGTGGCGTCATTCCCAGGGCTTTGATC
This sequence comes from Pelusios castaneus, assembly GCA_007922175.1. Classification (NCBI taxonomy): domain Eukaryota; kingdom Metazoa; phylum Chordata; order Testudines; family Pelomedusidae; genus Pelusios; species Pelusios castaneus. The sequence goes on from ML685791.1 coordinate 3,253,341, forward strand.
TTCATCTGAAAGTAGGGTGCCCCTTCTGTTAATTTTCTTTTGACATTCCTGCCCCTGCAGTGTGTTAATAGACTTCTGTTGTAAGACAAACAATACACAATGGTCAGCTAGGGAGATAGATATGTGTCTCCTGCTTCTTGTTTGGAAAAATGTCTCCAGGAATCCTTCCTCTATCCTATCTTTAATTAGAAGGCCTTAATAACATAATTTCCATATCTAGATATCTCCTTATATAAAATCCATGCATGCATGTTACAAAGATTAGAAACCTTACATGCCACCCTTTGGTGACTTACCACATAAATACCAGACCTGCTAATCCTGTAACCTCCTATGCTTTGTGCCAGTTGACATCAAGAGGTCCTTGGATCACTCTGCTATATATCCTAAAATGTTTGCAGGACTAAGTTTTAGTCAGTGGACTTACTATTAAATGTTAAAATAATCTGCTCTAAAATCCTTTGGCATTTCATAAACAAAATTCTTATCATTTGTTGCCAAAGTGAAATTACATTATGAGACTTTAAACTAAGTTGTGAATGTGTGCACATGTTTAGACTGATTCAAATACATTTTTAGTATGATCTTTGTTGAGAGGGCTCATCCATCATATATACAACTTATTCACAATCTTACTTTTTTCTCAGGTTTGTAAATGTACTTTTTAAAAGCTCCGTTTCTTCACAGCTCAACAGCCTTGTATTATAAATACACTAAAAATAACACACTGTGTATCTTAAAGTCTTTAAATCATGATTTGAGGACTTTAATAACTCAGCATTGGTTAGAGGCTTATTGCAGGAGTGGGTGGGTGAGATTTTGTGGCAGGAGGTCAAACTAGATGATCATACTGTTCTCTTCTGACCTGAGAGTCTATGATTCTATAATTCAGAGGTGGCCAGGACATTTGGGTTTTGTTTTGTTTTTTTTAAACTACAACTCAGTTTTTGTTCTAGTCTAGTTCATAAACTTTTCATCTTCAACGTCATCCTCATAATTGTTTGATAAATGTTAAACAAATAGTCTGCTCTTTAACTGTGGCTTTTGATTAACTTAATTTATTCAGTGTTTTTGTACCCTGTGTTGTATTTCTAGATTACTTGCTAAGAATAATATTTTTTTAACATTTTTGGTGGCTGCCTTTCTTACTGAATGATGGCTTTCTTTAGTCCCTGATGATGTAGTGATGCTTTTATTAGCTGCTGCTGGCATTTTTGAGGACTCTGAATTATTCAAGCTCTCTCATTACTGGAGTTTTATTTCTTCAGTTCCTGTTGTGCAAGTGACACATTTCCTTTACTGTAGAAGCACTTCTTCAAGTCTTCTCCCAGGGTACTAACCAGTCCTGGATTTTGCATACAGAAAAAGCCCACATGCACCTGGATTTTTGCATACAGAAAAAGCCCTATATTAGTATAAAGTTAATTTAATGAGATTTTAATGAAAACCGTCAGGAAATTCAGAGTTAACAGCCACCTAAACTCTGACCTTAAACACATGCATTACATTTCCACCAGTTAGGGAACACTGCACACTAAACAGCAAAAATAATATGGAAAGGATCTGTATTTTTTTTCTTTAATTTTAGATGTATTTTAGTAGAATTTGATATTAGACATTATGGCATGTATGCTGTGGGATTGCATAATGAAATATCTTAGAATTCTCTTCTCATCTGTAAGATGAAGAATTGGCTTGCCTTTTCTCTCCATGTTTCATATTCTAAATTGCACAGTTCCTTGCATATTTCTAGGACTCTGTGTCCCAAAATGTGGTTATTTAAATGAGTACTTATTAGAATAAGTGTACTGGTTTAGTATAGTCCCAAAGGGGTAGCTGTGTTGGTCTAGTTCAGCAAAAGAAACAAGGAGTCCTGTGGCACTTTTAAAGACTAAGAAAAATTGTTAGTCTTTAAAAGTGCCACAGGACTCCTTGTTTCTTTTGCTGGGCTGGTATAGTTTATTGTAAGGACTCCAGCAAGCCAGTTAGCTAAAGGAAGACAGTTTGCTGGCTAGCCTAGCTCCGCTTTTGCAATGTAGAGAGAACCTGACTCAGCTGATGCAGGGGATAGCAATCAGGGAAAGAAAAACTCATTCTAGGAATCTAGTGGTTAGAGATACCAAGACCAGGGAAAATGATGCATCTAGCCTGCAAAGAAGCCTTCTGCTAAGTACGGCTGAAATATGATGATAGCCTGGCATGTGAGATGAGTCAGAAAACACTGAGGCGAACCCCATTAACATAATGTTCCCTTGGTACAGCTGAACACAAGTGTGCAGAGGCAATATGGTGGCATAGTGCATAATATTATAGAAAAAGGGTAGGGAAACATTTTTTTCAGGTTTCTTCATGCAGGGCAGAAACCCTACACTTAAGGAGACAGTGCACTGCTAATAAAAAGCTTTGATTGTTCTTAACAAAGCTCTTTCTGCTTTGCTGTAATTTCAGAATGCTGGGTCCATGTGCCTCCCAGCTGGAATGAAATGTTAAGAACTACAAAGACGCCATCCTATCATGCCTTACTTCCTCCAGAAGTTCCTCATACATGCAGGGTACCATGCTGCCGTCAAACTTGGCAACTGTCTTATTTAGGCTTGCACATCCACAGAAGAGATCCAAACTTGGTAGGCAAAGTATGTACAAAGCAAGAATGAAGGCACACATTGTCAGGCTTGCTCCCTAACCATACATTTATACACATGCATAGACTACATTCTTTATCACTTCTGGTTCATTCACTTACATCCAGCGTGTATTCTCTTTTCCAGCTTTCCTCTAACTGGCACACAGCAGAGCCAATGCTTGCCCACTGTGGATTTAGACTTTGGGTGGGACCAGCTATTTTTTTCTGGTCAGACGAGAACATGTGATCTTGTACAAATGGACAGGTGATCAGGGAAATGATTACTGTGTGTAATGACTATGTTTAGTCTATCACTTTTCTACCTTGTACCAGGCCACCTGACCTGGACCTAGATCAGCCATCAAGACACTTTCCAGTAGTAGGTGTGAGCATTCTTGGGATAGTTTAACAATCATGAATCAATCTTTCCAGCTTACAGCAAACTGATTTTTATGTAAAGTGAAAATTCCTTTAATCAAATCTATGTTAATTGGGATATATTTATCTTATTCTGGGCTTTTAAACTGTGGAATAAACATTTAACATACAGCTTGACTCTTTAGGATGGGGTGTCTTTTTATGGAGTCATGAATTCACTTCCCTTTTGTGTATAAGAATTTTCCACATTTAGGGTGAAACCTAGTGAAGTTTCTGACAGTGTTACCACTTCAGAGTCAAGATTTCACCTTAGATATTGTACATAAGTTTCATTTGAACTTGCATGAGCTATTCAGATACTATGGTGAGTACAGATGCATAAATTGCTGATAAGAAAGACTTTTATGTTTTAATATCTTTTTTTTATTTTCCCACATCTTTTTATCAAAAAGGTTTGGAATATATTACTTACTATCTTGTGGAAAAGTTGTTGAATTAAGAACATAAATTTCCTTCACATTCTGCTGTGGTGTAGTGATGACTGGAGTATTCTGGATGCTGTATAATTTCATTCAGAATGTTGCACTAGCAGTATTCATTTAAAATGAATTATTCTGCCCACTTCATGGCTTTTTTCATTAATGCCATGATATTTGCTGCTGTAAAGAGCCTTTTCTGAGAATGTTTGTTTAGATTAATTAATCAGATTTTCAAATCCATGCTACACTGATGTTTAGGAGTTAATTATTGTATAACTTAACCCAAAATTATTCTGACTCTTCTTTCTTCTTGGCATAACATTCTGTGTTACTCAGTGACACTTCTAACTCTGGTCATTTCATGAGGGCCCACAATTTCAGGCTGCTATTGTTGCATTCCATTACCAGCACAAATAGTCTTTTAAATCAAGATTTTCCCATTAACTCTGCAGTTTTTCCCTGGCTTGTTTCAATTTTTTTGGCCATATGGTGTGGTAGACTCAAGTATATTCATGTAATCCTTTCAATTATCAGTGCAACAGTTATCTGAAGGTAGTATTTCTGCTATAATGTATTTCTGCTATAATGCCTGAAGCAGTCCATTTTAGTAAAGGCATCAAGACATCAGACTTCCTGAGCCTTGTTGATATGGTGTCCAGCTGTGCACAGTTTACTTGTGATAGAAGTCAGAAAAAAAATATGAATTGCTCCAAGTTGTATGACAAATTAAAGTGTGGGGTTTTTTTTTTTGTTTAGTTCCAATGGGGTAGCCACATTAGTCTAGTCCAGCAAAGCAAACAAGGAGTCTGGAGGCCCTTCTAAAGACTAACACATTTATTTATCACATGAGCTTTTGTGGGAGAAAATCCCACTTTGTCAGATGCTTGAAGATGGGGAACTTACAAAATGAGATTTTCTCCCATAAAAGTGCCACCAGACTCCTTGTTTGTTTTTTGTTTATTTTCCATAAGCCAGGGGAAATTTAACTTTTAGAGTTTAAATATCTTCTCGAGCCACTAGAGGGCAGCAAAATCTATTTGGATGACTCGCTGTTAACAGCGATGCATTGAAAACAACATCCATGAAGATTAAGAACTCTCCAAAGGACAAGCCACTTTTTAAGGAGGCTAGCTGTATTTCTTTCTGTTGCAACCTTTTTGTGTCCATTTGTTGTGAATGCTTTTAAGATTTTTTTTTTTTATCACAAGGTTTGGTGCCTTAAATAATTAGTTATTGCACTAGATCCTGTGGCCCTAATAATGGCTCAAGGCACTTTTGTTCCAGATGCTGTACAATCACAGAACAGAAAGATGGTCCCTGCCCAGAAGAACTTAGTCTCATGTAAAACAAGAGACAAAGTGAGATTTGAAAATGAAATTCAGGCTTCTAAATAACTGACTAAAGATAAATAAAAAACACCATTCCCTCCTTTCCTCTCTCATAAACATCCATGCTTATCAAAAAGGAACAAATGTGATATGAGACAGTACTCATGCCCTCTTCTGTGGGAGCTTCTTTAAAGTGCATGTGTGTGTTTGCAACCCTCAACAACAACAAAACCCAATGTTCTGTGTTCCAGAGCGGTAGCCGTGTTCGTCTGCATATAGCAAAAACAACAAAAGTCCTGGGGCACCTTAAAGACTAACAAATTTCTTTGGGCATAACCTTTCATGGGTTGCAACCTACTTCATCAGTTATATATATATATATATAGTAGGTTGCAACCCATGAAAGGGTTATATATATATATATATATATATATATACACACACACACACATATATATATATATATACACACACACACACACACATACAAGGGAGAGAAACCTTACAATGGGGAGGGCAAGTGCTAAGTAGTTAGGGACTACTTAAAGAAATTGGATGTGCACAAGTCCATAGGGCCGGATGAACTGCATCCGAGGGTGCTGAGGGAGTTGGCTGAAGTGATTGCAGAGCTGCTGGCCATTATCTCTGAGAACTTGTGGTGAACGGGGGAAGTCCCGGAGGATTGGAAAAAGGCAAATATAGTACCTATCTTCAAGAAAGGGAAAAAGGAGCATCCGGGGAACTACAGACCGGTCAGCCTCACCTCAATCCCTGGGAAAATCATGGAGCAAGTCCTCAAAGAATCCATCCTGAAACACTTGGAGGAAAATAGAGTGATCAGGAACAGTCAACATGGATTCACCAAGGGCAAATCGTGCCTGACCAACCTGATTTCCCTCTATGATGAGATGACTGGATTTGTGGATATGGGAAGAGCCGTTGATGTGGTATACCTCAACTTTAGCAAGGCTTTTGATACGGTTTCCCACAGCATTCTTGTTGGCAAGTTAAGGAAGTATGAGTTGGAGGAGTGGACTATAAGGTGGATAGAAAATGGGCTAGATCAACAGGCTCAGCGGGTAGGAATCAATGGCTCGATGTCTAGTTGGCATCCGATAACGAGTGGAGTTTCCAGGGCCAATTCAAATCCTTGGCATCTCTGCTAAGGTAGCCAAGAAAGTATCAGTTACTGTCATTTGTGGTATTAGGTATTTTAATAGCTTTCATGATTATCTTACTTTATTTGAAAAGCAGTTCTTAGCATTTCCTAAGTTTCAGTGCTGTAGGAAGTAACCAACATCAGCCCCCTTATTATCGCTTACATGTTGAAAATACAATTTTAATCATGGTATATATACATATTAGAAACACGCAGAATAATTTGTGAAGGTTGCAGTGAGGATAATTTAATTCTATTCAAGTATTTTTGTAGCAGTGTATTAATGGGGAGGCAGCAGACACCTCTTACATTTAATATTTTGTCTAGATCTCCTGAAAAAGAGAGATTTTTTTATCTTAATACTTTAATTGCAAATTCAGGGCCTGCTTCCATTGAGGTAAATGGTGTTACTACAGTTAACTTCAGTGAGAGCAACATCTGTCTGTCATATAGGGTTGGAGTATGAGAATTTTGATCATAGTTCAGAGAACTTGTAATTTGTGTGATTTGGGTAAGCACTGATAAATTTTACTTACCATGTTAATGTGTTTTAGCTATCTGTCATGTGTTCAATAGGTTTATACCATGTCGGGTTATCAAATAATTGTTGATAGGAATTTCTTCCTACTCTGAGAAAAGTCTTGGATTTTTTTCCTCTTGTTTGTTTTAGTGAATGATATGAAGTTTGTATAGCAAAACCA
>ML685791.1:3265008-3301484 GCA_007922175.1 Pelusios castaneus
TCTCTATTCACTCCCTCCTCCCCCAAACCCCCCTCACTGGGCTGATCTACTCACTCCCAGGCGCCTCGCAGGACCACGCTGGAGCCCGGCCACACACTGCCGTCAGCCTGCCTTGCCCCTGAGACCGACCAGCTGGCCGGAGGGGTGGGGGGGAGACAAGAGCCTGCTGAGCCCGCTCCCCAAGTGCGGGCCGCAGCAGAGTGGACCACGGGCTGCCTTTGACACCTCTGCTTTAGGTTAACCAACTTTGCTGAGCAAAGCCCCCATTGTCTGAATGATATTGATTGGAAATGGGCAAGTATTGATTGTAGATGCAGAACTCCTGCAAATATTTTGCTGCCATGGAGTACTGAAAAATCTATATAGTGGCCCTTGATTTTGGTATATATGTCTCTGGATAGTCACAGGTTTGGGGTTAGTGCAAACAATACTTTGTTCTAGAAGCCCTTTATGTATCTTGATAAGGATGTAGTTGGGATTGTTGTCTTTTTAATTACATCTGAATTGATACTTGCAGTCATTTTGGCCTCTTATTTGAGCCAGAAAATAGCTGTATTGCTTGTGTGTGTGTGTGTCAAGGAATTTTAAGTAAAGTCACCATAGTAGCTTGAGTGAAAGTTCATGAAATGGTAGAGTTCTTGATTCTAAGGAATAGTAAGAAGGAAAACAGAATAATGACAATAAATTTCAAGATGGCAGACTTTAGCAAATTTAGAGATTTTGTAAGCAAGATCTCTTGGAAAGCAAGTCTAAAGACAAAAAAAGATTCAGGAAACTTGGTAGTTTTTTAAAGAGAAATTATTAAGGACACTATCCCAACGTGTAGGAAAGATAGGAAGTACGATAAGAGACCACCTTGGCTTAACCAGGAAATCTTCAATGACTTGAAACTCAAAAATAAGTCATACAAGAAGTGGAAAGTAGGTCTAGCTCTTTAGTAAGTAAAAACCACACGCATATAGGGAAAAAATTAGACATGCCCAGGAACAAAATGAGATTAAACTAGCTAGGGAGAGAAAGCGTAACAAGAAAACATTTTTCAAATATATTGGAAAGTAGAGAAAGACAAAAGGCCAGGTTGGTCCATTATTACATAGGAAAGACAATAACAGAAAATGCATCATGGGCTGAAGCATTAAATGCCTCTTGGGTTTTTATTTTTTATTTTTTTATTTTTTTCATTTTTCATCAGAAAGTTATCAGTGATTGGACAACTAAATGAACGTTGAGGTAAATCTGGTAGGATGTGAGGAAAAGAACAGATTAGGAACTACTTTGATAAATTAGATTTATTCAGATATTTAGTTTCTGCATCTCCTTATGGATATTGGTATGCAATTAAGCCAAATCACTTTTGAAAATAAAGCCCTTTATTGTGTAGATAGTGTTACTATGGTAATAGAAAAACATAGTGATGAAAAAGATAGAAGTAGAAACCGAGTTTTTAGGGGGCTAGTTACAGAGATCTTTTTTTGGTCTTGTGACAACACTTGAGTTTAACGTTTCCAAAACATAGAAGCCAATACAGCTGGAGCTTCAGCCATTGGTCTGAGGTTACCATTGATCTGAAGCTACATTTATTAACATGTTTATTTTATTTATATAGTGTATCGTGGGAAAATATGGAGGAGGGTAAGCTGAATGGAAAGACCTGAATATCGTGTAATGCTGTATATAGGTCACATAATCGGATCTTAATTTCTTTCATTATATTCTTCTATTTCATTCATGCTTCCTTTTTCGTCTCAAAACGATTTATTAATTAAAAAATTGGACATACTCAGATATCAGTGTAATTGGGCTGACATGGAGCAATTTTTAGCCAGTACTCTGTGATACAGATAAACAATGATACCAGACATACAACTTTCCATCTTATTCGGCGTTCCTCCTTGTACACTTGTTGCTGGACACTTTGATAGAGTTGTGATCCCTGTCGATCTATATCGGAATATAGGTTTGTAGTGGAAATGATGTATCAAATCTTCAACACAGTTAGGTGTTTTTAGATCTTAGAGTTTAAGTACTTTGTAAACAAAATAGTCTAGGTAGTATTCTTTCCATAAGTCTGCCTCCAAAATTATCTTTGTTGTTTTAATAGTCAGCAGATGTATTTACTTTCCATCATCTTTATGTCTTACTGATGCTTATAAACTGTCGTGTAAATATCTTATCAGAGATGGAACATACATATAGTGGGCAGTGTATAATTCTGTGGACTCTGAAGCAAAAAACACACAAATCAGAGTATGGTAAAATGCAATCTGCAACTTTATTAAACAATGAGAAACCTTCCCCAAACTACTCAGCAGGGTCATTCCAGTGCAGAATTCAGCTAGGCTCAAGTGGCTCCCAGTTCAAACTTGAGTATGAAGGGGTTCTACAATACCTGGCCTGCCCAGGGCTCCCAGTGGACACCAGTGTCCCAACCTCTCCCACTCCTGCTTGCCAGAGATAGGAGAGGTGAGTGCAGCTCTACCCTGAAAGGGCAGTGTGTCTCCATCACTCTTGAGTTTACCAGGTCCACACTCCAGTTAGCATTGTTCACTGTAGCATACATGTTAGAGAATACTGTGTACTGTATACACTCACCTGGGCACAGTATCAAGGCTGTTTTTTAAAAATAAAATTAAAAAAAATTTCACAAAGCTAAGTTTTAGCTATTTATGTTGTGGAACTCGCCTTCACAATATAAAATGGTCAGTAGAGTTGAAAGTTATCAGAATGATTTATCCTAAAATTCATTGACTGTTCACATTTCACCTCACCCTGTGTGGCCGGACTTTGAGGCCAGGAAGTGTAGGCCCTCTTAAATATCTTTAATTTTTCATCATCGGGGCTGGAGAACAGGTTTTGTGCCTCAGTTTGTAATCTTTCCTCTCTTGCAAGGTTAAGTTAACCTCTCGTAAAAGAGTTTATGAATATATGCATTTTTGTATTTCTGCTAAATGTAGTTTCCATGGAGTTTATTATTTTAACACAATCCTAAGCATTGCTTTGTCTAAGATATGCTGAACATTTTGTTGGTGCAGCAAGATTTTGATGGTTTCTACAGTATTCACTTGCAAAATTAGTTTATTTGCATATGTGTAAAGGGACACTTCCATCTTGGAAATTCACATAGTTAGGAAAACAAAATTAGTAACACTGAAAAGTTATTGAAGTGAAAGAATTTTTACCCTGTAGCTTACCTGTCAACATTTGTCTTTTATTAACTTTTTGCATTTTTTTCACCTTGGACAATGAAAATGAATGAAGGCAGTTTCACTTAAGCACTATATAGTCTGTTTCAAACACTGGGGAAAAATATTTCTTTAAGAACAGAATATAATTAAAACATTTTAAAAAAACATGGAAAAAATTATTTTGATCTTGTTTTTTATAAAAGCTTTCATTTATAAAATTGTTGTAAAGTCCCACTTCTGCAAGCATTCATGTGCTTGGGTTTACGTGAGTAGAGTCATTGAGTTCATGTGTGTTTTAAAAACAAAAACAAACAAAAAAAAAATGCGAGTGCTACTAGAATTGGGGCTTTAATTTATAGTGTATATTTAAATGTATCTATCTAAAAGAATCACTGTGTATCGGACTTTAAAACTTGGTGAGATTTAAGGCCTACTTTTTATTTAATGTACAATGTCTGTTTTGTATACTAAAGCATACTGTTTTATATACTGCAGCATACTGAAGTACTCCAAAATATATTAATTTCCTATTAGATTTCATGTTTCTGTGCATCTAAGAGGAACAGAACATAATGTTCATTTAACTTCTGGTAGTCAGACTATTTCTGGTCATGTAAATTTCGCAGTGATATTTGTTACTGATGGGAAGATTGCTGTGTTTTTAAAAGGAACTAAAAACAGCTTTAGGGTGAAACTAAGTATCACAAAAGGCTACATAGTACAGTCATAAAACATCTAGCTGATGCTGCCTGAATAAAATTAAAAACATATTTTGTGGATTTTTTTCTGATGTTTATGATAATTAAATGCATTCTTATTTTCTGTCACTCCATCAAATTTTTTGTTTATGCAAGAGTTGCTAAGATGGAGTGTATCAATCTTCAAATGAATAAATAAGGTGAAATAAATAATAAACTCTTCCAATAATGAAATCTGTTTGTAGCAAATTTTATTTTCAAGTAATTTAATACTTTTTTTTTTTTTTTTTTTTAAACTTTGCAAAAGTGTATATAGGCCGTACCTTCTGCTGGTATAAATCAGGATACTTTCACTGGCAGTTGAGCTATATTGATTTACACCAGCTGAGACACTGGCCTTGAGATTGTGTTTATGCATATACACAAACACACTATATACTTTTGTTGCCTTTTAAAAAGTAAACAGTAGCCCAAGATTCCTCTGGGGGAATTTGAGGCCTTGTGGGGGTGGGGGCAGGGCAGGGGGAGGTGGGATTAAAAAAAAGCAGACCACGAACAAACAAACAAAAAAATCCCTACTCTCCTCTGCTTTTATGCAACTTTTATTGTATTTGGAAACCTTTCTTAACAGAATTCCTTCAGTCAGATTTGTATCGGTTGTTTCTGCATCTTTCATATGTGGGTTTTTTCATGTTTAAAATGTTTTTAGGATTATAATGTAGTCACGTGTTTTTATTTTATCTTGAAGAGTTGTATTTTTGAAGCTGTAACAACATTCTCATATAAAACATGATTTCAGCTGAATAATTAGCCATCATTCAAAAACAAAGGACCAGATCATTGGCCACTATTTCAATGGCACAATGGGGGCCATAAAGATGGTTTACCCGACTTTTGAGTATTTCCTCCCAGCACTTCATTACTGTCTCTCTGGCCCTGATTTTGCAGCTTCTTTCATACAGCCAAACCACCCATTAACTTCAGTAGGCACCAACTGGGCATAGTATTCTACTCACAAGCCGCAGAACTGAGACCTATGTTAACTGCAGAAGGAAAACTATGTTCTACTTTGTCTTGTGGGTCATTGGTCAGCTAAATGCTGATTCCAGAAACTTTTTGCTTGGTGATTATTAGGTGTGGTGAACAGGGTGCATTAGGGCACTGTGGGTCTTGCACTTCAGGGTCTGGTAGCCAGCTGAGGCATGGCTCTCCTCCCTCCAGACTCCTCATGGGGCAGTTCCTCCCTCCCTTCTGCCCTAGGGCCAGACTCTCTACCCCACAGGGAAACTTGGGGAAAATGCAGAATTTTCATGATCTTGTGATTAATCTTTTAAAATTTAATTGCATTAATCTTTAGAATTTATGAAATGTTAGGTATATAGAGTAGTTTATATGTATATGTGGATAGATTGTGAGGAGAAAAAATAAAACATCCAAGATTTCTTTTGGAACCTGATTACTGGGCAAGCGTTATTTTCCCTAATATGTTTCCACAGCCTTTGTGCATGTGGGTCATCTTGAGTGAAATTGATCCTTGAGTAGAGGGCCAATGTAAGATCTTTGCACCTTTTAAGTAGAATTAATTTGAGGAAAGTTTTGCCATTGTGACAATTTGCATTGCTTCATAAAGCTACAGAATCAACTTCACAATTCTCACCTAGTCCACTAGCTGAATTTCAGTTGACTATAAAACATGACCATGATAAATGTTTATACTTGCCTGTCATAACAATGAAAATAAGTTCAGCATAAATAAGACTGTTCCAAAACAAGCATTAAATAAGACCTTTCCAAAACAATTGGCCACCTCTCTCTCCCCCACAAACCCACTGAAGCACAATCATGAGAGATCAAATGGGCTTTACAGCATCTCTTGACGTTCAGGAGACTTGATCTCTGTTGAATCAAAGGGGGAAGTGATTTCCAGCATTGAAGATATCAAAACTACCTTACCACCTGCCCCCTGATTTTTAAGTTTAGAGGCTGCTAGATTTCACTGCTATGTGGTACGCATGGGAGATAAGGTAGCCTCCTGGCCAAATACCATTGTAACAAATACCCCCTCTTATAGTTTAATTTTACTTTTTGTTTTTAGTTATATTTGGTTCAGTGCACATCCTGTTGCTATAAATAGCATTCATTCCCTTTCTATATATAGCCTTTGTCTAGAAAGAAAAGGGTTTTTTAAAAATTGAGTCTAGCATGTTGAGTGTAAACTGATTATAACTAGATTAGTAAAACCTCCATGTATTGTCTTTCTCATCCCAGTAATACCCCATGCTTATATTGGAATTAGAATACCCACATGGGGGGGGGAGGGGGATGCCTGTATAACTTCAGTGATATAACTGGTAATACCAGTATAGACAGGGTTTTATAACCACATTATATTGTGTCTGTGTTATTCACATATCCATTTATATCTAGATCCTGTGACTAGTTTGCCTGTGATGTTTAGTAGCTAGTATTATTCTGGGAGGCTTTCCTCCCTCTTTCCAAAGCTAAAATGATTTAATATCATATTCAAAGAATTGATTGGGATATTGAGAGGACTGTTATATGTTAGATACAATAACTGAGGCAGAACTAACATTTTTACTATGTATACCATCCTCGTAACTGCCGTTGAAAGTTTACACTAGTGCTCCGTCTAGTTATAAATAGGCTTATTGACTTACAATTTACAGTTTACTTCTTTATTTAATTCTCTCTCTGTGCCTAAATTTGAAATCTGATGAGATGTGAAGTTCAAGTAGAGGTGTTGCATGTCTTCCTTTGAGTTCTCTGTTAGAGAGACTCTTTGACAGAAAAGAAGTGACAACATGCTTCCCAAGAACAAAATTTGTATGGGCAGTTTTGATTAATTCTAAATTTAGCTTTGTGAATATTTGCTAAATCCAATTTATATATATATACACACACACATATTAAGGCCAACATTCTTGCCATCAAATGTATCAAACAATAGTCCCTATGACAAACAGCCTTTTTGTGTCTAAATTTACTTTTGTCCTCTATTCCTTATTAGGTGTATTCTCAGTTACGATGTTTTGGTTGAAGTGTGGATATTTTGAACTGTTTATATTCTGATCTTCCTTGTAGAAACATTCTATGATCTCCCTTGACTAGCATTTGTATTCTGCTGGCTATTGTTTTGGCTAATATCGTGAGGTCCATATTTAGGTTTATTGTAATTTATTTTTATTTAGAAAATGTTGATATTTATTTATAACTTCTTAGCCATAAAAATAAAAACAATATAAATAAGTTTCTGGGGGAAAACTACAGATGCTAAACATATTACTAACAATCCATAACTTAAATGAAAAAATTAAATAAAGTTCTCTGCAAAAAGACTATTTCACTTCTCATTTAAATGGAATTTTATACTGAATTCTGAAAGACTTCTTGATTTATACATAATTATACTAGATGCTATAACAAGATGGAATCAAATAAGTAGCTGAACAGTTATGTAAAATAATTTGATACTATTCAATTTATAAAATAACAGGTATGTGTAAGGATAAGTGCTTATTACTTCAATGAATCTTTTCATCAGAGAATAAATTTTAAAATTATAATGGTTGATGGAGAGAATATAAGCCATTTGTTGTCCATTGTTAGAAATCACATGGAATTTATGAAGGGGTCAAGTGGTATGTAGTCACAAATCTTTTATTTAATCTATATTTTGTTTGTACTCGTTTCATTCGGATATGTGGACTGGGGGACCATTCCTTCTGACTGTCAGTAAAAGAGATGTAGTTTTCTTTTCCAGAACATAGATATTTTGCAAAGGTGAAGCTATGTGCTGAAAGTTAGACCAGTCTTTGCTTAGATGAATGACTTTATTAGCATTTATTTCAGAAGTTAAATGAGTAAACTTACCATTAGGGTCCCATTTTCTATCAGGAATCTAGCTATTCAAAAAGTTAGAAAGCTTATGTATGGTAATGAGAAATTTATTTCTGCTGAAAACAAGTTTGTTAATTTCTTCTAGCTTCTAATCAATTCCAGAAGTCCTTACAGAAATCCAACAGATTTTCTATGCATGACTGAATATATGCAATTCTTTCATAATATATCAATCTATAGTTCCCCACTAAAGACTCTGCTCCAGTGTGTCTGTCAAAGTATTTATAAGGCATCTGTCACCATACTGTCTAAGTTCCAAAGGGGTAGCCATGTCAGGCTAGTTCAGCAAAACAAACAAGGAGTCCTGTGGCACTTTTAAAGACTAACAAATTTATTTATCACATGAAAGAATCCATCCTGAAACACTTGGAGGAAAATAGAGTGATCAGGAACAGTCAACATGGATTCACCAAGGGCAAATCATGCCTGACCAACCTGATTGCCTTCTATGATGAGATGACTGGATTTGTGGATGCGGGAAGAGCCGTTGACGAGGTATACCTCGACTTTAGCAAGGCTTTTGATACGGTTTCCCACAGCATTCTTGTTGGCAAGTTAAGGAAGTATGGGTTGGACGAGTGGACCGTAAGGAGGATAGAAAACTGGCTAGTTCAATGGGCTCAGCGGGTAGGAATCAATGGCTCCATGTCTAGTTGGCAACCGGTAATGAGTGGAGTGGCCCTGGGGCCGGTTCTGTTCAACATCTTCATTAATGATCTTGATGATGGGATAGACTGCGTGCTTAGTAAGTTCGTGGATGACACCAAGCTGGGGGGAATGGTAAATACTCTGGAGGGCAGGGACCGGATCCAGGGAGGCTTGGACAAATTGGAACACTGGGCCGAAAGAAACCTCATGAGGTTCAACAAAGACAAGTGCAAAGTCCTGCACTTAGGATGGAAAAATCCCATGCACTGCTACAGGCTGGGAACGATCGGCTAAGTAGCAGCACTGTAGAAAAGGACCTGGGGGTTATGGAGGATGGGAAGATGAATATGAGCCAACAGTGTGTCTTGTTGCCAAAAAGGCCAATGGCATATTAGGCTGCATCAGTAGGAGTATTGCCAGCAGATCGAGGGATGTGATAATTCCCCTCTATTCGGCACTGGTCAGGCCACATCTGGAATACTGTGTCCAGTTTTGGGCTCCCCACTACAGAAAGGATGTGGACAAATTAGAAAGAGTCCAACGGAGGGCAACAAAAATGATTAGGGGGCTGGGGCACATGACTTATGAGGAGAGAGACTGAAGGAACTAGGCTTATTTAGTCTACAGAAGAGAAGACTATGGGGAGATTTGATAGCAACCTTCAACTACTTGAAGGGATGCTCCAAAGAGGAGGGAGCTAGGCTGTTCTCGAGGGTAACAGAGGACAGAACAAGGAGCAATGGTTTCAAATTACAGCTGGGAGGTCAAGGTTGGATATTAGGAAAAACGTGCTCACTAGGAGGATGGTGAAGCATTGGAATGGGCTACCTAGGGAGGTGGTAGAATCTCTATCTTTGGAGATTTTTAAGGCCCAGTTAGACTAAACCCTGGCTGGGGTGATTTAATGGGAGTGGTCTTGCTTTTTAGCAGGGGATTGGACTAGATGACCTCGTGAGGTCCCTTCCGTCCCTATTATTCTATGATTCTAAGTGATGGCTAAACCCCTTTTTTTAACTCACCTGAGTTAATTATCTCTTGCTGTTGAGATAGGCAATGGATTCCAGCAGAGCAAAATATTGTACAGATGGTCTGCAGAAATGTACTTCATATCAGACATATTAGAAGAGTAAAAGTAAAGGTTCTTACAAAACAAAGTTACCACTTAATTAAATGAGTGGGCTTTCATAAAACCTGTCAAGGGAAATCAACTATTTCTCTTGTAAAGGATTGCTATGTTCATCAGCCAGCTTTTATTCAGAGGAGTTTGCTATATGTGGACCAAATTGTTCATCTCTCTCTATCCTTCTTCCTTCTGTTTTTAAATGTGAAATTAAGGGGATTGGTGTATAGAACTGGGTTGGTGCCCACATTCTCAGCGGAGCACAGAATTTTTATTTCTGTCCAGACCCTGATCTCTATTTCAAAGGTTGATAAAGAGATTTATGGATTTCTTGACATTTTGTTTTCATGAAATGTCTAAAAGTAATGCAAAGGCCCACCCAGAAAAAAGCTATGCACTACAGGAGGACTAGAATCTTTTTGATGTTGGATTAGCTGTTAATTAGGCAGGGAGTACCTAATTATAACTATAAACTCAGAGTCTTGGAAATTTGGTCTGATTTTTGTCTTTATTTTGGATTTTAACAGGATTAGCAAACTGTGGGAATTTGTGAGAGCATAAATAGTTATTTTGAAAATCTGTTTGAGGTAAATTTCTATCAATAAGTGTGACTCTTCTTCGCTTTTATGCCAAAAACCCCAAAATGTATGTGGGAACTACACAAACAATTAACTTCTCTGTATTAATCCTGTATAATAGCAGTACAGAAACACCGCTATTGTCTTTATGCACCATTCAGAAATTATATATACACAGTTTTTCCTTTTTTAGTTGGTACTTTATGCTTATATGGAAATTTTCTTAAAGAATATCTGATTATGCTCTCTCTGATTCATTTAAAAAATCACAATCTGTTGTATATATGAAGCATTTCCCTGTCAGAGTACTGCACACATAGAATTTATAAAAAACCAAAGCCATATGAAACTTTTACATGATTTTTTTTTTTAAATCTTTTCCAAAAAAAGAATGGCATAAAATATTTACTAATCAGTAAAAATGTTCTCTGTCTGTATGTTTCAGAATTGTCTTGTTTCTCGCAGTTTTTCCTTTAAAGGATGTACAATGAGACAATGTGTATCCAAGAGATATTGGACTGCATCAATTGATTCATAGAATCCAGAATAGTAGGTCAACCATTTAGTACATTTACTCTGTAACTTATTTAAACAAAACAAGGAAATATTTGTTTTAAGTTTCTGGCACTAGTTTGTTGTCAAAGAGATCTAAGCATTTGTGGATTTTGAATTATTTGTGTGCTTTTTCTGATTCTGGATGTAGTATATCAGGTGTGCATGCGTAATAAATGCAAATTGAAGACAATGACAAAGCTAATTGGGGGGAAAAAAGCTGAACAAAATGCCCTTCACCCAATGTCTTGATTCAGTAGATATGGATAATTACTGTAATATGGCAAATGTAAATGCAGCAGAGATATTTGTGGATTATCTTTCTGAATAAATGTTAGTGTATTAAAGCTCCTGCCCATTCTTGCAAGTGTGCTATGGACCAAGGTGGTTTGGCAAACATCCCAGATCAAAAAAGTCAAGACAAAGAGGGATTATACAAATTTTTTTTAAGATAAATAGTTAAGATGGATAGGTATTAAAATGTTGTTACTGACCCAACCAAGATACCCACAGAACAACTAATATATTTGAGGAATATCAGATAACAATATCCAGATGTGGTACACCCTGTGAGAAAGTGTATATCCAGCATTTAGTAGCTGAATTTAATAATTATCCTCAAAGGAGACTCTGCCATCTCACTTGGTATTGGCCCTTTCACATTCGTCATTCTTTTAATAATATGAAGAAAGTCAGAGAACACAGACCTAAGTAAGGGTGAGGAAAATAAAAGTAGTAATAAAAAAAGCACACTTTTTTCAGTCTGTGATGCATACCTTTTGTGTTACAAACTGATGTATTTCAGGATACAATCCCAGAGGTGGTTCAGGATTTAATTCTGAAGGCCAGCTTTTACAGTAGGAGCAGGTGGCACAACAGAAAACAGATTCTGCTCTCAGAAGTCAGAGGATCAGAGACCACTTGTCAAAACTCAAGTGGTGTGGTTTAAATACACTTCAAAAACATTCCTTGCTTACATTAGGTATTCACAATATTTCAGTGTGCTTAATGTTTACAAGAATACTTTTAACTGCCCGGCTCCCACCTCCCCACCCCCCGCCAATTCCCCCCCAAACTGGACAAAAAATATAAAAGCTATAAGCAGCCAAACAGTTAGTGCATGTTCAATGAAAATCATATGATGGAAGCATTTCATTAAAGTTTCACATGAACTTTTAAACAGTGTTTCACTTCTTTTAACTAATCAAAACCACATGAATAGCAGAGACACTATTTTATACATTAATATTGATCCAGCCAAACAGTTTCCATAAATGCACTATTTACAGAGGATCAGGCTAAACAAGTATTAATTGCAGTGGTGCACTGAATGAGATTACACACTCGTTTGCTCTTTCCACAGAATATGAAGACGAAGGGCAGTTGGCTTAATTCATATACTATATTCGAGTATCTCATTCTGAGATCTGTATATAAAAAACCAGCTATCTTGACATAGATGTATTGTTCAATTGTTGGTATAGCCCAGTTAATTTTGAATTTCTGTGTTCAACACCACTTCACACGCAGAGTTTTTATTTTGTTGTGACTGAAATGTAAAGATCCCTGTCACCATCTAAGATTTTTCATGCTATTATAGATGCAAATGCTGTAATTGTTTCAAGCCTACCTTTTCTTCTGTCTCCAAACTCTTCGGGGAACTCTGCTCAGGGCCATCCCTATGGCAGTGCGGAGTCCAGGACCAATTGGGGCCTCCAGCCTCCCCACCACGCAGACTAGAGTGGTGGCGGGACAGCTGTGGGCCCTGCTGGAGGGAGCCCTATTCAACGCTGCGCGGAGCGGTTAGAGTCAGAGGGCGCCCTCCCTGCGCTGCTCCTCTGCAGTGTTCTGTGCCTGCCCCACCTCACCCCCAGCCGGTCCGTCCTGGGGCAGGGCAGGCTGGGGTGTGGCCTACGAGAGCCCCGGCCACATGCCAGCCTGTCCCGCCTCCTGGGACAGACCAGCCGGCCAGGGGTGGAGCAGGCATGGAATGCTATGGAGAAGCAGCACAGGTAGGGTGCCCTGTGGCCCTCCCCTCAGGGCTGAATGGGCAGAAGGAGGGAGGGGTGGTATGGGGCCCGCTGAACCACAGGGCCCCACTCTCCACCTCAGGGATGGCCTTGACTCAATTAAGGAAAATTCAAAACTGTGAGAGTCTGTTTGTACAAAACTTAACTCTGTGTACACTTTAGCCCTAGCAGCATAGAGCCTGCTCAGCTGTGCACTCGTATTATGTGCATTAGAAACACCTCGCACCTTATCCTACAGTATTTCCAGAGCCAAGACAGGAGCTACCATGCAATGTCATTTGAACAACCCTGCTACAAGCTATCAAATGAAACAATTCCTGGTTGCTGTTGGCATTTGCACAACAGCTGAACATAGTTTCTGGTCCTGGGAGATGAGCACTGACTGATGTGATCACATTGTTATGCAGATATGGGGTAACAAGCCATGGCTGCAGAAGTTTTGGCTGTGGAAGGCCACTTTCCAGGAACTTTGTGCAGAGCTTTCCCAAGCCCTGAAGTGCAGCAACACTAAAATGAGACCTGCTTTGTTGATGGAGAAGCGAATGGAGATTGCTCTATGGAAGCGAGACACCAGATAGCTACCATTCAGTGGGGAATTAGTTTGGAGCTGGTAAATCCACTGTGGAAGCTGCTGAAATCAAGTGTGCAGGGCCATTAGTCTGCTTCTGCTAAGATGGGTGGTGACTCTTGACAATGTGCAGGACATAGTGGGTGGGCTTACTGCGATGGGAGTTTCCCTAGCTGATAGGTGGCACACATATCCCTACCTTAGCACCAGAACACTTTGCCAAAGAGTGCATAACTGAAAAGGGATACATTTTATTGGTGTTGCAAGCGCCGGTGGATCACTGGGGATGTTTCACTGACATCAGTGTGGGATGGTTAGGAAAGGTACATGACATGCACATCTTTAGGAACATAGATCTATTCAGAAAGCTGCAATCAGGGACTTTCTTTCCAAATCGCAAAATAACCATTGATGATGATGATGAAATGCCAATCATCATGCTGCAAGATCCAGCCTACCCCAGTTCCCATGGCTCATGAAGCTGTACACAGGCACCTAGACAGAAATAAGGAACAGTTCAACAATAAGCTGAGCAAGTGCCGAATGGTGATGAATATGCCTTTGGACATTTAAAGGGTTGCTAGCACAGACTGCTTACTTGGTTAGACCTCAGTGAAAACAATATCCCCATTGTTATTGCTACATGCTGCGTGCGCTCCGTAATATCTCTGACGCAGAGGATGAGAATTTTCCACAGAGGTAGGGTGTGGTGGCGGATAGATTGGCAGATAATTTTGAGCAGCCAGATCCCAGGGCCATAAGAAGAGCCCAGCAAGGAGCTCTGTGTCTCCTGGTGGTTTTGAAAACCTGTTTCAGTAATGAGCTACAGTAATGTGCGCTGCTTGCTTCTTCCCATCATACCTTCCCCTTTGTTCAGCGCTGTCCCATGGCGGGAGCGGGTCACAGGGCCAACTGGTGTAGGCAGGGCCCCGTTCCCCCCCCATGCTGGAGGGGAGTCGGGCCGCTCCACCCCTCCCCAGGAGCCAGCCCGGGCAGGGAGGCTGGGGCCGCTGGTGGGGGGAGCCGGCCGCAGCCAGGACCCAAGGCCACCGCCGGAAGCTGGTTCCAGCCAAGGGCAGCCTGCCGGCGAGGACTGGCCCTGACCGCATGGGGCAGGCCGGCCCAGAGGTGGGTCCCGGCCACCTGCCCCACCTCTGGGCCTGCCCGCTCCGCCCCGGAGGTGGGGAGGGCTAGCCCAGGGACTGGGCTTAGTGCTCCCTGCCAAAGGCAGCAGGAAGCAGGGAAGAGTGGGGCTGTGGGGGCTGGGAGCAGGACAGCATGGGGCCCACGTAACCGCAGGGCCCGGGGCGATTGCTCCATTCGACCCCCCCCCCCCCAGCGACGACCCTGCCTTTCTTGCATCAGTTTCCCTGTACTTCTCTTTCCCCGCCAACCACCATTATTGGAATAAATAAAGAGTATTTTGTTTGTGAAATGTTGACTTTTACTAGACAAACATAAAAATTCTGAAAGAACAGGCAAATAATTTAATCGTGGGCCAATGGTGTGATAAACGTAGAAGGGGAGAAACAAATGCAGCTTGTCTGTGAAAGTACAGAATTCTTGCCTATAAATGGGCTTTGTTCTTAGTACCCTCCCCTGGTGTTGAGTGGAAGGGATATTACACCACACCCTCCCTCTGCCTTCTGGAATATTTGGGGGGTTGGGGGAGGGGGTTGGGAACAGTGTGATGCTTTGAGACTGTTCTGCAGGGGCTGAAATGGGAGTCTAACCTCAATCTGTTTTTCTTGAAGCTCAGTCAGATTCTTCAATGTGTCTGACTGGTCCTTCATAATCCACAGCAACTCATCCTGACCAGCATGTTTGTGCTTCTAGGATGTGCTCCTGCCCTTCATGTCCATGGCCAGTTTTTCAGACAAAACTGGCTCTTAGTTCTGTATCAGCTGTCCCAGAGGAGTTCATTATCTCATTGACCATGTCATCATACTTTCTCTTTTTTCCACCTTCTAATCTGCTGGTGTGGAGGATGCGCTGAAGGCCAGACTTCCCACAGAAAGGCATGCAAAGCACAAGGCAACCATTGTCAGTGCATACCCTGGGTCTAGGGCCAGGTTGCTATTTAAATACACTCCTCTTGTTACACTCAAGTGCATGCCAGAACATAATCAGAATCCCTAGCTATTCAGTTAACTACTTGCTGTTCCAGCCATGGTGCATGTAGCCCAGTGGCATGGATGACGTGAATTGTGCTACAACTTGTTGGAAGCATGCATCTGGACCACAGGGGGACAGTGTCCCTTCTCCCAGCAACACAGATGTTGCTGTGAGACTAGGGACCAGCATTAAGCTTCCCAAATTACAGTGTTTGTCTGAGACAACTCTGTGGCTTAGAGCAGAACGAGAAAGTTGCACCCAAGAGAAAAACACAGTAAGCCAACCCCCCTTCCTTTAACGCTGCTGGTGGTAGTTGCCCTGGGCTTGCAGATTCTGATGTCAACCCCAGTCCCTGCCAATCAAACCACTGGCATGTTAGGAAAACCAATTGAGGGCCCCAGAAATCACCATGGATGGAGAATCACACGTGCTATTGTTTGCAGTACAAGTACACGTAATGAAGACTTCCACTGTCTCCCCTGTGACCCTATGAGATATCATTCTGGTGAGGGTAACAGCTGGCAAGGGAGCAGATGCTGCAAGCAGCTGGGTACAGACATGGTCCATATGCTGCATACCGTAACGATGCTAGCAGAATTAGTACTGGAGCGGCATGGGAAGGTGTCCTACCATTGCAGAAGAAATAAGGCAGCCCTCCCCAGAAACCTTCTGCAAAGGATTGCATGAAAGTTTCCTGGGGATCTCCATGGAGAATTCCCAGGCCATCCCTGTGAACACAAACAGTCTTTTATGGGGGGCACCCTCTTCATCAGTGATTCTTAACCTTTTGCCGGTCGCAACACACTTGGTGGCATGTCGTGACCCTATAGGACACACCAGCCCACCCGTCCACCCTGCCCCCAGGATGAATCCAGCCATCTCCCTGGCTCTCTGCGACACACTTACTGTTATGTGGTGACGCAGTAATATTTCCTGACACAGTGGTTGAGGACCACTTTTCTACATAGCTGAAACAGCCACTGGGAAGCAGATACCACTACACTTAACTTTTTGTTTCTCCATATTACGCATAAAATATAAGAGCATCTAACCCCTGGAATTGCATATTCATCAGTGGTGCCTTCCCTGGTATCATGCTGAGTCACCATGCTATCTTACAACTGGGCTAGACTGCTGTCTCTCATTCTCCTCCTTGTTCAGACTGTCCTAACTGTTGCCTGAAGTGGTCTGGGACTCAGGCTCCTGGGAAGTATCCATATTGTATTTGGGGGTTCTGGTGGGGTTGCTGCCAAGAATCACAGGTGGTTCATTGTAGAAGCAGCATGTCTATGGTGCAGAACCAGAATGATCGTTCACCTCCCTGGTCTCCTGATATGCCTTTGATCTTTGATTTTTTCACGTGGCACTATTGTGCTCCCCTGTCATATTTCTTTTCCACCATTCTCTGCATAATCTTTTCATAGATGTTTACATTTCTTCAGCTGGATCAGAGCTGTACCTGCACAAACTCTTCTCCCTACAGGCCAATAAGATCTACCACCACCTTTGTGCCCCAGGCTGGAGTGCATTTGAGGTGTTGAGTTGCTATGATCAGTTGCACTGGCAAACTCTCCTTGCTAATCAAACAGGGAATGGGAATTCAAAATTTCTAGGAGCTTTAAGAGGGGAGGGGCTGTTTCCTGCATACCTGGCTACTGTGCAGTACAGTTGAAAACTATCTCCAGAGCAGCCACAGTGGAAAATTGTGGGACGCCTCCTGGAGGCCAATTCAATTGATTTACACAGCACTGCTCTGCACTGACTCTCTGTTGACCCATGAGCATCTTTTAAGAGCTACACCTCTTGGGGAGGTGGAGTAATTAAGTTGTTAGGTTGGCAGAAGGACCTGGTATTGTAAACACATGTATTATTAGGTTGATGTAATGTTACTTTTGTCACCCTAAGTTTGTACTGTAGACCAGGCCTCAACAAATGATTATAGCAGGGGTCAGCAACCCCCGGCACGCTTGCCTATTCTGAGTAGCACATGGTGCCACTCAGGCTCCAGCTGCTGGCCCCACCCCCCAGCAGGTCCTGGCTGGGGCCACAAGAGCGGCGTGCGTGCCGTGACTCCTGACCCCTGCTGGCCGCACTCTGCCAGCAGGCAAAAGGAGCCGCAGCATGTGGGGCTCCTGGACCTTGCTGGCCGCGCCCCTCGGCTGGGGAGTGTGGCCAGTGGGCACAAGGAGTTGCAGCACCCGGGGCTCGTGAACCCTGCTGGCCGCACTTCCCTGCTGGGGAGCGCGGCCAGCAGCGGGCAGGAGTCCTGCATGCGAGGGCGGGGCCAGCAGTGAGTAGGAGTCCCTGGCTCCACCCCTGGCCCTGTTAAGGGTGTGGTGGGAAGGGCTGGCACAGGTTGCCGACCCCTGGATTATAGGATCATAGAGTATCTTTCAGACCTTTCATCCAGTACTGATGAGATGATGATCCTCATTGCAGATGCTTTTTTTAATCTTATGGGTAGGGTATTGCATGGACTTCCGTTTCACCTTTTCATACAACAGGGTTTTTTTTCCCTTTCCTTGTTCCTGAGGACCACATTTTGCTTTAAATCGAAGTTAAAGTTTTGTTTCTCCTCTTTGAGTTCTTTTCCATGTTTGTGTGTGGGAATTTCCTTTTTTCCTTTTCCTTCTTGACTCAAGCCTCTTTGCTGAAAGGTGTTCTTTGTCATCATGAATGGAGAGTGGATTGGTAAGATTAGAAGCCAAAGGAAAGAGTGAGAGTACTTATTACCAAAGAATATAGTAGGATTATGAGTCTGGGGAAGAGAAATGACAGATTGAGGCACAGAAGTGAGATTAAGAATGAGGAATAGACACTGATTGGAATAGGAAGATGATATTGAAAGATCAGGAGAAGGAGAAAAGATAAGACAGGAAAGAAAAGGAAAGGGAAGGAGGTAGAGAGATTCAAATATATACAGTGGAAGGGAAAAAATAAAAAGCAAAAACAAAAGCAAAGAGGGTGTATAGAACTAAATTACACGCTTAAATATTGTCTTCTATATACATGAATACTTAAGAGTGTTATGCAAAAATATGTATTTAGTATTAGCTAATGATAAACACTCTAATAGCTAGATCAACAGACAGCATGAAAACATCTGACTTCTGTTCTTGGTAAGTCTCAATTCACATATCTGTAAAACTGAAACAAAATAAGCATTGCTTCTTATTGGCTGCATCCATTCTAGAGATTTTTGCTAAAATTCGTTCAGCTAACAGTTTTGTTCCAGCTTCACCAGTAGGTAGCACCTATGACAGTGCTGGTGTATATTGGGCTCCAAGCAGCTGCCAGTGTTAAAGCACTGGTTCATTGTCTAGCCGTAGTAAGACTAATTTAAAATGGTAGATGCTGCTGGTGTTTAATGTACTTGCTCCCCTGCTATTGTCTCCACTGGTACAGGTGAACTGCTAATAGCAGCTCTGGGAAATTTTAAGTAAAACTTGTCCAGTGGAGAAAAGCCATTTCATCTAAGGATCTCAGAGTATGATTATTTTTCAAAATATCTCCAGAAGCAATCTAAATATTAAATGTATAGATCTCCATTGAGTGAAAAGCCAGTGCATTAAAATGTCCAATCAACTCATTTAATAAAATCTGTATATATTAAAAAAAAAAACTTTAAAAATGTTGGGATGTAAGTAAGCTAACATAAAGCTAAAGTGTTGCATTAAAGTGGATTAGTTAATGTTTTGCTTTGTGTTGTAACAAAATTTACTTCAGTGCAGAGGGCTAGCATGATGCCCGTGCATCATTTAAGACCCATTTAGTGGGACCAAAGTGGTATATAGCCTTGTATTTTCTCTCTGAATAGAGGTAATTTTTCACCATGGTAAAATCAGTTCTTACAGTATATATGCTATACTACTATTTTTAATCTTCTCACTAACAGCAACACGTGTCCGAAAACAAATTGCAGATTAGATTGTCGGAAGAGTTCAAGAGCTGTATAGATTTGCTCAGTGCAGTTTTCAGTCTTATTAATAAAATTAATACAGATCAGTTTTGCTTACTTGGTTAAGCTAAGAGTTTTAGTTTATTTTAAATTGAATGGAAACATTTTCTGCAATCTTTTCCCCTTAACATTTTTTCCAAGAAGTTACTTTTAGCTTGGTTTATTTATTGGGTTTTTAAAACAAAAAATCATGTTACAAGGCTTTGTATGTATTTAATTTTCTCCCCCCCCCCCCCCCCCGGTGATTTCTATGGTCACAGAGAGAATGTTTCTCTCAAATGTGTGGTGCTGCTCTTCTCTGATACTACTCCTAATGTTAAGGATTTATTTGCTTTTTGTTAGGAGAAAATCATGTTCTGTAGTTTATTGTAGTTTACATTTTAAGAGAGAACCCTTATAAACTTTTTTACTTGACTGGAGCCTAAGCTACTTAAAAGCTAATACCAAAATCAAACAAGATGCCCTTTTCAAGGTCTAATAAAAGTGGGTCATGAAGGGATTATAAAATTGGAACTAGTGTGAGGTGTAGCAGAAAGCGTTTAATGTAGCATAACCCTTGTGTCTGAAAGGTTGTGCATTATTGGACTGATAAATTTTTAACACATATGCTATAAACCTATATAAACTTTGAATAAAAAGAGGAGGTATGTGGTCTTGAATACAGCTTGAGACAGGAAGCCAGGATCACTTGGCATCATCCTGATCTCATTTACAATGATGTAAATTAAAAGTTACTCCATTGTTAGCAATGGTGTTAAATTGGCAAAAAGCTATTGTGAGGTCAGAATCAAGCTTTTTGACATCTAAATCCCATCTGATACCAATTCTCTGAGCAAGCCATTTAAACTCCGTGCCTTAGTTTAGTATCTGTAAAATCTGTGTACACCCTAGATTCATGTGTGTCTGTTTCTCCTCACAAACACTGTCAATTACTGAAGATGTCTGATCAGTGTTACTCTCTGGTGGCTGCAACTTAGAGTGCTGAAGAAGAGAGGGTAGGAGAGTTGAAGATGGGGAAGGAGGTAAAGAAAGAATGAAGGAGAGAAAGAAGAAACAAAGAGCGGTAATGGGAGAAGAGGCTGACGTGTAGGGCGAGAAAAGAAAGACAAGGAAGAAGACTGGAGTACTTGCAATGTTGCCATCTCATGATTTGATTAGAATTGCAATATTTGGTATCTTTCTTAGAGTGCCACATCTTGGAGTCATGTAATTATATGAAATTTTCAGCTTTAATTTTAAAATACGGTCAATTACTAGGTCTCATAGTTGTGGAGGAAAGTTTTAAATCACTCTGGTGTATCCTAAGTCACGATTTTTGAAACATTGGGTTTGGGAATATTGTACATGGGTGCTTAAGTACACCCATACCTCCTATTTCAGTATATGCAGTAAGAGAAGCTAAATCAGAAAATTTCCTGGCATGTACTACTAACAAAGAGTAGCAAAAGGAAAATCCAATACCAAAAGTTCATGGTATTATTGTGATACAAATGCTTCTTTTCATCAGGAAGTTTTGACTACAGAAGTATTTGTTTGGATGTTCCATAAAACATTAATTGTCAGTTCCTGCTGGGTTTTGTGTGTGTGTGTGAGAGAGATGTGGTTATGAGATGTGGTGAACAGTTACTCATGTGAATAGGAGAGTTGTTATACATTTCAAAATATTTCATCTAATACTAATAAGGGACACACTTGCCGAGACAAGCATCTCTCTTCTGATACTCCACCAGTATGGACAGCCAGGGATGAATCAGAGATTCGCAGAAATGAAGGCTGGAAAGGATATTGATAGGTCATCCAGTGTGCCTCTGCATTGAGCAGGACCAAGTAAACCTGGAGCATCCCTGACGGGTGTTTGTCCAGCCTGTTCTTAAAAACCTCCAGTAAGGGGATTTCATAACTTCCCATGGAAGCCTAATCTAGAGCTACCTTTATAGTTAGAAAGTTCCTCATAATATCTAATCTAAATCTTCCTTGCAGCTAATAAATCCCATTACTTCTAGTCCTACTTTCAGTGAATGCAGAGAACAACTGATCCTTGTCTTCTTTATAATAGCCCTTAACATATTTGAAGACTGTTATCGGATGTCTCCTCACTTGCCTATTCTCAAGACCTAAACATGCCCAGCTTTTTTAACCTTTCCTCATAGGTCAGGTTTTCTAAACCTGATAGCATTTTTGTTGATCTAAACTGGAATGTCCAGTTTGTCCACATCTTTTCTGAAGTGTGTTGTCCAGAACTGGGTACAGTCTTCCAGGTGAGGGTTCACCAGTGCTGACTAGAGAAGGACCTAGTGTTAACTAGGGGGGCTCTCATTCAAAAAGGTTGGAGACCACTGATCTAGATCACATTTCCCTAGTTTACTTATGATACTTTCATGTGACTGTACCAAAAGCCTTACTGAAATCAAAACATGTCCAATAAAGCTATGCAGCAATAAAACATTTACTCATGAGAAAAGCAACATATCTCCCCCACCCCCCACCCCATGTGCCTCTTGGCTAGCCCTCTTCGGTGTCAGCACAGAACTGCACTGCCCCAAAGGGTGAATGGCAGGTTGAGATGATTTGTCTGCCTCTAATGGGCTCCCACCCACACTGTGGATTCAGAAATGGCTTCAGGCTCATAAAATAGTTCTGAAGGGCAGATTTTTTTTTTTATTTTGGAATGGACCAGGTGGTTGTACCAAGAGGAAGATACCTAAATTAAAATCCAGAGGCAACCTTTTGATATGAGTATTCCCCATCTTTCTCCATCTCTGGATATATGTATACAGACAGGTACATAACACAGGCAATTGTTGCAAACTGCTGTACTATAATTGTAGTCAGCATTTATATCAGTAACAAAGTGTAAATGTTTCTAAAGAAGTGCAGCCTAATATACTCTTTTTGCCTTCTTTCTTTGTGATGCTTATAAAATATTTTTGTTTAAATAGGAAAACAAATTAATAGATTCCTCTGACCTCTCACACTCCTTCTGTAGACTTGTGCACCCTGGATATGGAATTTCATTGCAGTCAAGGGAAGAAAATGCATGCAAGACCTAAGTAGTACATACCAAGCTCACTCATAGCAAAGATATTCTTCTTACTGCATTTAGCTGATTGATTGATGAACTTTCTTTAATTGTCGAAGTTAGCTGAACACTTTATTGAAGTGGTATTCCATCTGAGCAGGAAGCATATTTATTTACAGCTAAATGTCAGCAGGGCTGTCAGTTTTCATCAGCTACCTGGCAGAATCATCTAATGGATGGTGCTTTGTTTAATGACTGCGTGGAAACTACTGTAAGGAGTATTGAATTTTGCATGTGGCTTGAAATGACAAATGGTATGTTTATAGAAATAACTGACAGATGTGTGTAGCTGTGACTTTAATTGTTGTGAGGTGAAATCTTCAAACTGAAAGAGCATGGATTATGTGTTAAAGAATAATTAGGTGTACAGTATCATCAGGTGTTGAAAAATCATGCAACATATGAAATATGTAAATTTGGGATTTTTTTTATTTGCCTTCTGGTTTCTGAGACCTTAGGAGACACTGGGGTCATGTCTTCAAGCTTTTCCCATATCTAGGAGGACAAGAAACTTGCATTTAAAAAAAAAAAAGAAGAGAAAACCAAGATACCATATAATCACATGAATCCAGAAGCTGAGGCTGTAAGAAAAAACAGTGAGAGACTTGAGATAAAATTGAGAAAATTGGCAACACTGTGTAATAGTCCATTCTGTGGAAATGGTTTTATAAATAAAATTAAACAGGATTAAGCTTTTGAACATAGTTATTGAAATTTACTTGTTCAAAGAAATAAAAGTAGTATTGAACCAAAGTATATATGGAAAAATCTGAAAATATTTTTTGGGCACTGAGCGGTTTTTTTATTTATTTTATTTTATTTTATTTTTTTTAACACTAACTCAAATGTTGCAAAAAGGTGAGGTCAAATTGTAAGTTTTTGAGTGTGCTATAATGTATTAATTTTCTGGGCCGAACCAACAGGTCCTTTAATACTGTAAAGACTTTTGTATTCCTCATCACAGTATCTGGATTAATAACACTGTTCAGCTCATGAATCCAAAAGAATTATTTTTGTTGTGACCACAAATGAAAAAGAAAAGTAGAACCTGCTGGGCACGTATGGCAACCTATCAGCAGAGCTGTACAAAGAGAAAAATGTTTTACTTTGGTGTTGCAATGTACTGTGAGAAAGGGTCACATTCTTCAAAAAGGTTTTACCTTGTAGGAGTAAACTTCAAAGAAAAAAGCATCAGGAGACTTGTCTTATTGGGCTCTAAAAATAGATATATTTTGTTTACATCTAGATTCTATGATGGTAAAGAATAAATGAATAGGAGTATTTAGGCATGCATGATTTAGTTCAATTAATTGTCTGTTGTACTTGGGAAAGACTGATGTTTCACTAGGCAACTAATTTAACATTTTATACTGGTTAAACCATAGTTTTCTGAAGTTTTGTATCAAAAGTTCAGCAAGCAAGGTCAGAATGGAAAAACGGGGGGGAAAGGGCCTGTTGTCTAGATGGTTTTCTATCCTAAAAAAAAAGTTGTATGTGTGTTATTCATTACCATTTTAATAAGTGTAATTGGATCTGTGTTTGTTACATAATAACATAAGGATGGCATATCGGGTCAGACCAGTGGTCCATCTAGCCCAGTATCCCGTCTTCTGACGGTGGCTAATACCATGTACTTCAAAGGGACTGAACAGAACAAGGCAATTATCAAGTGATCCATTTCCTGTCATTCCATCCCAGCATATGGTAGTCAGAGGAGTGGGAAAAATATCCTTTACTATATTTTTGGAGGTTGTGTTTTTTACCTTTTGACTTCCTATGCAAATGTTAGAATATGTCATTGAGGTATGATGTCAGCTAAGAATGCTTGTTGAAAACCATAACAATATGTTCCTAACACAGAAGTGTAATTTGTTTTCTTATCTTTCTCAAGACAAAATTAAATAAAATTGTGTGAGGTGATCTATTGCTTTAGTCTAAAAGTATGAATAAAAAAGATGTAATCAAATACACAGATTATCGGATGAAATGCTATGCCTACCACTAGTTCTCATGTTGCATATTGGAGCTCCCACTTTTGATCAGAATGTGCAGAGTTTCTTTGCATTTTTCTGACTTTGGAGCAAAAATATTTGTGGGTTTTGTATTTTTGTTTGTTTCTAAATCTCTTCCTAGCTTTGAAAGTAAGGCCTATGCTCTACAGGAAACCAGGGACAGTGTCTGAATGATAACAAAAATGATATTATGTTTATATTAAAGGTTCTGGGAAACCAGGAAGGGAAAGAGAAAATTACCGGTGTTGGATAAGTTACATGCCAGGGGACTACTGAGGACCTTTAATCAAAAGCAGCATTTTCTCAGATTGATTGTTTTGCAAAACCAAGAAAATTGGTTCTAGCCAAGCCAGGAATGAATCATAAAGCCATTTTCATTCATTAGTGTATTTATAGATAGAGTTTCAGGCATCAGTACAACACCGAAAAAGAAATAAACATTCAACTTTTTGAAATTAGTCACAGTTCTCAAAATACTCCTTTCTTTATCTAAGTAATTTTTGAACTCTTACTTTACTTCCTATGTAGCTTCATGTTATTTATAAACTCTGACTTATTGAAAGAATATTTTAAACACAGAATGTTTTTTATTTAGCAGGTATGGGTACTGTAAGCACCTTAACATTATTGCTCACTGTACCATCTCCTGCAGCCTGTTTTTGTTATCCTCACATTGATGGCATAGAATGTGCTACTCTGAGAAGTGGTTCTTTTATATTTCTCAGAAAAAATCAGAACTATATTGTGATATTCTACCACAAGTAGTTCCATTGACTTTACTTACCATGAGCAGTCTGGCCAAAAAGTTAGATCATTTAAATACAAAGACATTGTCCCAATTTGGTAATGGAAAGATGAGCTGCTCCCACAAATGCAGTGATCAGGAATCTTACATTTAATTTGGAAACATGCTAGAATTCATTATTTGGCACTTTGCTCTTTTGGTAACCTATCCTTAAAACTCTATTCCCTTAATTCTGAGCAGAGGCTTATTTTTTTGTAGACTAGACAAACAAGGAATGTTGCAGAAAAAGAGACAGATCCATTCAGTGGCTCAAATCCAAACAATGCCTGCAATTTGTAAGTAGCATCTAGGGCACGCTACCATAACACAAAACTCAAAGAAGGCCCTCTATTTATATTTCAGAGGATGTGGAACAAAGTAATCACATATGTGATGTGTATGAAAATTTAATGAGAGGAAAAAAGAAGGAAAAGTTGCCTAGGTACCTTTTTCTTCTTGCTTTTTAGTTTATGAATGACACTTTCACTACTAAAAATGTCTACAAATGAATGTTTTTCTGAGCAAAAAAAAAGGATGTTATGGACTTCATCTGAATAAATAATAAGGTTCATTATGGAGTTATGGACTTCATCTGAATAAATAATAAGGTTCATTAGTGTCACTGATATAAAGAGCATGCTTGGAATATATAAATGCTAACCAAACAAATTCATTCCATCTCAAGCTCGTTCATGGCCTTTATTAAGTACCGTTGAAAGCAGCAAGGTTTTTGTTTTCTTTTGTGTGGAGTTAGGACATTCCAGTTGTTCTACAGACAACTACGAATACCATCTTATTCTACAAGCAGACTTGTTCAAATCAATGAGGACTACTTGTAGTGTAAGCAGGACTCAACATGAAGGAGAATATCACAATCTAAGACAAGGTTCTCAAAAGCCACATGTGATTTTTATCCTGTAAAATCTCCAATCTTAGTCAAAGGTCAGTTTCTGAGCCTGAGTCATTGCTTGAAAATTCACATTAAGGTAGAGTTGGAGGGTATTATTACTATATTACGCCAACACATTTCAGTTTGTAAGTGTCTGTGTGTAAAGGCATCTGGATGCCTTAACAGAAACAACTTGAAAACATAGTTCCATAATACACTAAAGAAAATACTTGAACAATTAAAGAATATTTAGGCTGAGATTTTCATATCTGCCAAATGTGATTTTGTTGTCTAGAAATTTATTTTTTGTTTACATTTGAAAATCTCAGCTTTAATTGTTAGGATTTCCAGTATGGTTTCCTTTGAACTATTTAAAAAATTAGATATATTGTGGAATAGTAATTGAAAATTAGTCATAATCCGTTTGTTTCCTTTGTTGTCATCGTCAGGAAAGATGTCCAGTGATCGCGCTCTGAGGAAACAGCAGCAACTGAACAATTTGGTGTCCATGGTGATAAAACTATCTAACCCCGGAGATGTGATTGTGGATTTTTGCAGTGGAGGGGTAATGTATATTTTCTTTATAAAGTGCAACTCTGTTGTTTTTTATCTTGTACAATTCCAGCAGGACACGACTACAAAACAAAGTGTCAGGGAAGTTGGTCCTTTCAGAGGAGTCGGAGACCAGCTTACATTCTGACAGGCTCCTGAAAGGGAGAACAAGCAAATTCAGACCCACCTGCAAGTAATTAAATTGGCAGGCAGCTAATCATGATTTAAGGAGGTAAATAACTCAGTCATAGGTTGGTGGCCTATTGCAGGAGTGGGTGGGTGAGGTCTTGAGGCCTGCATTTTGCAGGAGGTCAGACTAGATGATTGTACTGGTTCCTTCTGACCTTAGTCTATGAGTCTAATTAGTTAATGAGGTTGATAAAGGGTTACCAGGGCTCTCTTAATGTGGATGCTAGGAGCCACAAGCTCCTAAGGAGAGGCGCTCCCAGGACTGAGTTCATCAGAGCAAGGAGCCTGAAAAGTGTGCTCTGAGAGAAAGGGGTTCTTTGAGCATCAGCAGCAGCTCAAAAGACTTGGGAACTGCAGATAGCTGTAGAAAGCAGCATGAGGTGTCTGCTGGAAGGAATAAAGGTAGAGACTGATCTGAACCCAGCCCCAGAAAGGAGCATTGAGGATTCTAACCTGGGGAGAGTGAAGAGCTTTGAGTGACAGCCTATGGCTTGAGTGGAGAGAAAAGAGACTTTATTCTTGGGGTATATTTGGACTCAAAAAACCGTAGACCCCAGCAAGGTCTTTGAACTATGCAGAGTTATGCAGAAGACAGATGAGGATGAGCTGAGGCTGGGTGCCGACAGGGCCACTCTGAGGCAGCTTGAGGGGATGGCGCTTGAGGCTGTTACACCATGACACGGGACAAAGGTGCAAACTCTGGAATCTGAGCTGTCTGCAAAGACACTACCGATCTTGAAGGAATGAAGGGGATCATTGTGAAGGGGGTCAGCTGTGTGGGGATTAAAGGGTGACTCATGGTTTGTTTCTTTTGGTTTTCACAGGGCCATGTAGGAATTGTGCTTGCTCACATGTTGCCATCATGCCAGGTAAAGTCTCAATAAAAATGTCTGATCTGTGCAATCTTCCAGACTTTGATCATTCACAGTTTTTATAAACAATGCAATTAGATGGAAACCACAAAGCCTGCTAATGATGATGATGATTTAGAAAATGTATATGCTCTCGGTTGAGGCTCTCCTACAGACTTGCAGTGTGTGTGTCACCCATGAAAAAGGTAGTTTAAAAGAGGCAGCTTTCAAAAGCTACTAGAAACAGTGCCAAGTCATCAGGGCTTGATCATCTGATAGATGTGCGATGTATTTAATTACAAGCTTAACTTGTAGTAGTACAAGATAGATTGTATCCTACTCAGCAAAGCATTTAAGTATGTATTTAAGTTCTCTGCTGAATTGAAGCATTTAACGTTAAAGGACTCCCTGGAAGAGCCACTGCCCCTGTTTTCGGACCAATCCTAAGATCTTTTGCAGGTGTGGGAAGCAGTCTGACTCCCTGACTTACCTCTTTTTCTGTCATGAGTGTATTTAAGCATTACAAGCTCCTTTGAAGGCAGCTCTGTCCTAAGTCTTGCGAGTATGTTTCCTTCATCGTACTTGAGCCTTCAAGTGAACCTGAAAGGGCTGGTTCACTTCCAGCCACTTGCATGGCGAACGGTAGGGTTCAGGTGACAAATAACATGGGAACTAAAACCTGTATGCTAACCAGCCCCGTTTCCTCATACTTGTGTGGAAACTAGTTGTAGCCAGTCCGATGTATGATTGCTGTTATAAATCCATTCAAGGTTTATTCTTTTTTTAAGAGCTAGGTATTAGTACTAGTATTAGTTCTACACAGGTTCCTAATCAGAGTCATTACCATGCCCAGCGATGGAACAGATTACGCTGAGAGTGGCTGCTTAAAAATTGACATAGTTAGGGAAGCTACATCAAACGAACAAAATGGAACCTTCTGCCTTAATATGTGGTATAGACAAAGCAGAACTAAGAGTTATACAATTGAAGGTGAAATTAAACTACGTCTGTAAAGCAGTTGTTAGTGAAACATTCTAATTAGCCAATCACTAATTCAAAAGCCCCAGTTCTTGTTTTTCAACCATATTAGTGAAAAGCAAGAAATCCTTCCCACCACCCCTTTTATACAGTTACCAGTATCTTTATGAATAAAACATACTGCTTTTTCATGTAGATGTGATTTTTTTTTTTTTTTTGTGGTTGTGAAAGGGGAAAGCTAACAATGTTTGAAGCTGCAGTTCTGTATTCAAAAGATCTTTACAGGGTCACCAGTGATGGCTATCAACTCTGACCTAAATGAAAGCACTGATTTTTAGAGAGAGAAGGTTCAGCATTCTGTCAGACTTACAGCAGAAGGCAAGGAGGAGCCAGTGGAGTTCTACCATCCAGTCCTCTCAAATATGTTTCTACAATATGTTTTAACCAAAAAAAAAAAAGTTTTCCACTCGCACAAAAACAAACAGTTACCAGCACAGCACCTTTGTTTCTAACATTGCAAACGCTAGAATTTAAAGATTTCATTAGTCCCAAATAGATTTGGAACCTGATTACAACAAGAAAAACTTTGTTTAGAAAAACATAACATACCTGTCAGCCTATTGATACTAGCAAGTATTGAGAGCCTTCCAGCTATTTCACTAACATATCACTTTTGCTGCGAGTAGCATCTTATTCTACAAGTAGACTCATTTAAATCAATGGAGAGTACTTGCAGTATAAGGTGGTACTCCACATGAATGTGAGTATCACAAACTAAGACAAGGTGCTTAAAGACCACACATGATTTTATGCTGTAAAATATCCAATCTGACTTCAAGCTTACTTTCTGAGCCTGAATCGTTGGGATACTGTATCACGAGTATCATTTTATTTTCATTTTAGAGCAATATTGCTGACTTATTTTGCTGTATATAAAACACAGGTGGTGCTGATAGAAAATAAGGAGCTGTCACTGGTACGTGCTAAAGACAGAAGTGATGAATTAAGATTACACAATATTTCGTTCATTCAAGCAAATCTGGACTATTTTAAAGGAACTTTTAATATTGGGGTAAGTGATTGACTTTTCAACTTTAGACTTTATTGATGATTAAGAAAAAAGTTTTCTTTCTATAGATGATTAAGTATACTTTTGAAGAATTTTAATACTTAGGAATGTACTATGCTGCACTTGCATTATCCTTCCCTTAAAGCCAGGCATATCTGATGCTATACAAACTCTTTTCTTTTATTAACAGAAAATCAGCTTTGAATTTATTAGAGTTAGGAAATAAGGTAATATCCCTATGTTCCTAGTTGTTATTGAGTGCTCACACTTCTCTCTATAGAGGGAGGAAGATGCTCTTATTTCAAAGAGTTTAGTGTCTAAGATGCTAATTAAAGCACATTGACATTTTGTGACTATATGGTGGAGATTCGTCATGATGAAGTAGGGTTGAGTGTTTTTGTTTTTGTTTGTTTGTTTTTTAATTAATCATAGCACTTCAAAATTAGGGTGGTTCATTAATGAACTGTACTTTGAGGAAGGATTAGAAGATGAAAAGGCAATACTCATTTTACCAGAACAGGCATTGTGAAAGGTGCAGCATGGAAGCTAATGTCAAGAAGTTACCTATGTACTGTGGTGATGTGATCTTTAAAAATACCTTCAATAAAGAGAATTGAGAGAAAGTTATAAAGTAGTTAAATATAAGGTGTTCACAGAGTAAAGGGAGCAGAGGAATGGGAATAAAAAAGTAAGACCATATATGTAGTTCAGAGTGGAGGTGTGAAAGTGCATTTTAGTTTTGGTATTTTTCTTTAATTTGTTTTTTAAAAAAATCTTATAATTCAGGAGCGAGTGTGAAGGGTCAATTATTTAGACCCATCCATCTTCTGGCCATACAACTGAAACATCTGTGCTATGATAAATCACAGAAATCTCACACTGTATGAGCGCTAGCTTTTTTAAAAAAACCAGAATCGCCTTTATAACTTAGTTGAATCTAAAACCTGTGCACAGAAAACATTGTTACTGTAGTTCATTGTTTAATTTAGTTACAAGTTTTTACATTCAAGGAAATCTCTGTTCAGATTTTTATTAGCAATATTAAGGCTAAATTAAAACAGAGTTGTACTTTATAAGAATATATTACATACCCCTGAATTTTGTGGCTAAAGGAATTTTATAGAATATGTCAGAAGACCTTCAACTGAAAATTAGTCAAGTCCCGTTCTTTGCTTCCATTTCAGTGACTTGATTATGTAAGTTATTTACTAAGAAAACCTGAAGCTTTGCTTTTCTATTGGATCCAGTGTCTCTTTAGAAGGTTTATTCTGGGCTCTAAGCCTGCAATACAAGATCATGTGCTATTTTCACTTCTCAGGATGAGGTCATTTTTCCTAGATAGTCTGCTTCACATCAGGCTCAAGATGGCTTATTTTGCCTTTGAAGAACAGAAGTGTAGTGCAAAGATATCAGATTATGTGCATTTGAGTTATTTCATTGGTATTAATCATGTCCCATTGACACAATTGTTGTAATTTGCAAATGGGAAGTTAATGATAAATGTTAAAGGTGACATAACAGCCAAGCAGTATAGTTAATAAAGCAGTATAGAAATAATAGCTAACTGATATCTTATAACTGGTTATTGAAAGATTTTAGAAAGACCATCTCAGATATAATAATTATATACCCTGAATATGGTCATTTATCAAGGAAACATCTTAAGTTTCTGTGGGCGTATTATTTGGAATACTTTTTATATAGTTCATAAAATGGCATAGCAGCAGCATAGACAATACAGAGAGACTTTGTTCCATAATGGAGTTCCATATTGGAGTGTTGGACTTTGTTAAATGTTGGAGTTCCATATTGGAGTGTTGGACTTCATTACATTCGGTACATCCACTGCGCTGAGTCGAAGGGAGGGTACAGTGGATGTGCCAGATATAATGAAGTCAAAGGATGATATGCAAGTTAGTTAAAATAACTTGCATATCTCCCTTCGATTGCTGCCAAAAATGGTGGGCAGTGAAGACCTGCCCTGTTACACAGCTCCTTCCAAGGGCTCTTACATTCTAAGAATACAAGACAGAGAAAGTGGGAAGGTTAAACAGAAAATGTTGAGCACCCTGCCTTTGAAAATCAAACCTGTGTAAGATTTCTCAAGTTATACACCTGGAATAACTAGATACCTTTGATAATCTTGTCCATAAATTGTAATTTCTTTCTCAGACTTCTACAGTCCCAGAATGCAATATTGGTATTAAACACTGTGTGATAATGACATTTTGATTTCCTTACTTTTGACATAGCTTTAGCTGTCTTTTTACAGAAATGGAGCTGGGCATTTTAGTTCCTGGGGTGAGCAAGTATATTTGTGCTCTACACCATTTTTTTTTTCTTTTTTCCACTCAGAAATGACATATGGGTAGGGGTAAAGATGGGACCAGCCCAGTGGCACTCTATATGTTGTTTCTGTTTCCATCCCATTTTTCTGCTTTTACAGCTTTGCAGGCTGCATGGCTGCCCCGTCGCCCTGCCCTCTCTTTTTAGATGTAATACACTTTTGTACCAGGGGCATAGCCAGCCCCTGTTTTCTGGCCGGGCCCCTGCAACTGCGCGGTGGGCCCGGCCAAGGGCAACTTCCAGTCATGTGACCAGAACTTGCCTGCCTCCCCCATCATCTGGGCCCACCGGTGGCTACGCCCGTTTTATAGAGTTTTTATTCTTGTTATTGTTCCCATGCATTTACAGATTCAACTGCAATGAAGCAAAACACAGCTTTGTCAAAGTCCCTGCATCTGTGATTCCATCTGAGCCACTCAGTGGAACTTACAAATTTCTCATCAGTCTTTTACTGCTTCCAAAGACCTAAAGTCTCTAGACTAGAAGCTGTTTGAGACAACAATTTATCTTTAGTTAGTGTCTTGTATACAAGCTTGATGATAATTATCAGTGAAACTGGGTAAATGTCCATTTTAGCTTTGTGCAACAAAAAGCAATGGGCAGCAGAAGCAAGGTAGTAACCGAAGAGGTGTAAAAGAAAGTGTGAAATCAGTGGGAATTGGGAGAGGAAGTAAGACTAGGAGGCTCCTCATTTTTCCAGAAGCCAGGGTAGGGAATTGTGGCTATAGATCTCCTTTATCAGTGTTACTGGATGTAAGAGAGAGGGAGAGATTCCCTCAATCTTCAGAGCCTGTGTTTTTTTTGAAGGAGGATGTAAAAGAGCGAGGATTTTCTTTTCTCTGCAGAGGGTGTGGCTGGGAAGACACTGATCACTACTGAGAATCTGTCAGTCATCTTGCGCTCAAATATCTCAAGATCAAGGCCATAAATTGTTCCTGAATTTTTGTGCTTCAGTCTAGTCTTTGTCATCTAATCTGTCCATAGAATGTGTGTTCGGGTTTTTTTAACATGCTCATGTGGTGCAGAAAGCTTTGAAATATCACCTGTATATGTCACCAGTCTGTCACATCAGTTTTGGACGATTGAAATGTTTTATCTTGCATGTCATAAGCAGTGTCCTTCAAGGAGGAATGGAATTTAATCTAGTTGAGAACTATGTCTAAAAGGTCACATATTGGAGAACTAATCTAAGATCAAGACTTCAGCTCTTGTGAATCAAATTAAATTCTTCACAGATCAGTATATGTCAAGAAGTACTAACAAGTCAATATAGTCACAGAAAACATCTTAACTATTAACTATAAATCACAACCAAACCCCTAGCTCAACACTCAGGCTGCATACTAGTTTTTATTATTTACCTGTTAAAGATCTGCTGATTTCCTATGGAACACTCTACACAAGTAGTTCTATTACATTTATTGTTTTATTTTGTTTCCTCGAAGCATATAAAGGAATTTTCATGAAAATGGTGGCTGATCAGCATTTTTTTCAATTGCTAGAAGGATCCGAGAAATTTGTTACATTCTGGTTTGGTTTACTTTCTTTATTTTCTGTTAAGAAAATTTAAATGAAAACAAGATCTTTTTGCCTCAGCAGTTCATTTGTTCATCTTGCTTGTTCTTCACATTTGTGATGTAATTTCCCCATTAGCAACCATGAGGTCAAACAGAATTGTGATATTACCTTAGAAATAAGTAGGAGGAACAGATTAATGTTTAAGGAAGAAAGAACCTATTTTTAATGCACCAGTTCCTATAGGGAAGAATATATATAAAAATGTTGAGATAAAAAAAAATTATTTCTGTAAATCTCTATAGTTTTAGGGGTTTTTTAAAGCTATAGTGTGGGCACACTGAATGCCATGAAATAGAGCATATGCCCCGAAGTTCACAGCATTGTTCCTTATGATTGATTTTGAATTCTCCAAATGTGTGTTCAACACTAACTACAGTGTAGGTTAAGCACTGTCTTTGCAAATCTTGCACCCCTTTTGGTTTTTATTATGCAGCTTTGTCCTTCTCCAATAGATAAATGTTGGGCTATTTCTATCCTTTCATTTTGATGGCTTCCATTTTCCCATTTGTCTGATGGTAGCTATTATGATGCATTGTCCTGTTTTGAGAGACCACTTATCAGTTCAGTTTTTGGATCAGCTAATTGGGAAGTGTAAATCCATGACCTGTAAGGACTGACTACAGTTCTGTCAGGACTCCAGACCAAGAATGGAAGTTGTGAGGTCTCATGAAATGTCAGCTTCCAATGAGGCATCACACTGTGGTTCTGTAATGCAGTCTTTAAAACAAAACACCCTTTTTATAGTCTCTAGACTTCTTCATCTGTCTAGGGTTGGTTAGAACAATGATTCCCAAGCTGTGGCCAGGGGCCAAATGTGGCCTGCAGCTCCCCGCCCGCTGGCTGCAGAAGGGAGCCACTGCCCCAGGACCCAGGTGGATTATGTTTCCGCAGGGCTAAAAGACAAGTGCAGGCTCCTTGCTGCAGCCAAGAGGCTGGGAGAGCAGCTCTCCCCTCCCTGGCTCTAATAGGGAGCACAGCAAAATGCTGTACGTAGGTCCATAGGCCCTAGGGTCCCTGATGGAGCCAGGTGGAAGGGAGCACTGATTTTCCATTCTCCTGGCTGCAGAAGGGAGCCACTACCTAGAGAGCCAGGTGAAGTGCACAAGGGCTACAGGACTCGTGCAGTTTCCCTGATGCAGCCAGGAAGACAGGAGACCAGAGAGGACGCAGCCTCTGCTGAACTCCTGTCTGGCTGAAGTGGGGGATGGGGGACTGCTTGTGGAGGCTGGTGGCCCTTCGAGGTTTATAAAAATTATATCTGTGGCCCTTGAGCCAAAAAGGTTGGGAACCACTGGGCTTGAATATATTTCTCCACAAACTGGAACATTTTGCATGGTATGCATTTTTGACTAATTATTGAGCTTAAACAGAGTCATGTATAATTCAGATATTTTCTGTTTCATCAGAGTTAGAA
This sequence comes from Pelusios castaneus, assembly GCA_007922175.1. Taxonomy (NCBI): domain Eukaryota; kingdom Metazoa; phylum Chordata; order Testudines; family Pelomedusidae; genus Pelusios; species Pelusios castaneus. The sequence goes on from ML685791.1 coordinate 3,300,120, forward strand.
AATTAATTAATTGCTTTGTATAACCTGGTGGCATTATTTTTCAAAGTGGTGGACAAGTAATTGTGTTATTGTTGTTCTGGACAAAATGATTAAGCAACATTCTTGTTATATATCATAAGAGACTAAAAAAAAGTCATTTGCAGTCATTTGAGTGTCACCCAAATTTTTATAAAGACATGCATCAACTGGAAATAAAATAAAATTAAAAAAAGCTTTAGAAAAGATAAATAACTAACTAAACGCTGTTTTTAAAAAGTGCCACATTTGCCTGAGAGCTGCATCTTTGAGAGGAGGAGGGAGGAAAAGATGCTTGACTAACCTGTATTTAAAACAAGTATACTCAATTGGAGGTGATATGGACCTGAGCCTGTGAGCATTTATGGTACAAAGAACTTTACAATTGTCCACTCATATCCTTCATTGCATAGAGTGCTTATGTGAGTAAAGGTATGTATGCATATATATTTGTAGGATTAGCTCTTAAAACAAAACATAAAGAAATATAGCCCTGTCATTGTAGCTCTGAAGCGGCAATAAGGAGCGTGCCGAAAGGTTAGTTGGTTTCACATGTTGTTTGAGCATATTCATCAACACCTTAAAGGTCTTTATACCTTCCCTATACTAAATGAAACAGGTGCTAATTTAGAGACCAGTTTGTTCCAAATGGATGGACGTCTGCACCTTTACAGAGCTCTTTGCAGGGTCAGGACCTTGGAAATATTATGGAGTCCATTCTTAAATGTGCTGCACACCACAATAGTGTTATATGTACAGGTATTGGAGGGTTTTTTGTTTTAAAAAAGGACTAGTTTGTTTCCATTTAATCTCTACATACAAATCCATGTGGAATGTGGAGCACGGCTACGTATAGTGTTTACAAGCCTGTGCACTTTTCTTTTTTATTTACACACAATTCAGTCACTCAGTTTTTTGTTTTTTAAAGTAGATTATAAATAAATGGTTTCTTTTCTAACTTTGAATGGCCACTTGGGCACTTGACCTAATTTCTGGTACATTTGTTGACACAGAAATTATTGGGCTATCAAGAATTCAGCATCCCTGCGAGCATGGAGGAGATTAGTGCTAATATAGAGGAGCCCCGTTGAACACACACAGTTGTTGTTTATCAGAGTGACTGAGAAGAATACGCAAAACCTGCACTGTGAGACTCTGTCCAAGGGTGATTGTACCTTAAGCAGGCAAATTTGCTAAATGATTTTGTAAGGGGATTGTACTGGTTGCACCATCCCTTAAAATAGTGCAGTCTGTTCTTTCATGTGTGCCAGGCCTGCTCCTTGGGTTTAAGGATTGAGGAGTGACCCCCCTTCCTCTTGCCCCTTTTGTGTCAAAGGAACTGACCCTCCT